>OZ012680.1:28299287-28621787 GCA_963942445.1 Argyra leucocephala
ATGTCTGCAGTTAAAATATTTATTTTAATGTTGTTTGAGTTAGCTCTAGTTTCTGTTGTGTATTTCATAACTGAAATGTACTTTAAACTATATTTTAAACTTTGTAGCCAAATAAATGTCTTCAGTCTCTTCATGTTATACCTTTTTAAATTTAATCAAATAATATTCGGACAGTTATAGTTTAAATATACGTTAAAAGAGAACTCTAAAAATCTTTAATTCACTCCTATTCTATTTAACGTGGTTTGGCATTTAATAGACATAAAATTAAATCTATACGTAAAAAAATTTTTATAACCCATTAGCCCATAAAGGGTTAACAATATGCATACCATTCGTTACATATGATTTTTATTTGTTACAGTCTCCTAATCAATGCACCAAAATTAAATTAATGTAAAGAAAACTTTATAACCCCATATTCTCTCTAAAGGGTTAACAATATACCATTTATAAATTTCTATCCAAGCCAATTTTAAAAATAAAATGTAATTTCTCAAGTCATTAGTTTTTTTCACTTAAACTGTTTTTATTTATGATCACAAAAATATAATTCGTGTGTATTAATTTCGATTAAAAATTTTTATTAAATGAAACAAGGGCAACACAAATAATATAAACATTAAAAGAATAAAAAACGATAAAACAAAAAAAAAAAATAATTTTTTTATTCTGAGTTAAGCAACATGGATGAAAAATGACATCATTCTTATTTGGAATTAAACTCATGGTATGAAACATTTTTTTTTTTATTTTTTTTTTTAATATAATTTCTATTGTAGTTGTAAAATAATTCAATTTGTTCACATTAATCGCGAACACATATTAAATAATACACATAAGTATATATATGTATGCATGGATATGATAAAATTATAATGAAAATTTTAAATATTTAGTTAGAGTAGTTTTAGTTCTAACTTCTATGTAAGGGCAATAAATAGAATAGATATTTTGTTCTTCAAGTCTAATTGTCAAAAGTCAAAAAACATGACAACAACTAACTACTATAATAACAATAAAAAAAAACGGATAAACAAATATATAAACTATGTAAATATTTAAAGTGAACACGTACAAATATCGTATGTGTATTTGCAAGGATTCATATGACATTATGAAGTTATTTAAACAAAAAAGTATGATTAATACTGGGTGATAGCTGTACTCTAATGCTACTTACAACAATTTTAAAATTTTTCAACTAGACATTACATTACATTAACTAAAATATGACTCGTAGTTGCTAAAGTTACTAACAATTACATTTTTGTATAGAAAAGGTTCTACATATATGATTTGAATAAAATTTAATGTCCTATACAAACGAAATTATTATAAAACTAAATTTATCAAATAATAATTGAAGAAATAAAAGTTTACTTAAAACTGAATAAGTTGAACATTGTTTGAATGTTTCATACAATAATTTTATGTAGTAAATGGCATTACAGCAGTTAATTAACTTTATTTTATTTCAAAGTTTTGTCAGATTTTCCATAAATTTTCCTTCCCTCCAACAGTACAGTTATATCAGAAATAATCATTTCCATTTTCGTCCCCAAATAACATGATGACCACTGATAGTTAAATTTGTTGGATTTTGTACCTGGGAAAATGAAAATTTTGTTATCGATGGTGTGACAACGGTACATGTTTACAACATTGGGTATATTAACTGGTAATACATTTTTTAGCCAACCTGAACTACTAAAAAAAATCAAATAATTTGAAAAAATACATTAAAACAATGTAGTTAGTATTGGAAATTGGATTTTTCTAGTTCCATAAATATAACTTTATGTTTGATTTAGGACCAGTATATCATACATGTCGTATTTACAATACTGCGTTATAAGAAAAAAAAATATTTATTCCCTATTTTTAACTGTACAAATACAATATTAAATTAAATTTATCATTTTACTATCATACCTACTTTTGCATTCCTATTCATACATGTATGCAAGTATATCATACAGATCCGTAAAACTATTCATACATATCTATTTTACAATACATAAGTTATGTGCAAAATTTATAAATTTATAATTTTACTAACTACTCTTATATTTCTATTCATACATGTATGTAAGTATATCATACATATGCTTACAACTATTCATACATGTCCTATATTTTACAATACATAATTTAGGTACAACATTTATTTTTTTTAAATATTTTTTTTACCTATTTAATATATTTTTTGCAATATGAAACCTCAGGTGTCAGGATATAAAATAATATACTTCTGTAGGGCTTCAGGTAAACGCATTTGGCGTCAAGAAGTTAAAACACTTTTCTTTTTGTATCATATACATTAATCAATCTAAAAACTATTAATAATTAATTCATTATCGATCGATCATAAATTTCTATATCCATATCCATGCTTGAATTAACACATACATACAAACATTATTAAACTTCAATGAGTCATCTCAAATTTCAAGAAACTGAATAACGAGTGAACACACATATCTATGTACATATAAGATATATTAGGTATAATAAAAAAAAAAAAAATTAACTCGATTTTATTGATCGAGCGGTGTTGTAAAACAAACAATATTAATGTTTCTGCTCAAAAACACCACTTTCCCTTCACACTGCTCTCTAATAAATTATTTAAAATGTTCGATTTTAAAATTGAAAAAATTAAAAAAAAAATTAATTTAAATTAAAATAAAATGTGCTATGTTGTTTGTGTCTTACCACCTTTTGTAAAAAAAAAAAAAAAAAAATAAAAAAAAAAAATACCGGCAACAGTACGAAATTTTTTTTTTTTTTTGCTTACTTTCGTATTAAATCGCCAATTATTTCATTCGTATTTTTTCGTTTTATACATTATTCTTTTGATGAAATAATGTTTTTTCTGTTTTTTCTGTCTTCTTTCTCTTTTTTTTCTATCTTTATTTTCTTATTATTATATTGTTTTTTATTTTACTGGATCATTCACCCCATTTTCATTTTTTTTTTTGTTCTTTTATCGTTTTTTTGTTTTTTTTTTTTTAAATTGTACATATTTTTTAAATGCCCGTGTATGAACATTCATTTGCCGAATAAATTAATAAAACAAAAAAAACAATAGTAATAAAAAAATTATGTATGTATGTGTTTAAAGCAATCAAGAGAGTAAATGAGATAAAAAATGTATAGAAATAAAAAAAAAAGCAAAAACCATAAAATAAAATAAAACAAAACGTCAACCTCTTGTGATACAAGGTCGTCTTTTAGCAATGAGAAAGACCTTTAATGTTCATTTCAGTTGTTCTACTGTTTTTTTTTTATTATTTCTCTACTTATGGAATTTCCTCTTACCCCTTTTCAGGCTGGTAATAGTCATATCGAAATTCGCAAATGACTAGTTTTTTTTTTTGTTCTTATTTTAAGCTTCACTTTGTTTGTTTGTTTGTTGTTTATTTTCTTGTCTTTTTCTCAGCTTACTTAGATTTCTAGAGTTGGCTATGAACATTGAACGAGACGACAAATACGGCAAATCGATTATACATGTATGTATGATGTGTATTATGGCTCTAATTTCATAGATATATGTATGTTTGTAAAACTCTGAGTATATAGAATATAGATTAATGTCTATATGTATATAATATAATATAGATCCACACCACACAGTTAGTTAAGTTCGCGCATGGATGAATATGGTGATTTTTCATAAAATTCTCATACTATCTTTATCTTTTCTTTTAGAAAATATTTTCTCTCTCCTTCTTTTTCGTGCTGATTATTTTAATATTGATAAAGCCTTTTTGAGTTAGTAGAATGTAAGTTTGTTAAATGTGAATTTACTTGCATAGGTGGTAAATGCCAAATGATGAGTTATATATTATGTATACCTATGTATTATGATCTTGCAATGTAGGTTTTTTTTTTATGAAAATGCAATTTTTTTTTTCCATTGTGGCAATAATTCATTACAGACCTTCTATGGAATTTTTCTATTTTGCTATGTTGAAAAGTTGATTCTGGTGATGGTAATTCCAGATGATATTGATTTTTATTTTATTTAAAAAATTTTAATTCTATTTGGGATTTTCAAATTTTTTTAAAGATTTTTGAATTTAGGGAAATTGATTTGGGGATTCTGTAATTCGGGATTTTATAATTAAGAATTTGTAATTGGGATTTTTGGATTCAAAAGCAATCACTTCTATTTTTGATTTTAGAATATTTTTTTCATATTAATTTTTATAAAAAAAATATTACGAATGAAGTTGGCTACATAACGAATAAAATTAAGCTAAAAATTTGATTTTGATGGTACCAAGCTAGACTGTATTGATTTTATAAGTACAGACATTATTTAACATGTAAATTTTAATTCCATTTTTAAATTTGAAATATTTTTTTAGAAATTAAATTAAAAAAAATATATTATTTTTATAAGTGAAGTTGGCTGCATATAGAATATTTTTATGACTAAGCTTAAATTGTTATTGTAGGTACCTAATCTAAGTGCAGTAACAGCAAATCTTAACATTTTTTTAAAAATTTTATTTAGATACGCATTTATATCTCAAAGAGATGATTTCATAACTTCGATAAGCTTCTGTAGGTTACTGAAATAGATTAAGACAATGCGCTGAAGTATATTTCAGAAATTGGCGAATCCAAAAATATATTATTTTTATAAGTGAAGTTGGCTGCATATAGAATATTTTTATGACTAAGCTTAAATTATAATTGTATCTAATCTAGCGCAGTAACAGCAAAAGAATTATATCTAATTTAGTGCAGTAACAGCAAGCGGTATGAGGAAATATTCCAGAAAATATTGAGGTTGTCTACAATGCCAAAACTAAATTAGGTACTTATTTC
Source organism: Argyra leucocephala (assembly GCA_963942445.1). NCBI lineage: Eukaryota > Metazoa > Arthropoda > Insecta > Diptera > Dolichopodidae > Argyra > Argyra leucocephala. Next base: position 28,304,130 of record OZ012680.1, read on the forward strand.
ATTACTGGAAAAATGTTTATTTCATGAATCCAAGTCCATATAATACGATTTACTGAAGTTTTACTTTCTACTGTTTGTTAAACTTTTTCTTTAGTATTGCTTTTCAATGGATGTTCTCTATCGGATTTTATGTAATTTACAGTCCATCATCTGGACTTATTTTTCCGCTTGGGAACAAATACCATTCGTAGTTAAGTACATATATTTGTTTAATATTCAAAGTGGGAAAGATAGCAATGAATTAGGTCTTACAATTTCTAGTTGAATTAGTTGGAATCAAATACATATACAAATACTTACTTGTTGGGCGCTACAGATCTTGAAGACCCTGAGCCTGACGATATATATATATATGTATATCTACATATTAATTGTTGAAGGTCTTATCAGCTGAGAAAACAATATTTCAAAATTAATTATTTATTTCATGAATAAGTTTTACCCCCTCTGCAAACAGTTGGAAACCTTAATTTATGACTATATTAATTTTGTTTTTTATTTACTCAAAATATACTGTTTAAATTTATTCTCTGTTAATTATGCTATGCTGTCAAATGATGATATCATCTTTAAGAAAATATAAAAAAAATTAAAAAAATATATATATATTGCATGAGATACGCGCTGATGCACTTGATTCATAAAATTCAAATCAATGAACCGACCGACCGTCATTCAAGGTTGCATTTTTTTTATTTGTTTTTTTTTTCATTATTATGTTTTTTTTATTGTTTGTTTTTTTTTTTGATTTTATTTTCAGTTGTGTAGGAAAATTTTAATTGATAATTTGTAAAAAAAAAAAAAAATAAATAAATTAAATTTTAATTAAATTTATCAGTCAATTTAATTGAATAAGGGTCTCGTATATGAGGAGGAAATATATTATTATGTAAAATTTATTATTGTTTAATAATACTTATTGAAATTGTTATCCGTTTTTGTGTTCTACGAAATAATTATCTTGTAATGAAATTAAATAAATTATTTCCATATTATTTTTAATCGATAAATCTTTCATAAAGAGTCATCTAATAGTTTTTAATATTTGATTGCAAATATCGATATTTCGGAAGCAACATACTTCCTTCATCAGTGCTTGTGACTAACTGTATACATTAATTCATTATTTTTTCCCTTCTTATATCCTATTCCCTCCATACTAGCTATCTATTTTACCTGTACTTTTTCCAATTATTTTATTAATTTAAATAGCGGTGAATATCCATTCCCTAAATCATTATTCAATCTATCATCTACCTGTACCCTCGAAATTGCTAAACTCTCATATGTGTCTAGTTTGCTTGTTTTGTGTACCTCCTTTATTGATGATAAATTGGTTTTATCAATTTTATGGTGTTCCTCTATTATGTGTTTAGCAATTGCCGACCTAAAATTCGTAGTACCTCTTATTCTTGCTAATTCAGCTTCCCTTAAATGTTCTTGGAATCTCACCGTAATTAACCGTTTTGATTGCCCTATATATACTTTTGAACAGTTGTGGCATGATATTTTATAGATGCCGTTGACTTCTTCCATCTCCTTTTTATCCTTTGCTGATCCAAGTATACTGCTCATTTTTAGACTTCTGCTAGTTGTTACTAGTTCCAGATTGTGTTTCTTGAACATTTTCTTAAACTTATCGGTGAATGTTGAGTGCGTTACGCAAATCCTTCTAGGTTTTTCGGTATCCTTATTTTGTTGAAACAAACTCGTCATGTTATTGCGTTCGATGCGGTGCAGTTTCTTCCTTATCATTAGGTCTATGATGTCTTCATTATATCCATTTTTCCTAGCCGTGTCTTTTATGTAGTGCCTTTCCTTTTCAAAGTTAGTCTTTGATAATGGTATATTTACCAATCTGTTGACCATCGTATGGTATGCTGCCATTTTTTGTCCATGTGGGTGATTTGACTCAGTGGGGATGGTTCTTTGGGTAGTAGTGTTTTTTCTGTAGATATCAAATTCTATGGTTCCATCATTATGTATTATTTTTATGTCTAGAAATGGTATTTCGTTGTTTTTTTCCCTTTCCATAGTGAATTTTATATTTCCATGTATTTTGTTGAGTTGATCTAATATAGTTTCAATTTTATCCTTTGAGACTACTGCGATGATATCATCTACGTACCGCATCCAAATTCTCGGCATAAGTCCCTCTTCCTCTATTCTGTCTTCAATATGACTCATGAATATTTCACTTAAAACTGGCGAAAGAGGGTTGCCCATAGCAGTTCCTCTTGTAGTTTTATAATATTCGCCTCTAAAAGTGAAGTAATTTTCATTCATGCATATTGAAGCTAGAGTGCTGTAACTTTTTACTTTTTTCCTCCAATCATTCGCGTTGCAATCAAATATTAAAAACTATTAGTGAACGGAAACCTGACAACAATTTAATTATTTAATTTAAATTATCACTAAAAATAAAAAGCCGATTAAAAAAAAAAAAAAATATAAAAAAAAAGAGTCATCTGTTTAGCATGTAGAGTGTAGAGTTGATGTTTTGTTTTTGTATAAAAATGGAGTCGTCCAAACTTGTTTCTAGCATACTCAATCACTAAACTAACTTTTTATTGTGCCCAAGCACTTGCTAAGAATAGTCTGTGAATATTTCTCTTACCCTCCATAAATTAATCTTATCCTCCCGCTTTTGGCTTGGATGAAACTCAATCGGTTTCGATTGCTGCTTGCCAATAAGAATAATAAAACTGAATGGGAGGGGCTGAATTTTAAAATCTAAAAAAAAAACCAAACATGTGTTCACATCACTATCCCAATTCGATTCCATTCTATTTATAATATTTGATTTTTTTTTTTTATAGAAAAATATTTAATTGAACTTCAATGAACATATTCGAATAAATTTTCATATTTTTTTTTTTGTTATATTTTTGTTTTATTACCTTCAAATAATTTACTTTAAAATTTAAATAAAAAGTAAAACAAAAGAACAAAAAAAATTATTTATGCAAAATCTATAAAAGTATTTTCTACATTCTAAAAGACTTTCTAATATTATATTGCGTCTTTGATTGAATCAATTTTGTTCTATAAGCATAAATTGATTATTTTTTGAATAAAACCAAAAAAGAGAGAAGAGAGTTAAATAATTACAAAAAATATTTTATAATAAAAGAAATTTTGTTTTGAGAGCTCAATATCATACACCGTGCACCATCGCAAATAAATAAGCATTTTTTCATAATGGTTATGCGCCATCTCAAACAAACATTTTAGATTTTGACTTATAGATCCACGTCAGTTATACTTTTGCATTTAATTTCGCGGGTGGACACAATTGATCATACTCAATTATTTGAACTTGGTGCAGTGCAGCTCAACGAAATCGCTTTAACTTTAATTTAACATTTTAGATTTTGACTTATAGAATTACGTTAGTTTTGGTTTTGCATCTAATTCTTGAAAGGAACACAATTGATCATACTCAATTATTTGCACTTGGTGCAGCTCAAATAAAATTGCTTTAACTTTAATTTAACATTTTAGATTTTGACTTATAGTTCCACGTCAGTTATACTTTTGCATTTAATTTCGCGGGTGGACACAATTGATCATACTCAATTATTTGAACTTGGTGCAGTGCAGCTCAACGAAATCGCTTTAACTTTAATTTAACATTTTAGATTTTGACTTATAGTACCACGTCAGTTATAATTTTGCATCTAATTTCGCGGGTGAACACAATTGATCATACTCAATTATTTGCACTTGATGCAGCTCAAAGAAATTGTTTTAACTTAAATTTAACATTTATTAAATGAGTCTAAATTCTTGTAGAATAATAAGTATCGAAGTGTTTTATCTAGGTACAATCTATATTCATAATCTTATTTCCATATCTTACTATTAATTTTAAGTCAATTAACATTACTCCATAAGATTGAAAAAATACAAAGTTGGTGTATAGAACAAAATAGATTAACTTGATAATAGTCAAATTCGACATTCTAGATATCTTATTATATAAATGACAAAATGAAGTAATACTATAATATAGTACAATATTATATATATATATTAATAAAATATTGTCGATGATCTAATTAACACTTGGAACTAACGTGATATTTAGATACGTATGAATCGAATTGTATGTGTACGTGTATAGCAACAAACCAAAAAAAAAAACAACACAATTTTTTTTTTTTAAGCAAAGTTTTTATAGGAATGAGGTAAAAAACTTTTCAATTAGGAACACAATATTTTCCTACATTATTGAAAATATAAGTGTATATACAAGATAAATATATACATATACAATAATAATATATATATGAATACAAATAATTACGATCAGCAGGAATCGCGTTAATAAAAAGCACGTTTTCATCATAAAGATTTCCGACAAACAAAAAAAAAAAAAAAAAATTAATAATAAAATTTTTTATCTATAAAATCCAAAAAAAAAAAAATAATTTTTTTAAAATTTAAATTTTTTAATTTTACTTTCCATTTTTTTTTTTTTTTTATAATTTTGTGGGAAGGTCTTATAAAAATTTTGTGTGGTACTTAAATTTTCAATAATTTATTTTGTAATAAATTTTCATTCCGATGTCTGCGCTTTAAACAATGTGTATAGACGATTTATTATGGTTTTTTTTTCAGTTTTTAACCCTATTGTGATTGTCGTTTGATATTTTGTTTCTTTATTTAATTTTTGTTGTAAAGTTGCACACTTTATTTTTTTTTTTAGTAATTTTTTTGAATTTTGCATAACTTAATTTGTTCATTGCAGTTCTTTCATCCATTTGGTAGATTATTTTTTTTCATTTTAATCCTTTTGTTCGTTTTAAAATTTTGGGTTGTTGATTCAACATTATTTTTTTTTTCACTTTGATTTTTGCTAAATCAGTTCCAAATTGTTTGAATAAATGTGTTTGGTCGACGTATAAGTTTAACTCTATATGGTTTTCTTCGATTCATTTTTCGTTCTTTAATTAAATTTGTTTTTGTGGATTTAAAATTTTTTATTTATTTGTTTTTCAGTACATAACCTATTTATGCAATACTAAAGCCAACTTTAAGGTACTTTTTACTTTTGAATTTCGGATTTTGAAAATTTTAATTAGTATTTAATTAGTTTGATTAGTATAAAATTTGAAATAATCGATTTAGAACAAATTCGATTAGTAGAGTATTTATTGTTTCACTATTTTAACCCTATATTATATTTCTCGTATTTTTCGTTGATTTTAAAATTTACTTTTTTTTAACATTTTTTTTTTTGAATTTTTCACACCTTAATTTGTTCATGATCTGCCCACATTTGTTTTAATCAATTTGTAAATGACTTATGATTTAATTTTTTAACCCTATTTGGTTCAGTGTTTTGTTTATTAGTTAAGTTTATTAATTTTTGGTTTTTGGTAATTTTTTTAATTTTGCATGTTTTATTTAGACCATAATCGGTTTAGTAGGTAGTTGGTAGGTAGTCTGTATATTATTTTCTTTCTTTTTACCCTATTTTGTTCTTCGACTGATTTTGCGATCATTTTGAAAATTAAATTCGTTTTTGTTTCAATGTTTTAAGAAGTTTATGCTACATTTATATATATATATATATATATATATATACAAATACATAACATACCTATATATTTTTTTTCATGCTTCGATTGACCATATTTTGTTTATTACATTGTTAAAACCCTTAGAAAGTTATAACATTTTTAAATATGATTTATTATTTAAAATTTTGACATATGTTATGACAATACCATATAAATTTGACATTTGTAAAAATTTAAAATTGTATCTTAACTTAAATGACGTTCTGTGATAATAATAATTGAGTTTGAGCATATTGTTTGATATTATTTGGTTTGAATTTATACTTTCTATTCGCATATATCTGATGCTCATTGCTCATTGATGCATATTTTTGCTCAAAAGTGTTTCAAAACAAATATTTAAATCTAATTATTTTTGTTTTTAGAAATATTAAGAAAAACTTCATGAATAACATAAAATGATAAATTTTCTGGTAAATATATATATTTATTAATATTCATAAAGAGAAAAGTTCGAATCGAAAATTTTTGATGTACTTTTGTTGTATCATTATCACGGCAAAAGTACATATATTATAATTGTATAACAGTTCAAAGTGCTGTGTTATACTGTCATAGCAGTGTGTGATCATCTATAATTAGTAATATTGTGACTTTGAGACCAATTCTCAAATAAAAATTCAATCTACATTATCTAATCGACATTTTTGTCTAATCAATAATTTTATCATAAATTAAGGAATTTTGAAGTTAGAATGACGTAATGAAAGCGTATATGTACGTGGTGGTAGACCTTTTCGATAGTATAATCAAATTTTATTATTACATAATATTATAATTGTTTATGCAATGGACTTATCATTTTAATCTTAAAATAATCGCAAATTTATATATATTGTGTTTTTTGATAATTATATATTTTTTTCCTAATTTAATGATATATTTAAAGAATTTATATTGTTTAAGAGAAGTTTGTTAGCAAACTATTCCATTGGTATATAGATCTTAAGACTAGAAACTAAAATATTCTATAGAATGTTTTACTCCAATTTACCACTATTCAGTACCGTTAATTATTACATTACATCTGATTTATAATCAAAATATTCAATTCGATTACAAAATTATTAGAAAAGGTTAGATTATGGGGTTACAAATATGTTGAGATCACTTTTTGAGCACTCTTAAAATTCACTGAACTGTCGAATAAAATGTCTATAGTCTGATCGGTGCTATTCTTTTGTCAAATCATTTTTACATTTAACAGTAGTAGCGAAGATGAATTTTCTGTTACACAATTTAAAATTAATAATTATTTTTTATTTTTTTAAATTTAATAAATCGTTTCTTGTACCACTTAATTCTGTATCACCCATGATATTTCTATATATTTCAATATTAAATGACTTCATTCATCAATATTATTATTATTATTAGATTCATTTTAGATTTAGTTTGAATCATCTATACTGTATGGTATATAGTTATATATATATATATATAATATTGTATACATATATATATATATATATATATATAATTAACATGTATGTATATTTGATTAAAGGTTAAATTACGTACATCCAGATTATATAAAGTGAATTCTAGTGACGCCTCTCAGATTTCTAAGAATACTAATAATAATATGAAAAATAAAAAAAATAATGATATAAACAAACAGTGTAGGTGGTAATGATTGTTATTCATGTTCAATTCTAAAAATACACTTTTTTGTTTTTTTTTTTCTTCTTTTTAGATCTCCTTCCTCCTTTCATTTGAAACTAGTTCACCAATTATTTTAAATTTCGAATTAAATAATAAAAAAAATATAAAATACTTTAATTTTTTGCATTTTAAATTTAAATTTAAAAAAAAAAAAAAAATATTTAATTTTTCTTTCTTTTTTATATTAGGTTTCCGGCAGAGCACGGGACTACAAGTAATCACAACAGGTTTAGTACAGGTTTCATTCATGAAATTCATAATTTTTGTTTTGATGATCACTTGGCATTTATTTTTTTTTAATATAATTTTTTTCCGGTTTATCTTAGACAACAACCGCATACGTAATCATTTATTTAAAAAAAAAAACAATTAAATTTAAATTTTATTGTGGTGAGGAAAGGAAGAAACTCTGTACTTTGGTGAATTTAGTAAAAAAAATGTGTATACGAGGAGTGAAATTTTAAATTGAAAATCTTAATTGAAAATTAGAAAGTTTTGAAAAAATATTTAGTTTCGCTATGTCTCCTTTTAAATATCTATCATTTTTATTATTATTAATTAAAATCGATTTTGAAATGGTTCAGATTTATAACGTACGTTTGTCAAATTACAGATTAAATAATATAATGACTGTGATGTGCATTATCATATCACATTATTTTGATGAAGTAATAATGATCGTTCGTTTAATAAAGACCGGATTATTTCACAAATCTGAATCATTTATTTGTACAATTTTGAAGGCAATTTTGAATTTTGGACATTTTTTTGGCCAATATTGTATGTTTCTAAAATCAAATCCGGAACTAACAGTAATGTTAAAAAATATTTAAGCAGAACTGAAATCTTGATAGTGAAACGTAAACATGGTTCTAAGATACAAAACAAAATCTACCTGACAACATGTCATAATAAAAATTTCATTACATTCTGAATATCAAATGATTGAATAGAGAAGAATCTTAACATTAGTTTATTTTAATTTACATTTTTTTATTCTTAACATTTTATATAGTACAACAACTGTCAATGTCATATAAGTGTGACTATCATCCAACTGTCAAACTAAACTAATTAAATATGGCTTCAAACGCATTCCTAAAGATATCAAAAATTAGAACATTTACCATCATACGTTTATACGTTTGCGTCTTCCACCATAAACTTCAAAATAGCGATTGACAGTTAATAAATAAAATATTCCAAAACAAAAAACATTCCTGCTTACGAGATGCTATATGACCTCAAAAATACACGTGATCTCACTAATATAAATTGCATAATACATTATAATGAAACTTATGATATAAATTGAAATGAAAAAAGTATCACAATGATAGAATTTACCATTTTGTAGCCGCATTAATGAAAACTTCATATTTCGTCCTAAAAGTATGCAATTTCAGTTATATTCCTATTTTTAATATTAATTAAACTTCATTTTTAACATTTACCGTTAGTTTTCAGTCCTACCAAAATATACCGTAAATATTTATACTCCTACCGTATACGGTAAATATTAATGCGTTTGCATTTCGTTACTGTATACATTTTTCATGGTGGGCTCTTCTGATTGTCACTTGTGGTGTTTCTTTTGAATTTTTGATGTATTTTGAAGTAATTTTAAAATAAAATTAATTTAATGTTGTTGGCGACAGATCATCAGCAGACACATTTTTTGTTTGAACTACTCTTTCAAATACAAAGTTAATTGAAAAAATGTAGATTAATTTCAAGTACCTACTTTTAAATGTTACAAAAATATGAAAGGAACACTGCGTTATCACATGAAATATTGATAGGGTACTCATACACTGTTCAAGTTATCAACATTTTTATGAAATGATAATAAATTAAATAAATATGTAAATAAAATAAATAAATTATCAAAAATCAAATAATATACATTTTTTTAATTATACTGCTATTTAATAATTAAAATTTTTTATATTTTCTAATTGTAGATTTCAATAATGATGTGGCAAAAATGTTCAAAAAGAAAATATCAATTAAATGACAAGATGCAGGCGGCTCAACTCACACTCAACGCATTGAAATATTTTAATTAATTCTTAGCGCGCTAAACAGGGGCCGGGGCTTTGTTTATTAAACAGTCAGGTACCTGAAGTAGCGCGCGAAGAGTTAATATATTTTCATCAATGAATTACCAATCTTATCATTATTCGAATTTATGAAAATTTTCGAAATGAATTTAAAAATATTTAAAAAAAAATTTTTTTTAATATTTTTTTAGCAATTTTTTTTTTTCTTCTATATGTGTTGTGTGTATAACTTTTATGATTTTATTATGTTTTTTTTAAAGCATCCCATGTCTATTGTACTTCATCAGGTGCTCTGGTGTTATATAAAAACCCGGCACATGTTGAAGTACACTCAATGTGGTGATGGCTTTCTTCAACCAAATCTGCGTATTTTACATTATTGAACAACAAAAAAAAACAAAATGGAAAAAAACGAATCGAACTCTCTAAAGAAAAAGAGGAATAATTTTTTTATATTTATTTTTATTTGTAAGTTAAAATTAAGTAATTTAATTATAAGAATATTAATTATAAAATGTAACTTAACACATTGGCTGTCACAATGTATAGAATTTATAAATTATGTATAATAAATCACTATATGCGGCATTAATTGAATCGTTTGGAACTGCATGGTATCACGAAGAAGCAATTTTTTGATTTTGTGTGTACTTACATGATAGCCAATTCGTTAAGATAAAGTTTACTGTTTTAATAACTGCAATTTAATATAAAATAATTTTTTGTTTGAAATACAACAATTTATGCCAAAATGTATCTATTAATATTTTTAAATTAAGAACATAAATATAAATACAAATTAAAAAAATAAAAATGTTAAATAAAATATTTTAAATTAATTTCTAAATTGTTTTTTTAAAAATAATATTTTGTTTTAATTATTCTACTTCAATTACGTCATTGTTCTTTTTAGTTTGGCTTTATCCACATCCGGATGTTTAGATATAAGACAAAATTCTGTTGACTAAGATATATTAGAGCTATCAATTTACATTTTGGTAAAAGAAATATGAAAAAAAATTTCAGGTATCGGAATAGAAAATTTTTATATTCTAGTGACTTTTTTACTTTGTGATTGAATTATTTACTGTATATCATCATATTCTGATTGTTCACAATTTTCCAAAAATACGTTCAAAGCAATATTAAATAATATTTTTTTGATTTTAATTAAATTTTCAAAGCATCACGGTCAAATTCTGATAGTTTTAAAATGTATTAATTGCATCAGCAACACAAAGCATCATTGCCGAATTGCATCATGAATTTTGTACTGTTGGCAATGTTGCATTTCTAAATTTACCTATATTTATGATTTTTATTATGCTACTGCAGTTACTCTCGATGTCATAGACACAATACTATAAATTGAAAGTATAATGAATGTTTCAAAAACTAACGAAAGCTTACCCGTTGTAAGCAATTTAAAACCGCAACCTTCTTACCCTATTCAGCTAGTGTAGTGGCACTGATTTCGACTTATTGAGCTTTAAATAAGCATTTTTGTGTCTGCATCTAAAGGACTTACTGTATAAAATATTTATACTATAAATGTTCCATTTTACCACCTCAATCAATTTTTCTTTGAACTCCATTGCTTAATGTTGATATTTTTTTATCCTATTGTCAGCAAATTAACTGGAATATCTTCTCCTACACACTAAGGTCCAATCTTATTCTTAATTTTAGAACCAAACTTGAACACCCATATTCTGTTAGACCCATCTCGCGAGATCGCGGGAAAATAACTCTGACGAGATAGTTTTGCATTCTGTTAGACCATTGACGAGACGAGATAGCCATTTTTTATCTCGTCAAAAATTGTAAACGATAGAGTATCTCGTCAAAGTATTTTGTGCTTTTTTATCAAAAAATTTAATTAAATAAATAAATTGAATGGATTAAATAGTTAAGTAAAGATTAATAAACAATTTTTCATTCATTTTTTTGCATTATTATTAAAATTGTGTTTTTGTTTTGAAAAAAAAACCATCTTTACTATTACTGTTCTACTACGTTTATGTACTAAACTAAAAAATATATTTTAAACATATTTTGAAACTAAACCCTACTGAAAACGCACTTTGATACTTTCCAAAAATTTTATAAATCATATTTTGTTTATATACCAATAATTTTGGTTGAGAGTAAAAAATTATCAGTACTACCAACAAATAAAATGTTCTATCCCGCCGTTTACAGTGTCTAACAGAAATGCATATTCAGCGAGACGAGACGAGATGAATTTTTTCTTCTAAGAGAATATGGGTGGAAGTTTAATCTTGTTCCTAATTTTAGAACCAATCTTTAGGTCCAATCTTGTTCCTAATTTTAGAATCAATCTTTAGGTCTAATCTTGTTCCTAATTTTAGATAAAATTTTTAGGTTCAATCTTGTTTCTAATTGTAATCCCCATTTTTAGGTCCAATTTTGTTCCTAATTTGCATTAATTCCCTATTATAGCAACCTTTTAAAGGTAGACCTACAGTCTTTACTGATGGCACTGCACTTGCCTACAATAATAATTATAACATGGATCTTTTTTGTGTTATAAATTATAACCTGTACCTTATATAGAAATAGGGTCTTACTTCAACCAAATTCTTCCCATCCTCTTTGCTAAAAAATATTGTTTCGATTTATCCTGAAGAAAAAATAGACTTACGCCTAGTTTTCTACTATTTAGAAAGCTGGATATACTATACCTATTACTCAGCTATATTTATTCAAAACGCAAAAAATTAATTTAATTAGATCAGGTTATCTTGCTACAATCTGAAGGTGAATATTCTATTTTTAATAAATGTTCCTAAAGCATATATACATCACATTTTCGCCACTTTTATGATTTTGGTATTTGTTATTGGGATAGATTGGAAGGGGCATAACTTACAAAAATACTTCCATAAATTTCCAGCAAATTTAGATTATTTTATAGATCAATCGATACTAAACTTTAAATTTCTGATAATATTATAAAACCATGTTGCATTGTCCTTACCAGTTGAGATTTGTTGTGATGTTCAGTCTTGCATTTTGTTATTGATGTCTCGTAGTGTATTTGGTATTGTCTGTTGCTGCCCTATTGTTCTTAGTAATATATTGTCCGCATAGATCAAATTTTTAAGTTCATGTATTTAATTTAATTCGTTGCTGAGACCGTATGCATTGAGTAGTTGTTAGTTGAAAGGTGTGATCCTTGTGGTATTCCAATGTTCGTTGGTATTTAAATGTTGTCCATTAACTTTTATTGTTATTATCCTGTCTTCTAAGTAACCATATGTATGTATGTCCGTTCCAGTGTTCCAGTATATTAGTTGTTTATATTTGTAAAGAAATAACGATTCCTAGACTTTTAGCTTCCTTAGCTGACCTAGATAGGATATTCTGCCTTCACTTATAAATATAAATTCTTCTTTCTTCTTCCTTCTAACTCGATTAATTACTCTTAATTTGATCTAAGAATATATAATTCCACATTATATAGCAAATAAATTAATTTGCGTCATTGATTTAGTTTCCGAGTCCAAAGGTGCATAATTTTGATTTATGATTTGGTTTTAAAATTGTCAACAATTTTTATTAAATTTATATTTAAAAAATAATTTTTATGGAAATTTTTTTGCATATACAATATTGGAAAAGAAAACAATTTTTAAGTTATTTCGTTGTTGGCATATAAAATATATTTTAATAGTTATTATTAGTAAACAATCCGATATTATTATAAATTTTTGTTTTTTTTATGTTTTCGAGTCGTATCTAAATATTTTATTAATGATAATAATAATAATGTTTTCAGTCTATAAATAAACCCTGATCGGCGAAAAATGTTTAAATGGACCTCAATGGTCTAAGTGTGTTGCTGCATATCGATAGCCGCTACTACTCACTTACCTACCTATGAATAACCTCTATCCAAGTACATATTGTTTGGTTCTTCTTTATAAACATTAAAAAACGTTAGAAAATATTAGCTTTAGTAAATTGCTTGGATTGGAATAGGATAAAATAGGATAGGAAGGTGACAGATCAGGCTCATAACTTTTGTGTCCACATGCAAATCCTAGGCGAAAATTATGGTTGATCTAAATTGAATAACATGCGCCTACATGAGTAAACAAATTACCACGATCTTATTAGTCAAATCAGTATAGGAAAATATAAATTAAATATTTTTTTTTTTATTTAATTTTTTGAGCTCAAGAGAGCTAAAGCTCGTATAGAGTATTTTACAATCAAAATTAAGTATGTGAAAAATTCAGTACAATTATAGTATGTAATTCTAACTAAGACTAATAAGAAGAAAACAATATACATCTAAAACTAAAATTAAACATAATTATATAAAAAATATTTTCATTAAATACCAACAAATTATACTTACAAATTAATGTGCATACATAGTAAATGGATCCACAGCCTCAAACTTCTTATTTTTCCCTTGTAATAGGTAATATTACCCGTTTATGCAAACTCCTCGTTTCATTTTAATACTACGATGCTGACGTCTATATAGTATTCATATACCATCTTTTTGAACTCAAAATGACTTTCATTCTGTACGATCAGCCATTTTGTATACATTAGTGCTATTTTAGCTAACAATATCCCATATGTCTGCACAGATATTGCGAAAATCGGTGTTGCGTTTGTTTTATTTAAATTTGTTACCGCAGATTTGCCTTAGGGTTTGAACTTCTTTATTCTGTTTACCAAAATATCCGCTCTAGTTTCGCTTAAAATTCAGATAAAAGAAAATCAACAAAATAACCTTCAGCTACTGTTTTAGAATGGAAAAGTATCTTCCCCGCAGAACTGCATGTACCAAAATGAAAGCAAACGAATATGTGACGTTACCTCAACCAGAAGTAAGAAACATAATTTGTACCGATTTCTTGATTAGCATAAAGCTTAATTGTTCTTTTTTAACTGCCAGACCACAGAAACATCATTGACAATGAACAAGCCGATAGGCTTATCAAAAATTCTACGAACACATAGATCATGATTAACCCATCGAAAAATGCATTTGGAGAGAAGAAAAATTATTCATTTTAATCTTTTTTTTATATAAATAAACTTTTAATTTTTATTCAATTCAATTCAATTCTTTTTAATTCCCTATTTTTTATTATTAAGATTTGTTGTATGAGCACAGTCCGAATAACATCAGATAATGCCGAAAAATTAGCTTTAATTATTAGGATCTATTTTGTGAATAGAGCTCTTTGATTTGGTGCATTCACATTTAGTATGATTCACCAGCCAGCAAAATATGATTCTTATTAATTTTATTCCAAGCTACACGATGAATGGTAGTTAGGTATACAAGTGGCTGCGACAAATTTAAATCAAAGAGATCCATTATTATCCCACATAATGTTAATTCTACAGGCTGATCCAACTTGTCAAAACCAATTTGAGCACTTAATAAGGACACTTAATTTTCGCACCTGCAAGATCACGCGGACAATTTAGAATGTAGGCTTCTAGATGGCTTCTTTTTCTTTTTGTGAATTAATGTAGGGCAGGTGTAAAGAAGGTGTAGCATTATTTCGTCCTATTCTTCATCTTTTCAGGCTTTGCAGAAATCATTTGAGTGAGCCCCAAGCTTTCTGGGATATTTGTCTGAAAGGCAGTATCCTGCAAAACCCCTATTATCTAATCTTTTTATTGATAGCTAGTTATGGGACCTTTTATGGTACAGTATGGGTCAGATAGGTTTAATTACATTGCATGTCTACTGGACAATTTGCGATGGAAATATTTGATTCCATTTCATTTATGCTAAGTAGTATATTACAATTAGCTAGAGGTGGAAGGATTTCCAAGGCTATTCTACTTCTAGCAAGTTCATCTCTTTTACATTTTCTAGGAATATCATTATGATCGGGCACCCAACATAGACGAATGTTGAACCTACTTGCGGTCTTCGTAAAAAAATTCTACAATCCATCGCAGTCTTTTAATTGCTAGTTTTGCACACTGAATAGTTTGGATAACATTTTCGAAGGCAATTTTCAATTGCTGCTCATGAACCAAAGAAACAGAAGCCATTGTTTTCGTGGTTTTTCCACAAAATACAAATAAAAATAAATTGGCAGTCATTATTAATTTCTTTTTTTTTTTGTGTTTTATTATTATTATTCAAACTTAACCTAAATTCATTTTTATATTAATAATATTCAAGCACTCTAAAAACTCAAAAATAAAACAATTTTAAATTTAAAAATTCTTTTTCTTTTTTTTTTTTACATAAAATATAATTTAAAATACTAAAGAAAATTTTTTGGCCTTTTTTTTCTTTTTTTTGGTTTTTAAATACAATTTTAACCTTATAAACAAAAAAATATTTTGCTGTTATTTTAAATTTAAAAAAAAAAAAATATAATAATAATAATAATTTTTTCAAGTACCCTAGCCTTAATTTAAAAAAAGAAATTTTTTTATAAACTAAACTAAAATAAAAAAAAAAAAAAAACATAAAAACTTTAAAACAAAAAAAAAATGCATAATTTTTTCTCCTCAATTTTGTTTTGTTCTACTTTTATCAAATTTAACTGCCAAACTTCCATCATCATTCGTTTTGTATTTTTGTTTTTTTTTTTCAATAATTTACAAATGATGATGATGGAAATCATCCAAATCACACATTTTCGATAATTTCGTACATTTACAACTTTTGCCAGATGGTGATCTATTATTTGGTAAACAAATTCTATGATCTGTACATCCGCCATTATTTAATTTACATGGATTATATGCAAGTGGGCAGTAATCAGTTACAGCTGTCATACCAAACATTTTATGACTACCAAATACTGAAATTCTCATTCCTTGTTTTCTATTACCATTTATGTCTACACTTTCGATTTGTTTTCTAAAATATTAATTTTTTATTTTTTTTTTTGTTTAATGTAAATTTTAAATATTGCAAGCTTCAACTTACGTTGTCCAATCAGTCCAATAGAAATTTTCATCTGTATTAGCTAATCCAAATGGATATGATAAATTTCCAACAACAATTCGTGATGAATCAAGCCCTAAATCTATACATTGTATTTTATGTGAACCAGCATCAGCATAACATAATTCATCGCTATTTGGTATGACAACTAAAGAATTTGGTAAAATTAAATCTGGTTTAGAAGCAATTGTACGGCGTTCAGTGCCATCAAGATTTGACATTTCAATTTTAGGTGATTCACGATTCCAATCGGACCAATATAATTTTCTAGAAAAAAAAAATAAAAACAGTTTTTAAATTAGTGAAAATAATTATTACGGTTATTAACCGTTATGTGTTTTTTTTTTTTGAAAAAAAACATTTAATGGTGAATTTGTTGATAGGATTCTAGTAATAAACAAAATACATACTAATAAACTATTTTTCGTTAAATCTTAATTGTCTACGTTTTTAAAATACAAAGTGTTATCCTATAACAGTTTCTTTTTTGTTTTTATTTATAAAATTTTGTATGTGTACTAGTGGGCCCCTGTGAAATTGCACAGTAGTAACTTTATTTAAAAAATCCTGGATAACAACATCATCAATTTATATAAATTTATATAAATATTATTTATTTATTTTTCTGTATGTAAGTGGGAATCTTCGAAGGACACCAAGTGGTTTCAGTCATGCTCGCGCAAACCAACAATGGTAGTGAGGGCCTTAAACCCACTAAAACCCCCTCTTTTTTGTCTTCCATACATATCAAATCCATTATAGATCGACTAATGAATTCTTACTCTTAGAAAAAAAAAAGTTAAATGGTTTTTTATATAATTTAAATTGTGCTTATGTTTCTGTTAAAGTAAATTTAAATTTAAATTTATTAAATGATGATTTAAAAATGAAATAAAATAAAAAAAGTGTAAAAAATAAATGTATTTTTAGTATTTTGCCATACTATTATATATATTTTTGTCATATATTGCTTAATTTTTTTCTGCTATTAGCCTATTCTTATATCTCTTTAATCTTAATATGTACCATGTGAAAAAACAAATCTTATTTCTATCAATTTGACATCATTTACAGTAAAAATCGTTTATAATCATTACTTATATAGGCATAATTCGTTTTTTGTCAACCATTTTACTGTCATCATATTTTTTAATATTTTTTATTATGTCTGTTGATTCGTTTATAGTCGAAAACGTTTGGAGTCATAATTCGGTTATAGTCAACAATTTGTTTGAAAGAAGGTAATAAACTTCGTGATTTCATACAATCGATGTCGTTTATAGTCACATTAAAATATAAATTTTTTCAATAAAACAAAAATATAACTCAAAAGTGAATTATTTTATTAAAAAACTGATTTATAAATTGTCTTTAACTGTTCTTTAATACAAATATGTATATTTTGTGATTACATAACAGAACTGCTATTTATGAATAAAATAAAGTTTAAAATTGTTATAACTACGAAAGATATTTTATTGAATTTTGTTTATAAAGATGCAACTTTTTTTTACTACGCCTAGTAGAGCCACAAACCGGTCAAAGTCACAAATATTACTGAAATTTAGTGAATGACTATAACCGTGTTTTACTGATAATATTTTTTTAATTGTAGCAGGAGCAAATGAACTAACATTTATTATATCATTTTTGTGGGAGTGTGATCTGATTTTTGTTTTTCTGCTTTGTTTTCAATTTTTGTTTGTGTTTTCATTTTTCTCCTTTTTTTTATAATTTTGTTTATATATGTTTATTTAAAATGACAGAATTTTTATGAATTAAAAATTATTTTAGAATATAGATGTCATTCAACTCGAAAATAACCGTCATTTATTTGGTGTAACTATTTTAAATGTTTTAAGTAGTTCACCACAAAGAACTTGCTCAAATTTTCATATTTTTGTGGTGTAATTTACTATTCAGCTGTTCTTGCTTTTTTACTCGCCACGTTGTTAATCTTGTATATTAGAATATTATAATTTTAATTTACTTCATCCAAACCCCTATGTAGATTAATATTGGGTACACATATTTACTATACCACGTATAGTACTTTGTTTTGGTTTGATTTGGTTTGATTAACCGTAATATGAATTCTTAAAATCGTTATCAGTGATTTATATATAGAAAGGGTTATGTAAATTACTAAGCCTGAACAGATTTACATCTGTGGTTAATTTTTACCGTTATTACAAAAGGTCTGAAGTGAAGCAATAACAAATCTGTAATACAATTCAACTTTTACTTTATCCTATATTTATCACATTATATGAAAACATGCATATGAAATCATAAGATATCCAAAATAAGCAACATAGAAATCTCTCCAAGGTCACGGCTGTCAATCGTGGATAGTAATCATATGCCCAGATGTTTACAGATTTAATAATTACCTATCCCAAAATGTAAAATTAATATAATTATATTAAACTCAAAATATTTAACGAAATTATTGGATTACGTTAGATCAGCTTGTAATAGAGACTTGCCGAATTTATGAGTACGATGAAGGATTATTACTGGCAGTATCCCAATATTCTTTATTTTGTTTTTATTCTTTTTTTCGTCAAGAAATTTTATTTCTTTTTTTGGCATGGGGTCGCATATGTAAATGCGACCTCTACTTCCTTCCTCGTACTTCCCCGTTTGCTATCATCGAATTGCAGGTCCTTGATTATTGCATTAGGTTACGCTATTATTGCATTGATGTCAATTTCAGAATTAGGCGAATGGTATTCGTGAAAATATTTATGTCTTTTTTGACAGATAGAATATTCGTTAATATTTATTCCGTTTCTTCTACCTTAGTCTAACTTTTCAACAACCCCACACGTCTGACAACGTGTTTACAATATGTGATGTGATTGAATGTGCAAATTTATTCGTGTTTATTTTAATAATTCTATATACTTACTGTTTAAATGGATCAACAGCAATACCACGTGGATTAACTAAATGTTTTTTAATAACAATTGCTCTTTGTTGTGGATCATCCAAATTGGCAACTTCAACTGTATCTTTACCAGAATCAGTCCAATATAAACGACGTGATATCCAATCAATAGCAATACCTTCTGGTGATTCCAAATCTATTTAAAACAAAAATTAATTAATTTATTTAATTACAGAATTTAATTTTTATTAATTATAAATCTTACTTTCTGTTATAAATTCTTTACTATCACTTCCATCATATTTAACACTCATAATTTTCTTTGCTCCAATATCACCCCAATAAACACGACCTTCAACACAATCTTTATCCAAACCAATTGCCATTGTTGCTATTGAAATTGGTTTACCAATTTTACTATTAAATGGTATACGAATTATAACTAAACCTTGACTTATTAAAAGGAAACCAAATTCATGTTTTGTTATTTCTTTGCATACGGTTCCATTACCAAGATAATCTGTCAATGAAAATAGAAAAAATAAATAAATAAAAATTTGGAAAAAAAGCACAGAATGAATAATTTGCGGAAGAAATTCGATGCTCATTGATGAATGTTGCTGTAACAGACTATATGTAACTGTAAATGAGAAGAAGATTTTAGGCT
Organism: Argyra leucocephala; assembly: GCA_963942445.1. NCBI lineage: Eukaryota > Metazoa > Arthropoda > Insecta > Diptera > Dolichopodidae > Argyra > Argyra leucocephala. Next base: position 28,323,976 of record OZ012680.1, read on the forward strand.
CGTAGAATGCGAAATTAAAAAATGGCGTGGCCTAGTGATTATATATAAAAAAGAAACATTTTTATGGCACACTAACAGTTCAAAATCATGGATGGAGCAAGGTCAAGAATTTACAGAGAAATATATCCTCAAAGTCTATAGTCACCCAAGTCAATGATAATCTATATTTACAGTCTTCGAAGTTTCTTTTGCACTTCTTTTGCACTTCACTTCAGCATGCATTTGAACTTTGTGAGAAATGTCTACATATCTTTATAGAATTTAAATTCTTTGTGATAGAATTTAAGAGAAAATAGATAGAAAACAGCCATATACAAAATTTCAGACAGAAAAGTAGCCATACCAAATCTAAATTTATAAATTACATCAATCAAAGGTAAAGTGCAAATGCGTAAAGGTGTTAAAAACAGTTTCCAAATAAATAAAATCACATTATTGTGAACTGACGTCGCGGAATGGTATCCAAAATAAAGCTGCATATTACATGGCGAAAACAGCATCAATTCCATCTTTTGTAGCGTTAAACCTGTTCTGTGGGATACTTCCAAGCACAGCCAAAATTCATTAAATGTGGCCAAAGCAAAAAGCTGAGGATTCTTTTAGTGTACCTGGCATTTGAAAAGCAAAAATAGTCATGCCAAAACGATTGAGCAAGAAAATTAAAATTCTTCTAGATTTAAACAGGTATAACAGATGCGTATCATGAAGGTATGATAACTGACCACTGTCTATTCAAGAAGCATCTACACAGAATTGATTTAGATAAAGAAAAAACGTGTGCAGAAAATGTGAAGTAGAGTAAAAACCAATTGAATCAAATCTACTATATGAATGGGACGGTCCCCCAACAGAATAAAACTGATGAGAGTTGTTAACCCAAAACAAAAAGACTAATATTATAATTAGTCCAATAGAAAAAAGTTTTTATTAGTTGCTTTGTAACCTAAATTTGTTCCAGTCGTTAAAATGTGAGAAATAAATGTAAAATACAAATTTTATCCGAAGAAATTAATCATTTTGATGTTGAGTTAAACTTCCCTAATAAGTTAGGCTTCTTTTATAGTTTAAAAATAAAAAAATAAATTAGAATAATTTTAAAATTAATATAAGGATATTATTTTCAATTTCACTACTCTAATTTGATTTATTGACCAAAAACTTAATACACATTTCCCATCAGAGAGGAATAACAATTCATATTCAAGTATATAAAAAATCTGTTTAAAAAATGAATCAATTAAAATTTGAACTCAACTTATCAACAACAACAAAAAATAATTAACTAACATACCTTCTGGACAAACACACATAAAACCGTCATCTGTTGGTTTACAAGTTGCTCTTATATCACATAAGCTTGGTGTATTTATACAATTTGGTTCTTCTATACATAAATTACCATCACCATTGAATCCTTGATCACAAACACATTCATAATTTGGTTCATCTCTAAAAAAAAAAAAAAACCAAAATAGACTAAATTAATTTCATTGTAATTTAAAATTGAATTTTTATACTAACGTATTAACTTGAATACATGAGGCATGTAATCCACATGAATTTCTAATATTACATGGTAATGGAATTAATGTACATGTTAAACCATCACCAGCATAACCTGGTAAACATTCACAATATTGTATCAATTGTTGTGGTTCCAATTTACAAATAGCATTTTCAGAACAACGTGCTGAACCACCACACGTACCAATTGGTACACACATATCAGATAAATCACGTTCATAACCATTTACACAAACGCATAAGCCTTGATCACAATTTGCATTTTCAGTACATTCAAAATCTTCAATACATTCTGGTGCTATTTCACAATGATAACCATCACCAATATAACCTTTAAGGCACATGCATTCAGATCTTCCCAATTCTTGATCATATTCACATTTAGCATATTCATTACATATTGATGGTTGCTGGAAAACAAAAACAAAAAAAAATTATAATATTATAAAATTTTTTTCACTGAAATTTATATTGACAGCTATTATAAATTAATGTAAAATATATAAATAAATTAAATCCTACCATTGTACAAGTGATTTCAGTTTTTATACATCTTAACCCATCACCAATGAATCCACGTGAACACACACAAACATGTTTATTTAAATTTTCTGACCATTCACATGTAGCATTCTGATCACAATGATAATCAATTTCACATGATACTGGTAAAATATTGCAAATATAAATTTGAAATTGAATTTAAATTCTTTTTATCCTAGAAATAATTTAATTAATACCTTGATCTTCTGGAAATTCTACAGTTTGCATATAACCAACAAATCTACATGCACTTTCTTCATAAATGAATTCATATCCTTCGGGGCAGGTACAATCATCTAATTCATCACATAACGGTTGAATTTCAGTTGCTTGATATGATGGTATACAACGTCCATCAACCCAATGTTCATCAAGTCTACATGATGTACAATTAATACCATCACCAACAAAACCTTCTCTACAATGACAATGACGATTAACACAAATTGCATTCGGTGAGCATTTCTAAAATTTAAAATTAAAAAATTTTATATAATTTTTTTTTAAAAATACTTGTAATTTAACAAAACTATTTTTATTTTTTTGTCTATCTCAGAAATCACATTTTTGTTTTGCAATCACTTTTTTGATTTATCAAATATCACAACCACTTAAAATATATTTTAGTATTACAATTTTCATCTATAATGTATTTGAAAATATTTGAGCTGAATTCAATAAGTGTTAAGTTACATTTATAAAATGTAAAACAACTTTGAGCAAATTTAAAAAAGCATGGAACAAATTTTGAGCAAAAGATTTAGTAAATGTGGTGCAAAAATCAAACAATTTTGAGCAAGACTCAAAAATATCATAAAATACTAAGCAAAATTCAGAAAGTTTTTGAGCATAATTCAAAAATAGTTAGCAGACATTACGAATATGTTGGGCAAGAGTCAGACAATATTGATCCAAAACCAGTTAGGTACGCCTCTTCAAAATTGCCAGAAAATTTTGAGCAATATTCAGATCATTTTAAGCCCAATTAAAAAAAATAATCAGAGAATGTTTTGCAAGGCTTAGTAAATGTTTTGCAAGTATCAGAAAATTTTAAGATATAATATCCAAAAAAAATATTCAGAATAGTGCGGTGCAAGTAAGTGTTGAAACATATTGAAAAAGCATTCAGAAAATCTTGATCAAAAACTGTTAAGAACGACGATTGTCGATTGAACGACTGTTGAAAAGTGTAAGAAAATATTGTGAAAGGTTAGAAAAAATGTAGCGACATTAAGAAAATGTTGAGCCACATTCAGATATGTTTAGAAAACGTTGAAAAACGTACAGAAAATATTGAGCAAAATTAAAAAAAATATTGAGCTGATTTTCAGAAAATGTTTTTATGCAAATTGAATAATTTTCATATTTTAACTAATTTTTTGTTGGTTTCGGTTTTATTTGACTTGTTTGTTGACTCTCGGAAGACAGTTGGTATAATACTGAGTACCATATACTTTTTTCACTTGAGCAACCCATTTAAAGTTCATATTAGACCAACGTTTTTGATTGTTAATTAGAGGTAATTAAAAATGTTTAATTGTTTAGGAGTTTCCACAGTATTCAAGAGATTTTAATATTATTTTTAGAATTTAAGAACAGAATAAAAATAAAATGAGTCCAGGGATAGGTACAGTTTTTTTTTTTTTGCAAATATACATACCTCACATGGATCTTCAATAGTATTAATAGTTTCAGTTGATTCATGCCATTGATCCTGATCAATATCTTTTTCATTCCATTCTGTATAATCTGGTTGTGTATTTTCATTTTCATTCCAATCTGGATTATTATCATTACCAAATTCATTTTTTAAATTTACTTCCTGAAGACCATTCTCATTTGCCGGATGATGTCGATATTTTTCTTCATTTCCTTCTTCTAATTCTTCCTCTTCTTCTTGTTGTTCTTCTTCTACTGGTCTTTCATTATGCTCATATGTTGTATCATCAAGATGTGCTGATGTTGTATGACCAATTATAATTGGTTTACATTCAAATCCATTACCAATATAACCATCAAAACATTTACATGTATATCCACCACCATTATTTTCACATTCAGCATTTAAATCACATATATGATAATTTGATCGACATTCATCAACATCAACACAATGTTGAACATCATCACTTGATATATCTAATATATAACCATTATCACATCCGCATTCATATGTATCAAATCCAGTTGGTTTACAAATTGTATTATAACCACATGTTGATGTACCATCCAAACATGGATTACCAGATGGATCAACACCAACTTTTGATAATATTGACATACGTATTGCCTGGTCATTACCATTATAATCTAATGTTACTTTTGAATTTTTTTGTATAATCGGTTTCGATATATCAATAATTTCATTGTCTAATTTACATTTTTTAAATACAATTAATTGCTCTAAACGATATTCAATGATTTCATCATATGATGGTAATTCAATAGCTTGATCACTAATTGAACGTAATTTATTTTCTGATATATATTCATATTTTTCCAGATAATCACTTAATTGTACTTTATGTCCATCTTGAATATTTGGTAAACGACCAGCTATATCAATTTTAACTGATAATTGATCATAATAATTTAGACCTTTAAAAGTTTGATTTACATAAAATTTTTCACCGGTTTCTTTGAATGAAAGTGTTGAATAATGAGTTAAAACACCACCGGTCAACTGATAACCATTTATACCGGTACCATATGGTTTAGCAAATAACCATGAAATTGCTAAACCTAAAATTAGAAAAAAATTTGTTTAAATTTAAATGCATTTTAAAAGGTATAAGATTTTGTGAATTTTTTTTTTACCCAATGGCAAAACTAATTTCAATTGATGACCAAATTCTTGACTAACTGGTGTTATAGCTGTATAACTTCTACCATCTGACATAACAATATAAGCTTGAAGTTTAGTTCTTTCATCAACTGTATGTCCATTTACTGAACCAGATATTGTACCAGTAACACGTATTGGTATATTACGATCTAAACATGAAAAACCATTTCCATAATAACCATCTAAACATTTACAACAAAATCCACGTGAATTATCAATACAATCAGCTTTTGTATGACATTTCTTATAAAGGCCATCAGAACATGATAATGCTTGAGGTTGTTCAAGCTCTTGTATTTCAACATTATTTGGTTCTTCAACATTACCATCTAATTCAAGTTTACCAACACGATAAATCCAAACTCCAGGTACACCAATATTACTTTGTGAATTGAAAAATCTTGCCTAAAATGAAATAAAATTGAATTAAAAAAAAAATTGAAATCGAAAATAATTTTTTTAAAATTTTTTACATTATCAGTTCCAGATCCATTAATATTAAAATATCTTCCATCTTCAGATACAAAACCGGCTTGAGCTCTTATATCAGATATTGCTGTTTCTCCAATATCAGCTTGTAACCAATTAAGACCATTTTTTTCATAAATAAATTGTATATAAGTTTCATCGTTATTACAAATTATTACAGCTTGAAAACTATTTTGTTTATCTTGGTTGGCTTTGTAGTAACCAACATTTTGCCATGTTGCAATATACAATACTGTTGCTTCAAAATCTTCACTATCAGCAAATGCATAACGTACCAAATCAGATGCTTTTTGTAATTTATCTTCATTTTCAGTTTTAAAGAATATAATAATGGTTGATGAATTGGCATCTGTTGTATCAACATTTGAATAGAATGGTGCAATTGATGGATATTCTAATGGAAATGGTTGATTCAAATATTCTGGAAAATCTGTATGAAATGTTAAAATTCCATTTGTGTTAATCTGAAAGAATAAAGAAAAAGAAAAATTAATTTATAAGTTAACTCTATCTATATTTTAAAATGTTGATAATCAAAAATGATTGAAAGTATTTAAATTGTATCTCCATCTACATAGTTTAATTTGTAGGAGCAAAGAAACAAAAATAAAAAATGCAATTCAACATTGCAATATTCAACGTGCAATTGTCAATGCCCCTTGGTACGTCAGCAATTCAAATATAAGAAAGGATCTCAACATATGCTCCGTGAAAGAGGTGGTACCAACTCCAAACCGACTGGCAGCTGACCTGCTGAATACCATCCATATAAGTAGACTAAAACACCTCAGGCCTCATGATTTTTAAGGAGATTCTAAAACTAAGATCAAATTCATATTTTATTTCTTTTATTATTTTCTTTTTTCTTTTCTGTAAGTAACTGTAGAGTCATAAATATTTAACATTAAAATTAGCATTAATTTTTGATTCAGTGGAAGCGTCCCTCACAAGCCATTTGTACATTTTCACAAATTTTTACTTGTTATCTTTAATACGCCTTTTGCATATTAGTAATTTATAAGATAGTTGTAATATAATCATAGAGATAAATAAAAAACAAAAAAACATTGCAAAATCGTTTAGGCTCAGTAATACATGGATTCAAATCGAATGGGAGATAAAATTCATACCCATGATGCTACTAGAGGTGCTGAATTTACAAAAGTGTTCTATTTAATGTAAAATAGTGTCACAATGGATTCGAACTATGTTGAAGTTCAAAAAAGGAAAAATATGTCTACCATAGTTTATACACTAATGATCGTTTTTAAGCTTAAAAACCTACGGTGAAAACCTTCGATGAAGAAACTTTCTTTTTCTAAACAATTGAATCAATATTTGACAGAATGAGGAAACACTAAAATCTGAAGCTAAAAAAAACTTGAGTGCGAATATATACAAACAACATTAACAACACTTTGGTCGTGTTTGTATATTTGAGCTTGTATTTTGTTGTAGAATATATGAAAAAAAAAATAAGTAGTATATAATCAAAATAATGTAAAATATATTATGAAATAATTATGTATATGAAAAATTTTGTTTTGCAGCAGAATTATGCAGAATTTACAGTACTGTATATTACTAATAGTTAGTCGTGCTGACATTAAAATCTAATTACTCTTAAGATTTCTCAACTCATCATATTTAAGCAAATATATTATGAATCTAATTTTGTACCAAAATTATGCAGAATTTGCAGAGCTGCAGTAATTCTTCATAATGTCAATTATATACCGCAACTACTTTAAAACCTTATCAATTATTGATAAAATTTTAGCAAATATATTAAAACAGAAGATCTATGCAGAATTTGCAGAGCTGCAATAATTTTTCATAATGCCACTTATAGATCGTAACTACTTTAAAAACTTACCAATTATTAATAAAATTTTAGCAACTATATGAAAACAGAAGATCTATGCAGAATTTGCAGAGCTGCAATAATTTTTCATAATGCCAATTATAGATCGCAACTACTTTAAAAACTTACCAATTATTAATAAAATTTTAGCAACTTTATGAAAACAGAAGATCTATGCAGAATTTGCAGAGCTGCAATATATTGTCGCTTTTGTAATTTTATTTATCTTGTTTGCCATTTATTTCTAAAATCAGTTCACTTCGAATTAAAAAATTGATTCCTATTGATGTTCTAATTTTAATTCGAACTAATATTAGTACTAGTAATTTTACGATTTTTACTGCCTAAAGCTTAATAATCTAATTTCGTTAACATTTAGTTTTTACTTATAGAAATTTTGATTACATAAATTTGTTTCTTCCAACTTTCAATAAGTCATGTTATGCCAATGAACTTCGTTGATTTCAATATGTCGGACTTGTAGCTGACTATGTAACCCTGCTACCTGGCTATATGACCAATAAGTAGACTTTCACTTAATAGTACTGAGTTTGAATACATTTTAAAAGTATTTTTATTTTCACGGGGTCGATGTTTTGTACACTTTAATCGCTTTTATAGTTCTAATGTATACGGGTCATAAATTACTGTTATAATAGCAATTTTGTGATAATTACAAATTATTTTAATTAAAATTGACTTTCATTCAAAAATTTTAATTCAAAAATATTATTTTAATATTGAGAAAGTTTAATCGAGAGGTCATTATTATAAAAATGTACGTGATTATTACTGAGTGATAAGTAAGGAGCCAAAATGTAAAACAAAAAAAAAATACAAATAATTTTATTTTTTAAGAATTTTAATCAGTTTTAAAAAAATGGTATTGACATTGAAATCAAAAAGAGAAGTTCACGAGGAAATTACAACAAAAAAAAATAAAAACCAAACTCCAAAATTTAATCGTAAAAAAATTTGCTATTTTTGTTTTTATTTTTTTTTTTTAATTTTATTTTGCTGAAATTAATTTAAAGTTCAATGACTTGTTGAAGTAAGTTTTGTTTATTTAGTATTAAAAGAATTTTTTTTTTTTTAAATAAATTTTTATTTTGTAACTAAACGCATTTTTTTTTATTTTATTTGGATCGCACTTGATTTGAATAATTCAAAATATTTACTTAGTAACTAGAAAATCAATATTTTGAATTATTTCACCGTTATTTTGATAATATTTGTATCAACCTAATTTATATTTAGTTTTTATTAGTAGAATACATACCTCCATATGGTGTTTTTGAACTAATCATGTTTATATTATATTCATGCTGAATTACGAAACAGTTTCGCAAAAAAAAGTTAAAAATGCATGCATTTGGATGTGGATCGATGACTGAAGGGGTAAATCAAATCTTGAAGCTTGAAGCTACGTAATCTTTATCGGTTGATTGGATTGAATTCAATTCAACTCATAACAAAATTTTAATTTATCCTAAAGGCGATATGAACTAACGGTATCCAGCTATATGGCGAATGGTTAACAATTTGAACATTGAAATACTACAATGATTTTAGACTAACAAAGTGTAGTAGCAATATGGTAGCACCATATACTTCGTGAATAACGATATTTTACATAAAAGAGGAAACCAGAATTACAAGCTACGAATTTGGTTTAGTTCTTTTTTCTTCGAATAACCAATATATGATTGCTTACTTTCTAACTACTGAATGTCTTTATTAGAGACAGATTGTACAATTTCATAGGGAATTAAAACAAAAATATATATATATATATATATATATATATTTACTTTAATAATCATCATCATCATTATGTGAACATATCATGTTCCAGAAAGAGCAAGTTGACTTGTGTCATCAATCAGAAGCTTCCATTTAATTCCGTTATAATTTTCAGTTCATTCTACTGTTTGTTAACCTTCTCAATTTTTCACTTTATCACATTTTCTTTAAGTATTTTTTAATCTCCCATCATCATTCAAGAAATATTTTCACAAGATATAATTCAAGGTTATAGGACATAGGACAACCATAACTATGGCTCATTTTCTATTAGACCAACGCTCAAGACCATCTTCATTTTCGTCGCTTTTTTATGTTATCATATATTTTTAAGTACTCTACGCTTTTAGTTTTGTATATGTGTTAGGCATATATAGATGTTTATTATGTATCGATGGTATTTCTAGACTGACTGAATTGACTCGCAGCTTTATGTTTTGCTGACAAAAATGTAGACCGCAGAATTTTCTTCATTCTTGCCTTTTGTATAGTTTATGTATTTGTAAGATCATTTTTGAAACTTCAAACCACAAAATTGGTCAAATTATTCCTTCAATTGGCTTTTTTTAGTATCGGGTTTTTCAGTTGACATTTTCAGTGGTTTTGCTTCCACGATATTAATAAGTAGTATCAGTTGACTGGCGTATATTTTATGACCATTTGACATTCGTTCTAGGTATAACTTTGTCAAAAACTTAGATAAATCTTAATATTCCGCTCAATTTCAAAATAGGTCTTGATGGTGTCATTCAAATAATTAAAAATAATATTTAAACTGTGTCAAACTGTATCAACCTGTATTCATAGTTTAATAATTGTACTATATTTGAGCTCAATTTATTTGTGACGATTTTAGTAAAATTCATCGATTCATCGATCGGCATTTGTAAAATTCTAGAAAACGGTAAATATTATTTCAGCTTTTTGCCAGTTCATTATTTTGTTTTTTTGTGATGGAGAGTTTAAGCGCGACAGCTTCAGATCTATTGTACTTGTCCGTTTATTATCTTAGAATTATAGGCCTATGTCCTTGATGAATCGCTATGTCAATTTCACAATTAGACGATATGTATTTCTGATGGAAATATTTATGTCCTTTCGGAGCTATGGCGTCGCAAGCAAATAGAATATAAGAGCAGCATTCTTCCTCTTCTAAGCAGAATCTGTATCTTGAACAGATGTTTGTTAAATAGACCATGATCTGCAATAAACTATGTCTAGTGCTCTGACAATTGAATCCTTGATTGCCTAATTTAATCGGTGAATTTTGAGTTTGAAAATTTTTTTAGACTGTATAAGTCCTTGGCAACCATCCCATATGTTTTGGGTTTTTGTAGTTTCCCACTTGGAAACTATTATTTGTAGGTAGAAGTTCATTATTTAAAACAAAAACAATTATTCAAATGATTTAAATTATTTTATTCGAATATAAATATTTTTGAATTAATTATAACGGTTTCAATATTATTTCTACAAAAATTACTCTTAATTTTCAAGTGTATAACATTTTAATCTTAATAGATTTTATAACAGTAATAAAACTTTCATGCTATACTTATACGATAAAACAAATTCTGTATAGTATCGACAATCACCGTTCACCACTACAGAAAGGGGAATTTTGGAAGCCAAAAATAATAACAAAAATAGCATCGAGTGTCATTCTTAAATACTTTGCTGTATTGGCATATGGTACTATTTTGTTGTTTTGGTGTTGAGATAGGACTGATTGTAAAAGGTCCATAATCTTATTTTATTCATTGCATTTTGAAGTTTTGCTGTGGAATTTTCGACAGATACGTCAACTGCAAGAATCGCAGTGTCGTCTGCAAAAGTAGCCATAAAAATGTTGTCAATTTGGGGACATCTCTTGTATATATCAGGTAAAGTATTGGACCAAGAACAATTCCCTGTGAGGCTGCAGCAGATATTTCTTTTAATTCTGAATATTCTTTGACATAACGTATACGAAAGCATTTATTGGCCATATATGATTTTAGTATTTCATAAACATTGTCTTGGTAAATCACGATGTAGTTTAAACTCAAGGCTTTGGTGCCACACTTTGTCGAAAGCCTGAGCAACACCTAAGAAGATTGCTGAGCAGACTTTTTTCTTCGAACGCTTTTTCCACTGTATTTGTGATCCGATGCACTTGATTAATTGTAGAATGTTTATTTCTGAATCCAAATTGATGGTTTGGGCTCAGATCTCATTCTTCAATAATCGGGGCGAGTCTTTTGAGGAGCAGTTTCTCAAATATTTTTTGTATAATAGGTAACAGCGATATTGGTCGATATGATGTTACCTCTGAAGGCAGTTCTTGGTATTACTATTACTTCGGCATTACTATTGCTTCTGCAATTTTCCATTGTCTTGGAACAAATATAAACTTCAAACATGCATTAAATAAATGTTGTAGCTTTAACAAAGCCAAATCTGGTAGTTCCCGTATGATATGTCCATTGATGAGATCGTAATCTGGTGCTTTTTTGATGCTAAGGTTGTGTCTGCGTATTTGTTCAATTTTTCTTAGAAAAACATGTGAAATTTCCACATGATCTATTTTAACTTCGATAGTTATATTTTCATTAGCAAGATTTTGTGTTGGTGCTGTGAAGACCTCTGCCAATTGGTCAGCAAAAATTTGAACTTTTTCTTTTGTGTTACCAACCCAGCTACCAGCTTGTGTTTTCAATGGGGGATCTTGCAACTGTGGTCTGTTCATTCGTTTAGTTGCTTTCCAAAACGAGTATAGTCAGTGTGAGCATTGGCTGATAAATTATTTAAAAATTTGTTAAAACAAAAACAGTAACAGAAGAAGACAAAGGGCAAAAATACAGTTAAAATTAAATTAATTGTAAAATGAAAAAATATGAAGAAAATAATTGAAAACGAAATTTTTTAACAGAAAAAAAGATACCTAAGTCATTTTCAAAAAAATTCAAAATGAGAGGAAAAATCATCTGTTCATACAATTTATTTTTCAAGAACAGGTAATAATAATCTCGTTTTCATCAAAAATAACGTGATTTTTAAGTTTTCAGTATATGTATTTAAGTTTTTTAAAATCCAAATTTTCTTAAATTTTTCAAAAAATTTCTAAATAATACACAAATTATTAATTTGTGCAAATTTACAAGTCAGCATACAGATACAGACTTTAAATAAACAAAATCTGGTTTGATAAACGCAAAAAGCTATATTGTTATCATTCTTTTATATTCGTCATCCCATTTTATGTGATTAGAATTGGGACTGTATTTTAAATTGTTTATTTATAATAAATTCACCTCTCTTATTCTCTTAACATTTTTATTGATTATATTTTTTATACCTCAAATGTTGAAAATCACTATAGCGTTACCAGCGTTACACACCGAACTGAAGACAGATGTAGTACGAAAATTACATACAGATACACATGAAATTAATTGAAGTGTATTGAGTGTATGAATGAAGTGCAATACGTTAGTTCAACTGATAACTAAAATTATTTTGGTCAGCTTGCACCTAATACAAAACCTTATACGTTCCACACATTCAATAATTTCCCACGTTCTCTTTTTATATAATTTACATGTACACATTTTAAATAAATTATGTTATTATGAAAATAAATTAGAATTAGAGTGAAATAATATTTTATAATAATTATTAAATAAATAAAATAAATACAAATTGATTATTTTAAGAAAAAATTTTTAAAAGAAGAATAATAAAGAGTAAAAAACAAAATCATAAATAAAAAAAAAGAAAAAAAAAGAGAAAACGAAATTGAGACAAAGAATGAATCAGAAAAAAAAAAAATAAAATGATAACAGCTTGTTGACCTTATTTATCTCCTTAATATTTATATGGCTAATAAAATCAGGACAAAAATGAACTCTAAATTTATAAAAATGATATAAAAAAGAAAAATAAAATCTATAATTAATAATGACAATTACAGAGAGTCCAAGTCCGACAGTTACAATTTCTAAAATAAAAATCTTGTTTTGAGAGTTATGAAAAATGGCAATGAAACTGCTGAAAATCGATTTGAAAGAGAAACAAGGCCGATTTCTGACTTTTTTGACCATTTCATAACTTAAAAAAGATGGACTAAATATTAAAAATCAACCCCAGAAGGTAAATCGGGTTCGGGTTAATTGGAAAAAAGAAAAATATTTTTATCACAAAAATATAGTTGGAAAATAAAAGTCAATGAAAATAAATCAAACCCATGCAGCATTTACACTGAGAAAAGATAACTACCCTCCAGACATTTTGAATATAATCGTCATATAACAGAAGTATTTTGTCAAATATCTGGGGATTCATCTTGATAGGCGTTTAATATGGAAGAAGCATATTAATTTGGGACAAAAGCTGACAAACCTATATTGGTTAATGGGTAAAAGATCAGAATTGTCTTTGGAAATCAATGTGCTACTGAACAAAGATGTACTTATCGTACAAAATCCCACTCTAAAGCAATGCAGCTAAATCGAACATTCATGTTATTGAAAGATTTCAGAACAAAGTAATAAGAATGGTGGTCGATTCTCTGTGGTTCATGCCAAATAGCTTATTTGTTTTATTTTATTTAACACACATTAGGCCTAAGGTTTAAACCACAATGATTTACAGATTCCTTCAGTACATGAGGATAGAAATAAACTGGAAATACATTCAAATATCTTGGCAAATAATCTTATGGACACAGGCCTTAGGAGATTGAAATCCAATGCGACCAGTAATATATAATTATAAGTAGTGAAGCCCCATCATAGGAAACTCTTCTGCAAGACTGTATATTATACAAAATTATTTAACTTATTGAATTGTAACTCAATCCGATTGTAAATATTAAACGGGAAAAAAAAAATACTTTAAGTTCAGACGAAAATTGTCCAAAATCAAACATGGCAATGTCTTCAATATTTGTATGAAACTTTGGAGATATTTTTAACTTATGCAATTGTAAATCATTCAGGTTGTAAATATTAAGTGGGAAGGAAAACTAAGTACTTTGGCTTTAGATCAAATTTAGCAAAAATTGCCCAAAATCAAAAATAGAAATGTCTCCAAAATTTGTATGAAACTTTGGAGACATTTTTGGTCATATTTTTTTTTTGTTTTACTTTTTCGTAGAGCATAATTTTACTTTTCTTATATTCTTCAATTATACTATACCAAGAATTATGACTTAACATTTGGTAACATATTGTGGTGTACCTCTTCATATGAATTTTTTTTTTATAAAAGTTGATTTTTAATATTATTTCAGTGATCTATTTTCACTTTTTCAAAGGCTGGTAAATTTTTTCTTTTTGGGCTACTACTATAACAATAATTCTTTATATTAATAATTATATTAATAAATAATTAAAATCGTAAAATTATGAAAATGAATTCAATGACAACAACGATTGACAAATATATATGAATAAATTGTTCGACGATCAAATTTAGGCCATCAAGGACTACAGATCCATATAGAAAAAATTTTACAACAAAAATTATGTCTCAATCATGCACATAGATAGGTACAATATTGATAGCCAATTATTTATTTATTTAATCCGAAACACAGGTTTTACCAAATTAAAATTTTGTTTAGTTTTTATAACTCACATATTTAGAATTTACATTCTAAAATTAACAAATTAGTAAGAATCAAACTAGAAGTTTTCTAGATATTATAGTTCAACACTACAATAAAATTTTATTTATTTATAAATAAGAAACCACCTTCCAGACAAATGATATGAAGTAATAAATAAATTTCCAGACTTTAAAAAAATTTAAATAAAAATTTCAATGTAATTAATTTTGACCTCCAGTTTTATAAATTCCAAGGACATTTTTATCAAATATATGTATTTTTTTTTTTTTTTAGATATAAACAGGTGTTGGAAAATAATTAATTTATTATAAAAAAAATATAAACTAAAATAAAATTATTAAAACCTTGACCTAATATTACAAAATTCTTAGAATTTAATATTAAATATTATACATAACCATCACACATTCTTATTACAACAAAAACAAACAAAATAAATGACTTTAATAAAAAAATTATTTTTATATAAAAAAAAAATATATATATATATATATATTTTTAATAATGTAAGAACCCTAAAAATAAAAAATAAACAAAAATTTTCAAAATGCCTACTTAAAATGCTTCAGAATAAAAAAATAAAAATAAAAAAAACACAAAAACAGGAATTCTTATCATATTTTAAATGACTTTCTATATAAAACATTTATTTTTATCCCATTTGTTTTTGTTCTTTTTTTTAATTTTAAATTTAATTTTTACATTTTTTAGATTTCCAACTATAATTGATGACGTTAGTACACTGTTAAATATACTTGCCTTCATTTCGCACACTAATATGCAGGGCATTTCATCACATTTGTGCTGTTTTTCACGATTGTACTAAACAATGTTTGTGCTTTCGTTTAAAGTTTAGGCCTGATAGTTTTGTGCTGATTAAGTCAAGTTTTTGAACATTTTTACTGTCTTACTGCGCTCAAATGTTATTTATCTTCGTTACTGTATAATAATTGTCTTTGTTGGAACTATCAAAAAATTGTAGCGGAATTTTAGGACATTTACGTGAAGGTAAACTTTGTTGTGGATAACATATTAATAATAATATATTCATTTTGACAGCTACTTATTTTGACAACACTATTGGTGCATCTGTATATGAATTGCTCAAACTTTATATTGTTTTCGAACGTACTCAATTATATTTGAAGACTTATGTGCGCACTTTAATTCAAAAACTGTTGCACAATTTTCGCATTTTATTTAAAAGGAAAAAAAACAAATGGAGGACTTTAGGAAATTCGGAAAATTTATAACATGAAAATAAACGTAGGAATTAATACGTATATGAAAGCAGAAGACGATGTTTTAATAATTTCATATATCAGGATTTACATATCTTTTCTAAACTTAATAATTAAAGTAAATGTAAACGATATGGGTTTATTTAATTAACTATCAAGCTATAATACTACCTATATCAACGTTTACATAAATTTAAAAAAACTTCCTATATATTATGTGTTACCATCCCAGATTTTAGAGTTAATAAGAAACGGTATAATACCATAATTTTTATTTTGATATTCAACGTTCCAGTCTCTGTTTTTTTTTATCCTGTTGTCAGAATTTGCAGGTAAAACTACATTTTTATATACATTAAGTGTAAATTTTGCAATTTATTAAATAAATTAAAACAAATAATGTTTAAGAATATTCATCAGTTATTCTGGTACATCAACTTGTCAAAAATGTCGAAATTTACAATTATTATCAAGAACTATGGCTTCTTTCTTGTACCGGGTGTTCCACAGCATGCGTATCAGCTTTTTAAGAGGGGATGGAGCCGTTAGAAAATGTTATTAACTAAATCGAGTGTGCTATATCAATTGGTGATATTTTCAATTTCCAGGAAGGACCGGAAAAGGGTTTTTCAAACCCAATCATCACCGAAATTGGCCGAAATCGAGATTTTCAAATGGGAAAGAGTATTTGGTTTTGCAAATTCGGATTCTATATCAAAAAATAACGGTTGAATAAAAAGCTGATACGCATGCTCAGGAACACCCGGTTTATTATATGGTTTAGAATTAAGAAAAATGGCTTCTTCAATTTATTAAAGTTATTACCAAATTATACTATTTTTTAACAAATTTTAAAAAATTTAATTATTTTAAATGGTATGAGAAGGGCACCAATATTTTGTGAAAAAATAAAGAGATTCAAATCCTTAACCTTCTGATTAGTAACAAAATAACATTCGGCAGTACAACTATATATACGTTTAGTCAAAATTTAATACCGGTTGCCAATACAACTTTCCAAATCTAATTTAGGGTTATATGGGTCTAGGTAAATGGGCTTACCCAAAATCAAATCTCACATTCACCATATCGATTGGAAAAATAATGACCCAAAACTGTATAATCTCTATAATAATACTTGTTATTTTAAATGGAAAGAGGAAAGCTAAACTATATGAACAAGCTTGTGAATATAAATAGATTATAATTAACAATTTAAGAAAAATAACGGTTAATTTTACATATTAACAAATTTTAACGGATTTTTTAAAACTCAACGAAATTATACATAAAAATTGATGTAGAATATAGGTAAAAATTTCCCTATAATAGTCCATGGATATGGATAACAGTGACCAGACTAGATTATATTCATATGGAATAGATATTTTATGTATGGCTGTTATTTCTGCCCACGGATGGGGTTACAGGACAATGATGATGACGATTATATCTATACTGTTTTTCATTCAAATTCAACATTTTGTCAAATGAATTCAACATTTTTTTAATCAAATTCAACATTTCTTCAGACAAATTGTTTGACAAAATGTTGAATGTGAATGGAAAAAAGTATATATTATAGAGTAGTATTCTATGTAATCGATGTAATATTGTATGTGGGATATTTTTATCCAGATTTAACATGGTTAATTCCTAGCCTTACTAGTGTGTCGTCCATGTCTTCTAGTTTTATTCACCCATACAAGTATTTGTATTTTTATAATGTAAAAAAAAAAATTTCTTCAAAAAAACGAAATTAATTTTCACCAAACGTATTTTTATTCATTTAAACAGTTTAATTTCATTAACTATAAATTACCGTTAATTCAAATTTAACTGTATTAAAACTGTTATATTAAACTGTATATTTAAAGTGAAATAAAATGATATTTTAAAAAAATTATTAAATATAAAATACATAATAATAATGTTAATTGAAATTATTTATTTTCCTCGACCCCATCATTTACATTAATTTATATTTCCAAGAATGTCACAAATCTTTAGAAAACTTAACGGTCATTTTTAATGAAAAAAAATTATATATTTTTAAATTAAAATTAATTAAATTAAAATTGAAATATTTAAAACTTACATATATATGATCATATTTTTCACTATAAAAATGTATTGGTGTTTGTAATTGTATTGATTGAAATTCGCTATCACCAGATGGCACCACCACTGAATTTATTTCATTAAAATAACTATAAAATTGATCATATTGTTCTGTTTCCAAAAAATATTTTTGACCATTAACAATATAATCACCACTACCAAATACAGTTATAATTAAAATTAAAAATAATGTAAAGGACATTTTTTTTTTATTTTTATTCTTATTATTATTATTATTTATTAACACATTTATAATTTTAAAAAATATATATATATATATATATTTATATTATATTAAGTAATTAAAAACGAAACAGCAAAAAAAAAAAAAAAACAAAAATCCCGTATTTTGTTTTTTTTTTTTAAATTTCAGTTAAAAGAATTTATTTTTTTTTTCTTAAAGAAAATTTTCTACTTAACCGTTAGACGATTTAAATCGTACTGATATTATTGGAAGAGAAATTACAACAAGAAGATGCAATACTTTATGTTGCTGGTACTAGCCGTTATATTCTGTTACTACAACATCATAATATTATTATTCTGATTCTTCTTCTATAACACTGTATGTTGCTACTTCATCATCATCATCATCATCATTATCAACATCATTATCATCTCATTATCAACATCATTATCATTTTTATAGCTGATAATCATTCAATTTGTAGCTTTCACTTAGTACACATAAATTCTTAATGTTTATTGTATTTTCGCCGCATTTTTCAACTATTAATAATTATTATAGATCAGTTCAGTTTAATTAAAGCAGATTGTGGTGGTGATTCTAATAATCATTTTTTAGTATTTTGGGATAAGAATAACCAAAAAAAAAAAAAAGAAAAAAAAACAACAACAAAAAGTACAAGTTATCATTATCATGAGTAACTAAAAGAGTGTTGTTGTATCATCATCATATATTATTTATATTTATTTATTTTTTTAAATTTATTTTACCACATATTTAATCTCTTAAATAAAAAGAAAAAGAAAGTAAAAAAAAAAAAAAATTAAGAAAAACAAAAAAAATAATTACAAAATTAAAAAATTAAAGAAAAACACATTTTAATTTATATTGGTGTATGTGTGTAAGTTTTTTTTTTCTTTAGGCATTGGACATTTTCAGGATAATGGGATTTTAAAATTGTAAAAAAAAAATTTTGGCATTTCAAAAACAAAAATGTGATAAGTACAGTTTCTTCAGTGATGCTAAAAAAAAATTATCAATATTCAAAATAGATTTCACAATAACTTGAATATACTAAAAAAAAATTTTAATCATCTTGATCATCATCATGTGCCAATTATATCTCGGTATTTTGACCTTGTGACAATATTTCACCAATCAGACCTGACGTTAGCAATTGAATGTTTTGACGGTATTTTCTAAACAGAATTTTCTATAAATTGTACACCCATCTGATTCTTCATTTTTCTTTTGCATGAAGTTAGTTATGAGCGGCTATAAAATATATTTCTTTGGGCTTGGTGCTTATACATTTTGTGTAGTTCATTTACTCCAGCACGTTAACAAGATGAGCTAAGCTAAAGAAGATATCGATATTAACTTTCGTAACTGATGCTGATATAATCGGTATGTACTGATATTCAAGAAGTCGAGTTTAACAACTTGTCTGACTGACATAAAATAAAATCATGTAAGACATTCAGAGAGTTATGGTTGGAAATTAATTATAGATAGAGACTAGTAAACTATAGTAAATAGAAAAGCTTAGAAAAGTAATTGATATATTCTGACAGATTAATTGAATCATTTGTATTTGTTTCAAAAATTATTTTTGCTGCAGAATTTTGTTTTTGTTTAGTTTTTATAATTCACATATTTTTTTTTTTTACTCTATATGTTACGGTAAATGTGATAAATATGGTAATTATTAATAATGACCGGTAATTATTAATAATTACATATCTGTATGAATTGGTAAATGTGATTAACATTAAAATTATTTCTTTTAATTTTCTTAAAAAAAAACAAAAGTTATATTTTTATTATGGTTAAGTTAATCATTTATGTCTACGAATTTAAATTATTTATTTTTACAGGAAGAACTTTTATGACATTTGGAATTACACTTGATATTTGACTTTTTGTATTTGAAGTGATTTGAATTACAATCGAATTTACAATTACAGTATTGAAATCCTTCATCACCTAGATTTGAATTTATTGATTTTCAAACCCCCGGTACTTATTACTAACACTGTTTTCGCAGACGGGCGGTAAACACTAACGGCAAGCTTTTAGTGAAATATAACATCTTTTCGAAATATTTAAGTCTTTGATTTCGACTTCCGGACCGTCGGACCTATACAAAAAATTTTGAAAACTTATTTATAATAATGATAAATTACAACATTATTTATAATAACACGTGATATAGAGTTTCGGCCCCAATTCCTGGGATCCCGGATCTATTTTCGTCACCGCAATTAAGAGCCATTGTACAAAAAAATAATTTGGTCCCGATTTCCGGACCGTTGGACCTATCAAAAAAAAAATTTATTTTAAAAAATTCTTTATAATATTTATTACATTCACCTAAGATGGGTGGGAATTATTAATAATTTTCGGTTTATATGATAAATTAAATAAATTCCGTCCAAATTAATCACTTTAACCTTTCTATTTGGTTATTATTAATAATGACCGGTTATTATGAATAATAACCAATTTATCACTTTAACCGCAACATATATATAAGTTGAGGAACTATAATTAAGTATAATACAATATCTACTGATGAGTTCCATAAGTATTGTTCGATTGACAGAATACTACTAGAGTTTGGGAAGTTTATTTTTCTAGGTTTTATCTCATTTGCTTTGAGACTCTTTTGTTCCGCTATCTCGACGACCGCCCATCGTGATCTGGCGATGATGTCAATATTGTCGGCATACCTTGGCACTTGGATAAATCAATCTGAAAAATATAGTGTTTGTCATGTTTACTCCCCCTCATGCTTACCCGTAACACTTACGTCCCAGTACTAGATTGAACAAGTCGCAAGTATAGTTTGAGGATTTTATATTTAAGAATTTTACTTTTATGATTTTATCTTAGGATATTTTGTCTTCTGAAATTTTGTCATTGCAATTTTTATTCTGCGATTTTGAGTTGAGGATTCAGTCGGATTGGGATCACGTAACCAATCTTTGAACATTTTATTTTCAATGTCAATTCCAGGATCATTGACGCAAACTATACTTACTTACTTACTTTGTTGGGCGCTACAGACTTTGAAGTTCCTGGGCCTGACTTAAAATTGTCCTCCACTGATTTCGGTTACGAGCCGAATCTCTCCACATGGTGATTTGAAATGTTTTCATATCTGCCGATACTTCATCTCTCCAACGAAGGTGTGGCCTCCTTCGACGTGTTCCCTGGATAGTTTCCTAGCTGGAGCATTTTCATCCATACGCTTTACATGGCCTAGCAAATGAAAACGTCTTATTCTGACTTTTTTTTTTGGCTAGGTCCATGTCGTTGAACATCTGGTATAGTTCGGTATTGTATCTTCTTCTACAAACCCTTTCATCAGACACAAGATCATAAATGCGACCAAGAATTTTTCTCTCAAAGATACCAAGTGCATGCTGGCTTGCTTTTGGTAATGTGCACGATTCAGAACCATACTTTCGCACCGAAAGGATGACCCTTTTGTATACTTGTGCCTTGGTATTTTGAGCTAGGAGCTTTGAACCCATTTGTTTTGGACAAACCGAAGTAGCAACGGTTTGCAAGGATAATTCTTTGGCTTTCTTCAACGACGCGGACTTTAACCTATTATAAAAAAATATTAATTTATTTATAAAACACTCCCACTGCCATCATCATCAACTTCTATATTGAGTTCCTTAGTAAATGATCACAAAACACAAAAATTTGCTTATAGTATTTTAAATTCCATTCCTGGTTATATCTTATTATTATTATTACTTCAAAAAATAATCAGCATTTCAATTAAAAATTTAAAATCAATCCATCGAATTAAATGCATTGCGCCCATATGTGATAGCCACCATATTTAGTTATTGTAATTATTTACTTGCAACAACAGTTGTATAGCACTATCGTAACAGCAGCTTCATTTATTAGCTCTTTCCCTTTCCCTATTATTATATCTTGTTCTAGGTTCATATTAATAGAAATTGTAATATCAAATAATTTTATTGAATGTTGTTCAGTTGAATCTAAACCTATACAATAAGTAAAAATGATTAGAACCAGCATCTTTAAATTTTAGGTCTAAATTTTTATTTATTTTCATTCTACGTACATAAATATTTTTTTTTGTTTTTTTTGCCGCCGAAATTATTTTTTATAAATAAATTAATTTATATTACAAATCTATTTTCACTTAATAGCAACAGAATTAAAAAAAAAAAAACAAAAAACAAAAACAAACATTGTGAAAAACACAAATTTAGAGCATGAGGATTCTATGAAATTTCTAAATGCTATGAAAAAATTTTATAAATTGAGAATTTTCTCACCATTTTTCATGAATAGAAATTTTGTATTATAATAATAGGGGAAGAATAATTCTTGGTAGAAAAATTTACTCGTTTTTAAAAAAAGTGGTTCAAGTCAAATAATTATGCTGATGAAGATGAACATATGTGTGCTAAGGAAATGATGAGATTTTTCATAAAAATAAGACAACGCTATTAAAGTGGCATGCGACAATTTATTTCAAATATTTTTTTTTTTTAATTGAAAAACTATTTATGATTTCTATGCCATGACATTTTGTGTTGTGAGTTTTGTGACAAAAATTTAAAAAAAACATTTTTTGTTTTCTGTTTTTATATTTGAAATGCTTCCGCCGCACCGATCTTATGATTCTTGCTATAATGATGTTAATTTAATTAATTTTATTTTAGTATTTTATGTTGTGTAGTACATGAAAGAGCATAGCAACATCAAAACAGAAAAAAAAAAAAACATCAAAAGAGACAACCACGCGAACAAGACCGCCCAAAATTTTGTTAGTTAGGGTGTTTCGCAGCAGCATGCTATTTACCTACAATGAATAATAATATTTAAGCGATCGTATATTTATTTATTTTATTTTTTTTTGTTTTAATTGAAATTTAAAAAAAAAAATTGTTTTTTTATTTTGTTTTTCAATGCATTAAAAAGATTAAAAATAGAATTTTTAAATTGGAAAATTTATTGACTGTTGAAAATTAAAAAATTAAAGAAACACAAAAATAAGATCATCATCATCATTAAAAGTGCATCCATATTATTAATATTATATTTTAATATATGTTACAGCAACAGAGGGTATATGTATATCTTATTTTAAATCATTTGATCATGTCTAGAACGAATGAATGTTGATTTGATGTATTATGATCTTTTAAATTTTTTATACGTTCTATAGTAGGCAGCGTTGCCAGATATGTTAATAAATTATTTTAAAAATTTTAAATTTGTTTTGAAATTAATTGAATCTGGTCTGCAAATTCTTTATTTGTGGAAAAAAAAATTAATTGTAATTGATATAATTGAAATTGATAAAAAAATATATTAAACGAAACCTAGGGAAGTCATTGGTTAAAAAAAAATACACGATGTCAAATAAATGATTCATATGAATGTATGATGTATTGGATTCAACTAAAATAATCATACTAAGGGCTACTTACTATCACATGTCTGTATTTCATTTGCCTGAATTTATATGTACGAAATCCTACGAAATCCCAAATACAAAATACAAGACCCCAAACTACCAAAATTCAAAATCCCAAAATATCAAAAATTCAAAATTCGACTTAAACACATTTATTGTTTTCGAATTCAATAATTTTGTTTGGCTCCAACAACTCCAACAGTGACTATACCCATACGACTATCTCATAGAATCCGAATTTGCATAAAAAAGTACCCCTCCCCATGTGAAAATCTCGATTTCGGCCAATTTCAGCAATTTTTGATCTTAAAAAACCGATTTATGGTCCTTCCCGGAAGTTGAAAAAATCACCAATCGATAGATAAATTTTTTTTAAATTTTAAAATAACGGCTCCTTCCCCTCTTTAAAATCTGATACGCATGCTCTGGAACACCCGGTATATTAAACCTATATTTATCAAATTCAGTATGCTAGAGCTAGATATATCCAGTCAAATGAAATATATAGGCATGCGACATTCAGCCAAAAAAAAGGTATGCAAATAAAAATACAAACAAATTGCAAGAAATACAGGCAAATGACACGCTCACTCGTACGATTAATCACTAAAGGTTTTACTACTCAGATTACGAATCAGAAGACTGTTATTGAAATCTATAATTCAGGACATATTCTAATCAGAAGGTTCTTGGTTTGAGTCCCGAATCAGAAAATATTGTTTTTTGTAGTATGTGTTGTAGTTTGTCAACTTCCTAGATTTATTTGCAATCTATATTAAGTATACATAATACATATTTAAAAAGCTAAGATTTATTACTTGCAGGATAATTTGCAATCAAATACATATCTTGGATGAATTTATGGCTGTATAAAAAATCGCCAAAAACATAAAAATCCAGCAAAAAAATTTTTTTGGTGATTTTTATGCGATAGCAGAGGCACCAGCTTCACATATGAAGATATGCTTCAATGGAGGTGTGAAGGGAGTTGTGAAGGAAAGAGGTTAGAGAGTTGGGAAAAGAAAGGGTTAATTGAGGGGCGAACAGTGGCTCAAACGGGAGGTTGCGAAAATCTCTGAGTTGACCAAAATTTTTCTATAAATCTGTTGAAATTAATCGGAAATTACAGTCAGCTACGAATTTGGAATTGGAATATAAAAAAAAAAAAACAATAATATAATATATCTAAAGAGAAGTGTAAAGCCTATTACTCTAAGCTTTATTTCCGCCTACCAAACATAACAAACAACGTTTCGCACAGTTCAATTTCACGATGCGTAAAATATGTTTCCCCTTTAAAAGTTCACATGTTAAAGATCAATGATCATATTCATTAAATATCCAGTGGATATGGTACAATATCATTTTACGCAAATTCAATATTATTTTGTTCCATATCCGTGCAATTAAAATTTATTTTGCGTATGGGACAAAATAATGTTAACATTTTTTTATAATGAATGGTAATTACTTCTAAATAATTTTATTTTTCACATGGCATATCGTCACCCCACAAATATAATGTCGTACATCCAAAAACTTAAATGTTGGCAAATCGACTTTAAAGGTTTGGAACACTTTGAATGTTTTACGAAAAAATGGTACGAAAAATAGGGTTTTTTTTTTAATCCATAATGTTGTTCATTGGTTTATTTCTACGTCACAACCCACATCTATCTAGAATAAATTTCGAAAAAGATTCGAAAACACTTTGTTGTATACGCCACTTTCGGGTGGTCTTTTTACATTCATATACGTACGACAAAAAATTTGGTAAATACGACAACATAATTGTATAAAATATGCAATATTTTCATGCAAATTATACAAAATTAATTTTTCTTAAATATAAAATTTAAAAATTATGCTTCAATTACAAAAATTAATTTTTTATTATTAATTGAAAAACGAAAATTTTTATTGTAAAAATTCTTAACCGTTGAAATAAAAAATTAGTTTCTTAATTTAAAAATTTTTTATATTTCTTTTCAGACTTTTAATTCACAGCGTCTGACTTAATTTTACATTATTATTAAAATAGGAACAACTTAAAGATTTTCAAAATTTATATAATATATTTTTTTTTTCAGTAACCTTAATTTTAAATTAACTTAAATATAATATTCAGATTAAACATAAACATGAACTGAAAAACGTAAACATTAAAATTATTCAAAAATAAATAAAAAATAGTAAATTTGTACTTTTTTTAATTGCACTTATTGTCGATATTATTAGTTTTAAGAAAACTATTTTGTTATATTAAATAAAGTTTTGTAATACTTTACTATGCTGGTAAAAACGAATACAAACTCGCAATATCTTTTTTCTTATCCTCAGATATTGGTTTTGCAGAAGAAATTTTTATTTGCGTTTGAAAAATGTTATTTGGTTTACCAAACACTCCTTTTTTAAATTTTTTTTTTATACACACCACTATAAAATCTTGTTCTGCTGCAGAAGTCTACAGTTTTAAATTAAATGAATCATTTTGATCGTATTGAATATATTTTATGTGTGAGAATGGAACTAATGGAAATGTAAGTTTAGCAGCTATTTCGGAATATAATGTGAAATCTGTTTTATTCATTTGGGTAATATTCAGTTTAACATTCTTATAATTTAAATATTGTAATTTTCTCTGGGCCCCCTCGGTGGCGCAGTGGTTATGTAACAGGATCCATGACCGAGGGTACCCCGGTTCGAACCTGGTTGGTGGCGATTTATAAAAAAAAAAAAAAAATCCATCATTAAATTTGTTAATTGAAAATTCGAGATTAATCGAATGAAAATCATTAATTGAGATCGAACCGGTAATAAGGTAGCGCCACGTTGTTTCAAGGCAGCGGTAGATGGTTACTCCATCTCCTAGGACCGGTTACTGTAGGCCAATCACCTGCATAATCGGTAAATCAATGGATTCGAAATAATCGAAGAAGAAGCCTCGGATACACGAATGACTACTTGATAACGACCTTTGGCACTCAGAAAAGGACCCGAATTGCACAATGGAATGTAAGAACACTTAGAGAAGCTTCAAGACTCTCGCAATTGGAAGCTCAAATGGCTACTTACAACATAGACATCCTAGGTATAAGTGAAATGCGATGGAACAACACCGGAGAAATCAACACGGAGAATGGAAACATGGTAATTTACAGTGGAAGGGAAACAGGGGGTGAAAGTGGAGTCGGAATACTAATATCAAAGAAATTGAGACAAACATTGGTTTCTTGGAAGGCAGTCTCGGATAGAATTTTGTTATAGGGCGATTTCGAAATATGACAAGACATGTAACAATTTTCTCTGGGCTATGGATTTCTCTGCATTTCAAACTACGATCAATTGCGCTATGAACAGCGTTAACCTGTAATAAGTTTTAAAATTCTTTTAATGTATAAATCTATACCTTAGTTTATATTTATAATATTTTTTTGGTAAAAGCGCTCTTTTTTTTACATTATAAATAAACTTAAACTTACTTCTTGTATCTGAGAATGTCCGGTCTCTGAGAATTTCTGGGTAATAGTTTTCATTTGTTGATTATCTGCCAGAAATTTGAGTGAAGCAGTCGCCATGATTTTATTTTTGTTTTGGGGTACACACGCATCGCTCCACAAAATTAAATGTTCGGTATTACGATAATCATTTAAAATTCTTTTTAAAAGTTTGGTCAATGAACTAGTGATGTCATTTCCTGTACGACCACTTTGGATTTCATTCCAAAGAGCACAGTATGTTACATTTGGATTTTCATTTGTTTTACAGCATACAGTAGCAGTTAGATTTAAGACCGTCAATGCGAATCCTTTAGGTAAAGTAAAGATACTTTGTAAGTCAAAACATACGACTAGGGTACTTTCATGTTATTTCGATTCATATCGCGTTCAGCTTTATGTAATCTATGTTCTTGCCTATGATGCTCATAACTGTCTTTATCTTTTTGATTCACTTTTTTTGCCTCTTCTTGCTTTTTAAATGATGTACATCAATCGCATTGATCTTTTTTTGGCTTATAAAATGAAAAATTGAATTTCATTTCAAAAACTCTGGTATAAGTGATAAGTGACGTGTTGTCTTCTGGATATTTTTGTTGGAAAAGATTATATATTTTACAAATTGACAGCCCTTCTTCTAGATATTTTTTTGCTGAGCTCTACAATAATGAGAATCGACTGTTGGAAAACTCTTAATGTGATTTCTAATTTTATTCATTGATTTCTAATTTTATTCATGTTTTGCGCTTAACGTGTTTACCTCTCTTCAAAGGTTTAACTGTTCCAGTTTTCGCGTCACACAAATTTTTTAAGTGATAGTAAACGCGTTGTTCTTAGATGTTCAATGTATTTAAAAAAAATGTCTTACACACTTGAAGAGTGTTGTTATCAGTTTTTAAATAATACAAAAATGTGTTTTGTTTTTTCACCGAACTTGCAGTAGTTCTTCGTCTAACAATGTCCTTTTTTCTTATAAATTGGCTTTAAAATTCATTTTTTAGTTCGTCATTCAGAGACCAAAAGTTTGTGAAAATGTTTCTTCTAGTCTCTTTATTAAAATTTTTGGTACAAAGATAAAAGCAGGATTCTTACAACAGCTACAACTAAAATAATTTCACATTTTACTTGAAATTGTCAGAAAACAACAACAAATTCCAAACACGTACGACAAAATAACATTCGTTCGAATTACAACTATTCTGCGGTATAGACAATGAATATTAACAGATACGATATTATAATAGTCAACAAAATGAATCATACTTTGTTGTTTATGTATATACGATAAAATAATTGTATGCTAATTATTTTGATAATTAAGCACCAAATTTGGCGTTTACAATACTATAATAGTAGTTTTACTGAAATTTGGGGCATTTACGACAAAATTGACACTCAATATCTCGGCAATTATAGCTGCTAGGTCAGCACCGATTGCATAAATTGATAGAGCTTAAAAAAATGACTAAAATGGCATAACTAACTAATTTTTTTTGGATTTTGTCATGTACAACATTATAATTAATTGTGTTGTGACGATATATAGGATAAATTTTACATTTAATGGCTTATGGGATAACAATTTGTTACATACTCGTAAAATAAGTTGATATGGGACAATATCAATACTCATTATCTTAGAAACTAAATAAGATAAAAACAAACGGACGGAGAAATTCAGAAACATCAGACCTTAAAGCCTCTAAATTAATCGTTAGGTCAATTTACCCAAAATTGCCATATGCGGAATAAAATAATACTCATGCGACGTTATCAATTTCAATATTTCTATGTTATCTGATTTTAACTTTTTGCTACTATAGTTGATTTAATTCAACATAATCTGGCAACAATACTTGCAACTTGCAATAGAACAAATTTACTTCCTTATTTTTAAGTTTTTATTTTTTCTTTTTGTTCTTATTTGATCATCTTTATTATACAAGCAAGCAATAAAAATTATTATTATGCTGCAAGTAAATTAGATTAATTGGTATGTACATAATTAATATTGTAACATAAACTTTTAAAGCATTTTGTCGCTGAAGATTATACAAAATTACAGGAAAAAAAAATAAATGAAAAAAAAATAAATAAAAAATAAAATAAATGTTTTTCAAATAATCATTTTTAATTTATAATTTGAAATTTTGAAACTTTTATGTGTCTTTTATTGAACCTGCTCTTTTTTTTTATTTAAAAACATAAAAATTAATTGAAATGTATTTTAAATGCAATGCAAAGAGACCTAAATTATGTGGAAAATTAAAATTTAAAGGGGAAAAAATAAATAAACATTTCAAATATTGCTTAAATATAATTAGGGTATTATGTTATTTAGATGAAATTTGATATCAATTTCTTAGAATTTGAAAATTAATTTTTATTCTTAAAAACAAAAACAAAAAAATTAAATTAAATAAATTGACCTCCTTTTACTTAAATTTTGAATATAAATAATTAGTGTTGGTTGGGTATTATTATTTTGTATGATGAAATTTTGATAAATATCGTTTATTCGAAGATCTAACTGAAGAATGGATATCAAAAATGAGATGAGTGCATTTATTACAGGGTGAATATATTTTTCAAGTGTACATACTGTAACAATTAATTTTGTTCTATATATACATTCAAATAAGTAGATACGACCAATCGTTTGTTCAAAACCATTTATGAGCATTTGAATCATTGAACCATTGATAACATTCTATCTCTTCAATATTCGTTTTGAAAAATGCTTCAAATTTTTATTTGATAACTTTGTTCAACTCATACCCGAAACGGTAGAAAAAGTTGGCATTTGTATTTACTCTACAATTAATTCAAATAAATTATTCCGATGACTTAAGGCGTTGTTGTTGTGATTATTGGAAGAGATTTAGATTATGCCATTTTTCTATATTTTGTATTTATTTAATCACAGATGATAGGTAATTTTATATAGATATCTAAATTCTAACATAAGATCCGTAGCATTTTCTTTCTTTTAGTCGACACCTCTTCAGAGCGTCAGCTTTTTTAGCTGGAAGAGTTTGTTTTTTTACTCTGTAATCTTTAACTGGCATATTTATCTGCTTCGTATATATATATATATATATATATATATATATATATTTGCATATCTGTTCAAGAATACTATATAACAAATCCAAATTCAATCGTCGTATTTGCTGTGCACGGCAGTTATTTAGAGCCACTTCTTCTTTATTAGCATGTTTTTAAGTTTTATGACCACATTATCCATTGAATTTCTGTTTTCACAGTTAAAACTATACTTTAAAAATAATTTGATAATAAAAATGTAAGTAAGAAATTCACCGTTATGGTAAAAACAGAATGAGCGACAGATACAGCTACTGGTGATAAATACATCGCTGGCATAAACACAATTGCGGATACAAAGTAGAGATACAAAAACTACTAAACTTATTTAATTTATTAATTTTTCCTCAAAAGCCATTTCAAAGAATGTAAAAGAAAATAGATTTACTTTTAATATTTTAATGTTGGAAATTGTTTACGATTAATCATAAATGTTCAATCATATGCTACCAAAAGTAGTTGGGCGACGGATACAAAAATATAAATTTTTCTAATTTGTATCCGTCGCCCAGCTACAGTATTCGCAATTGTGTCTATGTGCATATAAAATAGTTGGGGCTATTTTTTTTGACAGAAATTCTGTCGCTAGTCGCCCCAATTATGTTCATACATTAACTTATACTTTAAATATAATTTGATAAAAAAATGTCCGTTAGAGATTCACCGTTAACCTCCTATATTTCAAAAATAATTTGATAATAAAAATGTCCGTTAGAAATTCACCGTTAACCTGCTATACTTTAAAAATAATTTGATAATAAAAATGCCCGTTAGAAATTCACCGTTAACCTATACTTTAAAAATAATTTGATAAAAAAAATGTCCGTTAGAGATTCACTGTTAACCTCCTTTACTTTAAAAATAATTTGATAAAAAAAATGCCAGTTAGAAATTCACCGTTAACCTATACTTTAAAAATAATTTGATAAAAAAATGTCCGTTAGAAATTCACCGTTAACCTCCTATATTTTAAAAATAATTTGATAATAAAAATGTCCGTTAGAAATTCACCGTTAACCTATACTTTAAAAATTATTTGATAAAAAAATGTCCGTTAGAGATTCACCGTTAACCTCCTTTACTTTAAAAATAATTTGATAAAAAAAATGCCAGTTAGATATTCACCGTTAACCTATACTTTAAAAATAATTTGATAATAAAAATGCCCGTTAGAAATTCACCGTTAACCTATACTTTAAAAATAATTTGATAAAAAAATGTCCGTTAGAAATTCACCGTTAACCTCCTATACTTTAAAAATAATTTGATAATAAAAATGCCCGTTAGAAATTCACCGTTAACCTATACTTTAAAAATAATTTGATAAAAAAATGTCCGTTAGAAATTCACCGTTAACCTCCTATACTTTAAAAATAATTTGATAATAAAAATGCCCGTTAGAAATTCACCGTTAACCTATACTTTAAAAATAATTTGATAATAAAAATGCCCGTTAGAAATTCACCGTTAACCTATACTTTAAAAATAATTTGATAAAAAAATGTCCGTTAGAAATTCACCGTTAACCTCCTATACTTTAAAAATAATTTGATAATAAAAATGCCCGTTAGAAATTCACCGTTAACCTATACTTTAAAAATTATTTGATAAAAAAATGTCCGTCAGAAATTCACCGTTAACCTCCTATATTTTAAAAATAATTTGATAATAAAAATGCCCGTTAGAAATTCACCGTTAACCCCCTATACTTTAAAAATAATTTGATAAAAAAAATGTCCGTTAGAGATTCACCGTTAACCTCCTTTACTTTAAAAATAATTTGATAAAAAAAATACCAGTTAGAAATTCACCGTTAACCTATACTTTAAAAATAATTTGATAAAAAAAATACCAGTTAGAAATTCACCGTTAACCTATATTTTAAAAATAATTTGATAATAAAAATGTCCGTTAGAAATTCACCGTTAACCTGCTATACTTTAAAAATAATTTGATAATAAAAATGTCCGCTAGAAATTCACCGTTAACCAGCTATACTTTAAAAATAATTTGATAAAAAAAATTCCGTTAGAAATTCACCGTTAGTTTTATATAAAAATTTTCGTAACATTTATTATTATCCGCCTTAAAAATAATTACAGGAAAATTCAAAAACAATTATCAATACCACAGAAATGTTCTAAAGACTTAATTTTAAGATATTATCAGAAATTTCAATGGTGATGCCTAATTTTTTCGAAATAATTATAAAAAAAAACTCGTTAATGCACCAAATCAATAGAACAATCTTAAGTAATTTAACGCTTCAAGCCGCTTCTGTTGTTTCAATAAACTGACGCCAAATTTCATATACTATTCTCGCCAATCACTTCCAAACATTTTCTATTTTATTCAAATCAGATGAATTTGGGAATTACTACTACAAGCTTCAACATTCACATCCTTTTACTAGTTTACAATGTTGTAATGGTGTATTTATTATACATATTATACAACATCGGTGAGATGCCAACTATCGTGACAGTAGTTTAAATTATATTGAAGAAACCGATGAAGTTTTAGTTGCAGGATTCGGTCGTAAAGGTTGGTGATATTCCCGAGGTTCGATATAAGTTTGTAAAAGTTGCTAAAATGTATCACTTCTCACTCTTAGGAAAAGAAGGAAAGACCAAGATCATAAATTATTTAAAAAATATTCGATAGACTTTAGTATGTTAAATACTATACAGTTTTTTTTAAAAAACCGCAAATGGAAATAAACATCGTATACCCTACCATATGGTATATAAAAAAAAATAAATAAATAAATGTATGCACTTATTTGAAGTTATATAACTGTTACCGAATCCTGCAATGATTTATGATTCTCTTTTTAATTTTCTGCATCATGATTTTTCAGTATGATTTTTATCAAATTGCAATATTCTAATTTTGTATTAGCATATTTTTCTACTTATATCCTTTGCTACAGTCCTACAATTGGTATTTAATTATTATCCACTGCTACAATCGACTTTAACACTCTATAGACAGGATGGTTTTCAGTTTTTTCTGTTCCACGATTTCAATAATTCAAAGTTGTTTCCAATCTGGCGATATTTCATCTTTTCTCATCAAGTTTTGGTATAATTTGGCATTTTGTTTCGAATAATCTCTTGACGAGAAAATTTTCAACAACCTCATGTTACGGAAAAGTTTGAACTTTAATTTTGATAATTATGTTTCAATTAATGTACTAGTTCCTAAAAAATTATGTGTTAAATTCATAATAACCTACTGACTTATTCTAGCTAGAGCATGGTGTAGAATAAATGTTTGCATCACATTTTTGTGATCATACTAAATAAATTAATATATAATTTGAGACTGAAAAATTGTAGGAGTTGTGGCATACAATTTGCAGAATACAATATTGTTCCGATATTAAAGCCCATACACCAATATCCATTGGCGACGTATTTTGAACACAAGTAAATTAATTGTAATAATCTTCTTTAATGTAAGCTTTAACGGCAATCGTGAAGTTTTTTTTAAAACTTGGACTAGAACAATATTCAAAACTGAATGACATGATGATTGAATTGACTTTTTTGGATTGTGTATCAATTATTTTGTTTTTTTTTTATAACAGAAAAAAAAAAATTAAAAATATATTCAAATATTATTGTAAAAATTTTACGCCAACGCTAAAGAATAAGTTCTTTTAAAAAATAAAATAACATTTGAAGTTGATTTTTAAACACAAATCGTTAGATTGTGTTTATTTACTAGGATTTATTTTTTTATTATAGAAAAATGTACATACGTAATGTTTGTATATATGTATACATATTGGAAAATTTACTAAAGAGGTGAGTCAACAGCATGACTCATTTTATAAATGGTAATGGAATAGTTCGAATCATCAATTACACAAACAGCTGTTGCAGTATTTTCATATTATTTTGCTGGACAAATCAATGCAGTAAATAATTTTCCATTTAAACTAACAACAACCTAAAATTCTATACAATTGATAATATTTAATACGTTTTAAAATTATTTATTTAAATAAATTTACAAAAATTAAAAAGTAAAATGTAATCCAAAAAATATTTGTAGTGCAAAGCAATTGAATTTTTATTGCAGTTTATTATTATTCTCCAACAAAAAATAACGGTATGACTAACAACTCGATTTTCAAAACTACAAATATGAAATCAAGCCATTTCTTGTTTTTAGGACATATCCCGAAATTAAACTGGGTCATCAAGAATTTCATTAAATGTGACCATACTACTTTACCTCGAAACTAATCTCGTTTGCTAGGACTATATTATGTGGATTTTATTTTTATTTTTGAAACTAGAAGCAAGTGCATGCTATTCGGCAGTGTATTTATTATTTAATGAACTATTACTTGAGGGATTATTCACTTAATTTATTAATCAGGAAATGCTTCCGTAATTTTCATATTAATTATTTTGAATTAAATAAGTACCTATAAATTAAAAAAATCATAATTTTATATTAATATACTTTATTATCACTATTTTAAATTAAAAAAAAAAAACAAACATGGTTTTTTATATAAAATAATTTTGTTTTTTTTTTTTTTTTGTAGATTTTTCGTTTTTTTATATTATTATTACAAATATGCAAAAAGCTTTCTTATGTATATTTTATAATTTTACAACAAAATAATTTAATTAAAATTGCCAACTATTTTGATTTAAACATTCATTTAATAATAATAAAAAAAAAAAAAACAAAATTTGCATGTCTAAATTGAACAAAATAAAAACAAGTGAAAGAAAACGGAAAACATATTTTATACTTTTCTTAATTTAAAAATTCTTTTATTATTTATATTTGTTTCAATAAACTTTAAATTACTAAAAACAAAAAGAGAAAGAAATGACGTCATATTGGTCTAATATTAATTTCTAAATAAAAGTGCAACGCATATAAAAATAGTGTTTTTCTTTTCTTTTTTTATAAATCTTATCTACAAAAAAAGCCATTAAAATAACCGAAATTATGTTAAACTAACAAACAAATATTTATTAAATCATTTTAAAAATTCTGTTCACATAATTTGAATTATTTTAAATTGGCTTATATAAAAGTGTTGTAACATATTTCTTTCTATAACGATGTGTTGCACTTAATACCATTACACCATCTTTAATTGAAAGTGCATACAAATGATTTAGCATAACATGATTTGGCTCGGGTAATAATGTTGGTTCACACTAAAACAAAATAACACATAGAAAAAAATTTTTTAATTATTATAAAACATTCGCATAAGAAAATAAATATTTTCTCATTGAAATTTACCGATACTGGTGTATCTTTATTTAGAATAACTTGTAATAAATGAGGTGGTAGAACTGGTGGTCCAGAAACTTTTTCCCATGGTTTAATTTGTGGTATATCTTGTGAATATTCTTTTTGAGCTGAATTTAATACATCTTCACTATCTTTAGCTAAAGCTTGAAATACCTCAAAATCAGATTGACGAACTGATACTAAATTATTTTTTGTTCCAGCATCATTTTCAATATTTTTCTAATATATAAAAATAAAAAAAAAACACAAATTTAATTCGGTATTTTTAGTTAAAAAAAAAAACAAATATAAAAAGTAATAATTTTTCCTTTAATTTTTAGAGTTTGAGGCAAAATATTACGTAAAACTTTATTTTATTGATTTTTAACAAACTGCAATATGTAAAAAAAAAAAAAAAAAACGCATTAAATTTTTTACTCACCAATTTTGGATCATGTCTCCAATCACCATCAACACAAAATTTATATTGATGATCACCTTCTGGCAAATCAATTATTGTAACAAAATCACCATGACTTCTTACCATTGGTAATGCTTTCCAATTTGAAAATGTTCCACTAATATATACTTGTTTTCCACCGCCATCCCATTTAAATACCGTTGGTAGAACAGGATTTCTTTCAATTTGAGTTATATTTTCAATATCTGAATTATCTCGTGTTGCACTTTCTGATACAGTACTTGATCTTGGACGTCCTGTAACTCCATTAAATTCAGAATCTGTCATTATACCAGATTTTGCCGTATAATATGCTTCGTCGTCGTCCTGTGATTGTTGATGAATAATACCGCGCGTGTCTGCTGGCTTTTTCGAATCAAAAACAAATGCTTGACCTTCAGCTGCTGCTCCAACACCAACACTATGTCTTTGATTCGGTGATATAGGAGCACTACCTGTCATATCTGAAAATTGTTTTTTTTTTTTTCAAAATAAATTTGAGAAATGTATATATATGAGCATATTTGAATATTTATATGTATATACAAAATATTATTGATTGATTTACTTCAAACTAATAATAATAAATAAGCAATTCAATTAAAACACGCAAGACACACAATGTAAATAATATAAAGTTATTATTCGAAATATCTAAAAATAATTTAAAAAATTTGTTTATCACGAGTCCAAAAGACAATGGCAAGGGATATAAATTTTTGTTAATTGATATTAAAGTTTTAATTCTTATGAAAATTATTATGCGTAGCTAGAAGACAAGAACAAAACAATAATTATAAAGGTACATACCGCCAGACTTTTGTCTTTCTCGTGCTGTTAAATTATTGCTACCTGCATTCCCCATTGTTCTGTTTTTGTCTCGTTTCTTTTTAGTTCTTTTAACTGGTTTCCTTAATTTTTAATTTGTTTATTAAATTTTTTCGTGAATAATTAATGTATTTTTTTTGTAAATAAAAAGAAGAAAAAAAACTCGTCGACCCCCAAAACCGTTTTCCTTATTCAATTAGAATTTACTTGCGCAATAAAAACTTCTCATACTCGTAAAAAAAATTTGACGTATCATAAAATAAAAGAGGAACACTTCTTTTGTTGGAAACTGTCAAATATTTCAAAATAAATAAATATCAAAACAAAAATCATATGACCAAATGACATTTTTATTAAAAAAACATCCTACAGTACAGGCACAAACCATATGAGGCTGGTGACATCTATGTTTCATGAGGTAATATAAAGTTATTTTATATTAATTTTTATATTTCGATTTTAATTTGTAGAAATCGAAATTGTAAAACCATTTTATAATTAATTAATTTAAAAAATATTAATATAAGTTTAATAAAAGCCATTAGTATAAGTTTTTTAAAATTTAGAAATATGATAGAAATCGAATTTGATAGAAAATATTTATCAGTTTAGAAATACGATAGAACAAAAATAAAGTAAACGTCAAACTTGTTTTGCCATAGATAACTATGTTCGTGTCGATTAGCAAAACAAAATTTTGTTCAAAGAAATAATTAAAAAATAGAAACTTTTCTATTATGTAATATTTCTGTAACATCTTGTTTGCGGCCAAAAATAATGGTTTAAGTAAACTCACGTTTATTTCATATTATTTATGATGGTGTCCAGAAGATTTTATTGGAAAATTACGAAGCTTGAAATACAGATCTACCTTAATTACAAACTAATAATGTACAAAACAAATTATATATTATACGTATATATGGAAATATTTGAACTCAACATGAAAAGGACAGAATCAATCAGCCGCTCAAGTTTTTCACAATATATATCATGAATATGCGAAGTATTTCGAGTAATTTAAACATAAACTCACTTCTATCAAAATACCAACTTGTACTTATAAATTTAGAAAAATTGCTCAAACTCCATATATTATCTATACTGTAGTGTGTTGTTTTTTAACATTCGTTAAAATTATTTTATACTCTGAAGCCAATATTTTAATTTATAAGTTGAAGAAATAAATAAATAAATAAAAATAAACATATTTATAAATTTTGTGTGCAATTAATTAAATTATTTATTATTTATTTTATTTTAACAGTTGATCCAACACATAAATCTGTAACCCAACTTTATAGTTAATTAAATTATTTTATTATATTTTCAATTTTTGTGAATTCATTATTTTTTTATTCAATATCTAATAACTTACCTTAATTTCACCCCTAGCTAGCGACACCTTGAGGTTTTTATTTGAAAATGGAATTTAATTCTTATTTGACGTTTCTTCGGAATTATGACATTTAAATATGGAAAAAATAAGAAAAAAAATAATTTTTTTCTGTTTATAAAAAACTTTTGTATTTTTTTTTCCTAAAAAACTATTTGAATTAACTATTTCATAATAATTATTTTAGTTTTTTTATATTAAAATCGGTAAAAAAAATTTTAACAGCATAAAATAGTTTTTAATAATTTTTGTTTAAATAAAGTGTTTTAGAAATGAAAGTAAAAATAAAAAGTAAGTGCAAATGCAAGGTTATAATGAATCCTATATTATGCTAAAAATATTTTCATAAATAAAACAAATATTATTTTAAGTATCTGATTTTTAAGATTTGAAATACATATTTTTAAAATTAATTTTGATAATAATATTTACAAAAAAAGTGTTTGTTTAATAAAAAAAAAAAAATATATATAAAAATGTGTTCGTTTTTTATGGGTTTTATGGGTAGAGAAGAATTCGAATAATTATTAATGTGTAGCTGAAGAATTTTTTAAGATAGACAATTGAGGCAATTTTTTTTTTTTTTTTTTTACTTTTTATTTATTATTTTGAAATATTCAAAATTATCTTTTGCAGTTAGTAAATCAAGATTTTAATTAGATTAATTTCTTTAAATGAATCTCTAGTATACAAAATGACCAGAGAAGTTCTATAATATTCAATGAGTTCTATATATCTATTTATACATCCATTATAAATGTCAGAAATCTATAAAAATAATTGCATTCAATATTTTCATCTTAAATCTATATTTAAAATCGATAATAAATTGTTATCCATTTTTTCATACTTAGCAGTCTTTATTTTATTTAATTTAAATTTTTTTTTTTTTATATTTTTTTGTTAAAAAACTAATTTTTTTAAAGGTTGCATGACAATAGCTACATGGCATTGGATAACAAAAGATGATTATTGTGGAATATGTCGTATGGCATTTGAAAGTTCTTGTCCTGAATGCTCATTACCTGGTGATGATTGTCCATTAGTTTGGGGTGTATGTTCACATTGTTTTCATATGCATTGTATTGTAACATGGTTAAATTTACAACCATTAAGTCAACAGTGTCCAATGTGCCGACAAAGTTGGAAATTTAATATTCAATAAATGCGTAAATTTTTATTTTTAATTAAATATTTTGCAAAATAAAATTTACATAATTATATATACATACATTGTAGAAATCTATTTGAAATGTCAAATTAGTTATACATTTACATAATATACAAAAAATAATTTTAAAATAAAAAACAAATGAATTCTAATGAATTAAATAAAATTGAAAATTAAAAAAAAACCCAATTTAAGACTGATTAATTAATCTTAATGAAAAATTCGTATTTACTTACTATTTATAAATGTGAATTATTAAATGAATAATAATTGATAAATAATTATAAAATTTCGTGTTTTATATTTGGAATTTTGTATTTTTTTAATTTTATTTTTTTTTTTTTTTTCAAAATAAACCGTTTAGAAACTGGTTTTATTTTGATAAATTTAAACGTGAATGAAATTAATTTATACCTACAATTAAAAAATAGAAACAGTAACTTTTAATAGTAAAATCGAAATAAATCGGTTCTAAACATTTACGAATTAATTGTTGAGGTAAGTACTTTATAAGTGAAGAAAAATATAAATTAAATTATAAATTTTTGCAAAATTAAATAAGCAGAAGAATTTATTGACAAACTTTAAGTCTCCAAATGGACGTGCAATGTTTAGTTGCATAAATATAACTAGTTACACATTTTAATGTTATTTTAATCTACAAACGTATGATCTGTATAAATCCGTTACGACTGTACTAAGTAAAAAAATCTACATATTGAATTCATAACAGTTGCAGATGTAATCATGATTTAAATAACCCATTAATTTTTTCATCCCATAAGCAGCAATGAGTAAATATTAAGCTCTTTCTCCATGACGCTCAAGCTCATCGAAAATCTTAGCCTTCTTCAAGATACTTCGTTAGATAACTCAACACATCTTCTCCAATTATTTAAGTCTTGTGGTTATCGAATTTTACATTATCTAGCCACTCTTCTTGGTGCGGCTAATTATTTAACATTTTACACAGGACTTTTTCCGTCCGCTCTAACATCTCTCATCCATTTAAGACGTTTAAATTTTATCTGCGATACTATTATAATTCGCACAACGTTCTGCATTCTTCATTGGTACGACTGTTATACGTACCATAGGCTTACCCTATTCGATCAAATATTTTGCTTCTGTTCGAATTTCAGTTTAATTTTATCATATTTTTTCAAGCTAACATTGACTAACATCAAAAATTTGTATTTATGAATAGTTTCGAATTTCAATTTATGTAAGTTGTTTTACGTTGCGTTTTATTGTCTGAAAATCTGTAATAAATTTTAAATTTCCAATATAAATTGTAAGAGTAAGAACATAAATAAAAATATATTTTTTAAAAAGCAAAAATAAATGAGTGAAGAAAATAAAATAACTTGATAATTTGTTTTAATAGCAATAAAATTAGGAACGAAATATTTTTATTAATTAAACAGATAATTTCAACAGAAAAATCGTCATTAAAGTATAATCAAGAATATCAGGGCAACATAACATAACATAAAAAATATATTGTTGTGGCAACATTGACTTAATATTGTGATTCATTTTTAGACTAACATATAAAATTAAGCAGCTGAATAATCCGCTGAATTCAAGAAAATAAATGTAGTAACCAAATATATATATATATATATGTATAGAATGTCTTACTATAATTATTCATAACTTTATATATTATTGTATATCAACATCTATTGTATAGCTTGGATCTATTTTCAAAAGTTGTATCTATCTTACATGATATTCTGTCACTGACCTCTTAATTTTACATTGAGTGCTCCCAAATCTCCTGCATGCAGTGTAATTATCGTAATTTCGGTCTACGTCTACTGCTTGTTATCTTCCGCAGCAAATAAATGTTTAATGTTAAAATCCGCATCGACACCTATATAGTTAGTACCTCCATATGTGCATAATATCTAAAATATCTTAGTTTTTTATTCTTATGCACATGATATTAACACAATATATTTTTTTTTTACATGATTATTCTGCTTAAATTTTCGAATAAGTTTTTGTCTATAACAGAACTAACTGTTATATATAAATATCTGTTGGGTAATTGCTTTGACAAAATTAAAAGTATATATATAAGTATGTTATACTCACTGGGCAGTGTTCGCTCACAAATTTGTAGTAGAGCCTCTTCGAACCATAACTGTGAAATATACAAATTCTTTTATCAACCGAAACTCTAAACCAACATCTTTTGTGTTCCCACAAATACTTATATATAGCTTAGAAATTTTCAAGAGACGGCTAAATAATATCTTTTAACTTGTCCGTAAAATTTTGTACTATATATAACTCTTCTATTCTATTCTGATTCTTTTCTATTTTTTTTTCTTTTTTATTACTCTTTACTATCCTTCTTTTTCTTTTTTTTATGGCTAAAATTGTGGGGAGTTAGTTAGTCAGGTTGCCAATCCCATTATTTTGGCCTAATATATAAAAAATAAATAAATGAGTAAGCTGTTACGCGTGCTTAAACATTTAATTTATTTTTCTGGTTGGTATTGAAATCCATAAATCAAAATCCCTAATTTCACAATCCGTAAAAATTAAAATCCATACGTACAAAATCCGTAAAAAATTCGTAAAAAATCTATAAAAAATCCGCGCGAAAAACTGCCAATGTACTTTAAACTTTTAAGAACAGTAAGAATAACATAAGGTTGTCAGAACTTCAGAAAAAATCTTTATTAGCACTTAATATGGGAAATAAAGCAATTAATAATAAAATTCTATTCTCAAAAACAGCTACGAAATTTCTAATGGGAAAAAGCCAAATGGACTAAATCCAAACGACAAAATCCAGAATTCCAAAATTCACATGTGACAAAATCCTAAATTTAGTAAAATAGCAAGGTCAGTAAAAGCTTAAAAAAACAAAATTTATTTTCAAAGTCGGGGGCTGCTGCCTCCAAGTCCCCGCTACTTATTTATAGCTACCTGTTTTCGCAGACGGAAGCTTTTAGTGAAAAAAATATATAAAAAAATAAACAAAATGCCCTCAAACCCACTATACTTTCTATATTTTTCCGAGTAAAACTTCTTTATAACTTCCAAATAACAGTAACAACACTATCTTTCGTTTTAAAATATATTACTTACTTACTTAGGTGGCCAACACACCATTTTTGCCGGTCACGGGCGGATTCCCTCCAGTTGAAGATTCGAAATTACTTTAAATCCACCGATATTTCGAACGAAAGTTTGGTCTGCCCCGATATCTTGTACCTTCGGATCTGGATTCGAAGATTCTCTTGGCTGGAGCATTTTCGTCCATCCGCTCTAGGTGTCCTAGCCACAATAGTCTTTTGACTTTAATTTTCCTGTCTACGTCCATCTCATTGTACAGTTCATACAGTTCGGCATTATATCTTCTCCTCCAGACCCAATCGTCGTTTTCAGGACCATATATCTGACGAAGAATTTACCTTTCGAAGACACCAAGTGCATGCTCACTTGCCTGCAGCAGTGTCCATGACTCTGATCGGTAAAGCAAAACCAGGAGTATGAGCGTTTTGTAGATTTGTACTTTGATGTTTCGAGAAAGGAGCTTTGACCTGGAGGAGATGTTTTGATAAACCGAAGCAGCAACGGTCTGCAAGGGTTATTCTTCGCCGTACTTCCACATTGATGTCGTTGCCATATATTGTTGTCTTTAAAAACGGGAAAATCCCGAAATATATGTCAGAAACAGGCATAACAATATACAAATTACTTATGTAAAATTGTTGAAAATTTAATATTAACTGCCATCTGATGTTATCTTATTTTACGGCATTTGTGATTTACAGATTTTGAAATTATGGATTTTGTGTATCACGGATTTAATTTTTATGGATTTCGGTGTGCTCCAGGTTTTTCTATCATACCAAAATACAACGTTTGGTACCGTAGGTACAGTAAACGTTTGCCCGTTTGCATTTTCAATAATTATGTAATTAAATGCAATTCAAATCTGTGAATCCATATACAAGATCGTTCATATAAGAAACTGCTATTCAAATTCTATCATCATATATTATAATAGAGATAGTTGTCAACATTTCACCTCAAAAATATTCAATCTATTCACCAAAAATGAGAGAAAATAAATCACCACACCACAACCACGCCTACACCAGTACACCATCCTATTTATACAAATTTCAAGAGAGTCCACAGCATAGGTGGCATATGAGTTTTATTTTCATCATTAAATGTAGGTATGTCTATGTACTTAGATATAGACAATGTAATGTGTATCGCAGTAAGTTGTAAACAAAATTATTATTGTTTTTTTTTATATCTATTCATGGTTTTTCGTTTTGCCAATGTGTCAATTAAATTCCAATAATTTTTCAATAACTTCCAAAATTTTTTCATTTGCGTATATAATGCAACATTATTATTAATTATTATTTATATATACCTATATGTGTAATTAAAGTAAATTTAAATTTCCATACAAAAAAGGCTCTCCGTCGAAAAGTTTTTTAAAAATCGTTTAGTAATTTATTAGAACATCATCATCATTGTCCTGCAATCCTGTCCGTGGGGCATAGGGCGAAATTTATTAGTATACTTTCTTTAAATTTTCCAAATAAAAATAATCGAAAAAATTTTTAATAAAAAATTACAGTACCGTACTTAAATTAAGCACGAAACGGTTGTTCTACCTAAGTTACTGTCAACATTAAAAAACAAAATAAAAAAATATTATTTATCTAAATGCAACAGTGTTCATAAGTTAATAAAAAAAAATATATTGATTTAATTTAAG
Organism: Argyra leucocephala; assembly: GCA_963942445.1. Classification (NCBI taxonomy): domain Eukaryota; kingdom Metazoa; phylum Arthropoda; class Insecta; order Diptera; family Dolichopodidae; genus Argyra; species Argyra leucocephala. The sequence goes on from OZ012680.1 coordinate 28,368,176, forward strand.
GAAAAGGTAGCAAGGGCATGGTAATTAAGAAGTATTTTTTTTTTCAAACCATACAAAACCATAGCTTACTTCTTATTAAAACATGACTGCTTACTGATTGATAGTGAAAAATATCAGTATATTTAAATTCCTGTTCTAATAAAAACGTTAAATTTGGCTTAAACTAGAATTATAATTAATAAATAGAGGTCTCTAGTTGTACTTATAGTTTAGTTAATTATTTAATGCATAACAGACAATGCTTCCCCCTTCCCAGAAATCATTGATCACGGAAAGCATTGTTTTAAACAGAAGGACATCAGCATCATTGGAATTACAATGACATGTGAGTCAATCAAAGCATAAGTAAGTATGAACGAGTATTCTATACTGTCCCAAAGAATAACTCGGAGCTATCATAATTAATTTCCTTATGATTTTTTGTTTCCGGTTTATTATTTACAAATGTCTATATATACTTATATATTTCGTTAAGTGATATAATGTTAATTAATTAAGAAAATATTAAATTTACACACTTTCAAATTGCAACGTAATTCTTCATCATAAATAACTAATTTTACTTTAACTCATTTCCTTGTATATCATCTATCTATCCATCTACTTACTCATTTTTATTTTAATATTTTTATGCATTAATTATTTGAATCAAAACTAAAAAAAAAAAAAAACAAAATTTCATAACTTTTTATTACAAAAAAATAAAAAAAACGAAATATTTTTTCTTTCGCTAGAAATTCGATAGAAAAAAAAAGTCCATCAAGCAAACAAATTTTCCGAATATAATATCTATACCATCAGCATTGTGTAATCAAAATTATAAATCACACATATTTGAAAAAGCATAACAAAAAAAAAAAAAAAAAATTAATGTTGAATTCAAATTATTGCAACTTGTTGCAAATTAGTTGCACTTCAATAAAATTGCGTTTTTCTTTTTTCAATAACAAAAAACGTTCGCCTGTTTATTAACAATTTGCTTTTATTATTATTATTTTTTTTTTTTATTATTGTTATTATTGTTAGAGTCAGGTTAAATTCAACATAAATAAAATTTTGGGAAGAAATAAAAACAAACTGAAAAGAAAAAAAAAAATAAAAATTGCCTAATGGTAGCGCCACAAAATGTTGATTACAATCACCTCTACTGTGATATCTACCTGCAGTTACCACTATTTCCACTTAAAGTATGTGTGAAGTTGTATTCACAATTTTTTTGTTTTCTTTACTTTTTTTTTTTTTTGTTTTATATAAATATATGCAACCTGTGTGTATACATGTAAGCAGTCACCTGATCTTCATGCATTCTCTTGATTATATAATCATTTCTTAATGGATTTAATGGGTAAAAACTACGATGTAAAAAATATGAAAAACAAAACTTAATGGTATCAGATTTGTTTTTTTTTTTGTTGTTGTTGTTGTTGTAATTTTTTTCAAGTTATTATTTAGCTCTTTCAAGCTCTACATACATATTATTAAGTCCACTGGTTAATTTTTCATTAGAATAATTTTAAAAGTTAAGTAAAAATAATTTAGGTACCATTATTGTATGCAGGGGTGGTTTTGTTGAGAAAGTTAAGTAAGTATGATAAAATTATGATGTTTGTTCTGGGATTTTTTTTCGATCAGAATAGAAATTCAATTTGGTTGAGCGACATTGACTTTATTAATTAAAGTTATCAAGTCGAAAACCTCTGATACTACCTAGTGCTTAGAAACTGGCCATAATTAAAATTGTGATAAATCAATAATATATGTGCCGATCGCAACATTCACTTTGTTTTTTCACTTCACCTTTTTTCAATTCATTTTTCACCCGTCTGTGGAATAAATCGGTATCGGAAGTTTCACTTTACAAGAAACAATGTTGAGCACCATTTAAAAAATGTTGCTTAGTTTTGAATAAGTAGTTGTCTCTTTTTTTCTTATGTTCATGATAAGAAATGAGGTCAATATAAATTTTCTAACTCTTTTATTCCAGTATGTTAAATATAAATATTGCTAGTTTTTAACATTATTGAGTGTAATATTTACCATAAGAAAGAGTGTTAAAAGATTTTCTAACTCTCTGGGTCTGGTAAAAGTAAAAAAGTGAAAAAAAAAATCATCCGAGGGAATACTATCCGCCTCATTTTTTGAAGTACAGAACAACATACAAAAGTTGAAATTTGCAAGAAAATTTTTTTGGTGATTGTTTGGTGTTTTAAACAAATAGGACAAAGATAGTTAAAGAATATTAAAATTATTATATAATATAATAGTAATTATTATTTAGAGCTTAGTAGCTTAATAGTGTTTATAGAAAAATTACATAAATAGAAACAGTTAAAATTTATTTTTACCTATATGTATGTAGGATTTTTGTATAAATCCGTTTATAAATTTTATTGTGTTTCAATTACATTTAATTTACTTAATATTACGTTGAATGAAATTATAATGAGTTTTAATTAATTTACAATTTATGTCCGAGCTTAACGGCTGCTACAACAAAAAAGAACTTGTCTTTCTTTTTATTTTTTTACAATTACCTCCTGCAAAGCTTTTATATAGAAGTGAGAACTTTTGATTAGAATTTAACGAGTACAGTTTAAAGCTTAATCCATTCACAATAGTTAAAGTAAATCGTGCATGTTAGTTCAAGTAAAAGTGATTCAAGCTAAGGTTTAAAAATAAAGTAGATAATTCATATTATTTCAAGTTAGAGTAATTCAAGTTAAGGTTTAATAATTATGACCACTTCTAGTGGTACGATTTCCCACATGTATGTCAACAATAATTTTTCACTTTATTCCCTTTACATTCACTTTTTGAGTTGAAAAGTGAATGTTGCGATACCAAAATTGTCATCCGGACGGAAAAAGAGTGAAGTGAATTAAAAGTGGTATTTACTGACTTATTTACTTAGGTGGTCAAAATACCTTGTAGGTCCTGGAATTGACTCATATCATTCATTTTTGTCGGTCACGATGGGTGGCATCTCTCCAGTTGAAAATATGAAATTGTTGTCCAAAGGTGGTATTTACAAAAACGAATATTTATTATTATTAAGTTAATTAACAGTTAACTGCATAAGAAAAACTCTTCTCCAAATCAATGGTTCTGAGTCTGAGTCAGTTGAAAGAGTTTGAATAAGAAGATATGTTATAACCAACGTTCCCTCTATTTTTTTTTTTAGCTGAGCAAAACAAAAATAAATTGCGCTATGAAATTATTTAAAAAATTAAACAAAAATTTGGTAAATTAGATATTTTATAAAAAATAAAAGTTTTTTATCGCAGTTTTTTTTATTGTTTTCAAATTTTTTTATTAATTACATATTACATTATTATTTTTTTTCTCTCCTGTCTTTGTTTTTCTTTTTAAGTTACCCAAATGATTTACTTCCAATCTATTTCTAAATTTTATTTTAATCAAATTTATCAGGCTAAATTCTCTTTCACAATCAACATTCGACACTTAAAAGGTTCCAAATATATCAAACAAAATTTTTATATTTTGAAAACTATCTTCACAAAGAACCAATTGAAGTAGATCATTCAAATTACGACTATTGTTTTTGAAACTTTCCGTAAATAAATATTTTAAGTGTTTATACTCATCCATTATTATCTTATTATCCAATCAATGATATACAATTTAAATTATTTTCTAAATCTGTTAAGCAATATCTTGAGATTGGATCAACTAAATTGGAACTATCAATCTTTTCTTTGCAATATTCTGTTAAAACGTCATAGTTCCGAATAAACGAAATAATCTCAAAATTACGAGAAAGTCAGCGTAATTCATTAAGAAGCCGGAACATCAAAATTTCACAATCCATTAAACTTGCCATTTCTTCAAAACTATGTTTTTTAACAGCTGAACGATGGAACATGGTATATACTGTTTGCAATAATGTTTCTACTCGGGAAACAAGAAGTATACCCTTACAGGCATCATCAATTCCCAAATCCTCTCTATGTGCCACACAATGCGTGACAAATTGTGAAATTAAGTAACCAATTTCTCATGTTAATAGTGCCGTTACTCCATTGTAGATTCCCAGCATTACTGCAGCAAAATTGACAACTTATTTTTTTTTTACATTGTATCACATTGAAGTTTTTTTTTGAGACATTTACGATTACAATTTTATCCGAAAAATAAGTTGGCAACATTGTGTAATAAAAGCTTTCTGAGACATTGTGTTTTAATTCATTAGTGATCAATCAAAATGAACATACAGTTTTTATTAACACTGTACAACATTGGGTTTTCAAAAATTTTTGTAAATCCAAATACTTGTTAAACTGATCGCGGAGACATCGTCAGCAACAATTGTGATCATGTAAACAATGTCTTAAGCTTTTGTGAGCTTTTGTATACATTTAAGATCAAGTGGACGTTATTCAACTTTGTGTTGAGACATTTACGATGTCAAGGTGTGTTATAACCAACGTTCTCTCTAAGCTGCGCAAATGCGCAATTGCGCACGGATTTTTTTTAAATTGCGCATTAGAAATTTTATTGTAAATATTAGTTATTTAAAATAATACTTCCTTAGTAGGCTGTGCAAATTGTTTTCGAGTTAAATAGTATAGGCAAATTAATCAGCAACATCGAGAAAATTGTACAGAAACCATTTCTAGAACAAAAGTTGGTAAAGATAACATCAACATTTTAATAAATAATGTTGTTCTTGCCCTTAAAATGAATTTTTCAATGAACTCAGTCCAAGAAATAAGAATGACACAATTCTATTGTTTAATAGTGGATGAAAGTATTAATATTTCCGTTTACAAAATGTTAATTATTTATATAAAATACCGCTTTAATTTTAATTATAAAACTGTTTTTGATGGTATAATACAAATAAATGCATGTGACGGAAAATCAATTGTGAAGTCCGTAAAATGTTTTTATAAAACTATTAATCTGGATATGCAAAAAATGGTAATGTTAGCATCCGAAAAGTTGTCTCTAAAAAAAACTTCAATGTGATACAATGTAAAAAAAAAATAAGTTGTCAATTTTATCCGTAAAATAAGTTGTGTTTTAATTCATTTGTGACCAAGCAAAATGAACAGACAGTTTTCATTAGCACTGTACAACATTTCAAAACGTTTGTAAACCTAAATACCTGTCAAACCGGTCCGGAGACATCGTCTGCAACAATTGTGATCATGTAGACAATGTCTCAAGCTTTTGTGAGCTTTTGTAGACATTTAAGATCATATGAACGTTGTATTTAACTTTGTGTTGATACATTTACGATGTTAAGGCAAATTTAGAAAAAATTGTTATAAATGACTGGGAGTACCTAATTGTATCGTTATCCTGATTTTAATCAATTTCACATTTACATAAACTCTGTTTATTACAAAGGGAAGCCTTTCAAAGAAAACTTAGCAGTGATATTAAATAAAAACAAATAGTTATGACATTTAAAACATAGAAATAAATATATCTGCGATTGGATGATTAACATCTGATCTTATTAATTCTATGGCCAGCAGAGTGAGACCTGTTATTAAAGCGAAAAGTAAATGATACAATTTTCCACATTTAAATTAGTCTATACCATCAAAATTCTGCAGAAAAATCTATTGTATTTGATCCTATATTCCAAATCTCTGTGTAAAAGCAGCTAGAGTGTTCATCCCATAGACTTGGAATAATATAGCAAAAAAAAATATGAAAATTATTTTATAGCAAAAAAATAACTGAATGTTCGAAATAAAAAATTTTTCAAGTTCTTGTAATTTGTTTATCAAGTTTATTGTGACCACCAAAAGTTAAAAAAAATATCAAATTTTCATTTAACGTTATAGGAAATAAACCAACCTTTAAAATAAATAGAACTGATATAATTATATTGAAATTGTTTAATACATACTTTAATAAAAAACAGTTTAATAACATAAATATTACATTAGACAATGAAATTTCAACCAAAAAAAATTTAACTGTGCTTCATAATCACATATAAACAGAAAGCATAAATACGGTATTTATACTTTGTCATACAATTATTACATTTTGACATTTTAGATTACAAAATTTTAATATTTTGAATGGTTTAAAAAAAATTAATAGAAGAAAAATTATAGTTTACAAAAGTATATAACAAGAAATTCCGTGACCTTCAAAATGAAGTGAAACTGTTTTTAAATTTACAGTGTAACATCTTCCAAAATTTATATCAAAAGCTCTTCACTTTGTACACTATTCCAAAATGTTTAAAATACGTAGTTCAAACATAAAATAAGAGCAGAGTGTGTAGTGAAAAAATTTATATTACTTACAAAAACACAAAATTATAATTTAAAAGTCAAAATGTATGTATGTACTATGTATTTATATTGTCAAAATGGTATTCCAATATGTAGCAAAAGTTTTTATATATTATTATTTATAACGAAGTGTGGTTATAAAACCTTTAAATGGTAATACAATTATATTTAAATTGTATTAAAGCTATTTATACTGCATTTTGGAAGTCAGTCAAACATCGAATAATAATAAATCGATTATTTCGATATTATTTAAGTATCAGAAATATTTTATAAGTCAGGTCAATAAAAGAAGAATTAACTGCTTCAACTAAAGGTTGTGGAGACTCGATTACGTAATCAGTGAAATTCACTGATGGACAAATTGTAAATAACTAACTTAGAAAATTAAATAAACGATTCTCAATAGTAGATCTTACATCAATGTTCACTATGCACTTAATTCAAATAGAATATAAACTCCTCAACCAAATTAGTTTGTCTTTAAGAGTATATTTGCTGTTATGTATTTTCATATGCCAATATGCTAGTTAGAATTGTGTACATTGTAGTTAAAAAATCTTATAAATTGCAATTTTTTGTTAAATTTCTAAAATATTAAACAAACAAATTTGACATTATAGAAAAAACATTATATGCTCTTAATTCTATAAATATGCTGTAATCAAACTGTAAAACTGCAATATTTATATTGTAATAATATTAATATTTCGTGACATCGAAATGCAGTGAAAAATGTTTCGCTGCGGTTTTTATACTACAGTCAACCCCGGTTAGGTGCTTCTCGGTTATGTGCACAACCGTGTGAATGGTGTTTTGATAATGAAAATTGCGATGCGATGAAAATTGATACATATATGCATGTTTAATCAAATTAAATCTTAATTAAAATTATCTGTTCCTAATCAATATAGAAAATAATTTGTGTGAAATTCTATATTATTTTGGCTATATCAAACGTCTTTGTTTAGCTGTCTAATGCGGAACTTGCCCGAATTTTCATAAGTACCCATTAAAGCAATTAACCGAGCTCGCTTAATTGCATTTTTTGGTTAAGTAACCTAAAAACCGTGCATTTTTGGAAAAACAGCTAACCGGGGCTTTCTGTATATCAAAATATTATTTAGAGGTACATAACCTTAACCACTGCAATGTAAAAAAAAATGTAGAGTATAATTTTGACATTTTTGATTATAATTTTGACTGCATTAACGTTTTGTGTTTAAAAAAATTGTGTGAATTAAAAAATTAATTTAAATATTTTTGGTAATAATATTTTAAATACTTCAATTGTTTTGCAAAGATCATCTTTTAATGTTAAAAATATAAAAAAAAAATAATGAATATGAAATTTTTTTACTTTGTTTTTATTTACTTTCTCACTGAATTATGCTTACAAACCTACTGAATTTTATTGACATATCATATTACATTGTTGCCCAAACTTAATAAAAAATAATTTTGCACCAAAATTTTTAACTAAAAATTACTAAAATTTCCTTCTAGATATACACTTTTTGACATTCTTTTTTAATTTCGTTGTATTAGGAAACACCGATTGCAGTAGATTTTCAGGTAGAGTAGATTTAGATTAAAAAATGTATATTAAAAATTTCCGCTGCGGTATTAAAACCATAATCAAACATTTCTGATCTAAAAACATTGTAAATTGTTTTTGAAAATATTTTTTTTTGATCACAAGCAGGGCATTGTAAATTTAACGTTTCTAGCATTTTGTTTGTCACGAGTGTATGCATTCGAATAATTACTTTTTAGGACTCGTATTATAATTTAAATATTAGCTCGTACTTAAAAAAAAAAATAATTTACTGTTCAGGTTTGTTAGTTTTTAGTGTGTTTATTTTTATTTTTTTTTTCTATCATATGACGGTGATACATAAGTTGTTAACTTTTAACTTTGGTTAAATAATGAGGCACACTTTTCATATTAAATTTCATAAAATTGCGTATACGGAAGATGTAAGCAATAAGATTTTCAAATGTTTACATTGTACAATACAGTATTAGTTATATGGTACACTGAAAAAATTATACAACGAATTTTTACTAAATTTTAACAAAAAATTACTTAATTTCGAGCCAAAGACATAAATCTTTATTTTAAGGAAAAAAGTTTCTTTAATTTTAAGAAATCAAAATGTTTTAAAAGAAATGAATTTGTTTTAAAATTTAAGAATATTTTGCTAGAATTAAGTAACAAATATACTAGATATTGCTTTAAATTTTAGTATTGACTTACTAAATAATAAGAAAAAATTTTTAAATTCAAGTAAAAAATTTACTTAAAAGAATGGCGAGCTTGTTTTAAAATTAGGGAATATATTTTTGATTTTAAGAAAAACCTATTTAATTTTTACTGGAATAATTTCCTAGAATTAAGTAAAAAAAATAGACTGTACTAAATTTTAGTAATGGCTTACTAAATATTGAGATATAAACTTTAAATCGAAGTCAGCAAGTTCACTGAAAAAATAAATAGGAATGGTTGTCGCTTTTTTTATACAACTTTTCCTATTTTTATAACAACAAGCGGTATAGTGGATATTTTTAACAATTATTCCTATATTTTTTTTGTAAATTACCACCCGTTTTTAGAACAACATATTTGTTTTTATAATAATTCCCAATTTTATAGTAGTTTTTCTTATTTTTTTAATAACATTTCATAAAAGTATACAAATTTATTGAAAAACGTATAAAAAATGTAGGAATTAGACCCAGAAAATTTAGAATAGTTCTTAAAAATTGTTAAAAAATATTGAAAACATACTAATAAAATAAGAATTATTGTTTTAGTTGTAGAATGTTTCTTAGAAAATTACGAATATTGTTTTAAAAAATGAAAAAAACTGATCACAAATATGAGAAACATTACTAAAATAATATCCATGTTTCCTAAAAAATAGAAAAATTGAGTGAAAAAAATGAAAAAAACTGATCATAAGCATGAGAAACCTTACTATAATTATAGCCATGTTTCCTAAAAAATTGGAATATTGACTGAAAAAAATATGCAAAGTTCCTATAATTTCAGGAAGTTTTACTATACCTTAAGCCATTATGGCTCTCATGTTTATAGGAACTTTTCAATAAGAACGTACTAAATAACAACACCAAAAATATTCTTTTCAAGAAAAAAAATTTATTTTATGATTTTTTTAGTTATTTAATTTTTATTTATTTATATATACTAATGAACTAATAATATAAATGGTTCAATATTTTTATTAATTATTTATAATTTTTTCTTTAATTTTTGCTTTAACATAATTCTTCTTTTCACTTCTAACATGTTGATGTAACTTTCAAATTTTTTATTTAATTTTTTTTTACATCTAAGTTATTTATTATATTAAATTAAAAACACTGACGAAAATTTTGTGCGACAAAATCAGATGTGGATGGAGATTTTTTTTTCATTAAATATCTTGTCAGTAAATTTCCGTATGTGCTCTTCCACAAGATAGTCAAGCTATAATTATTCAAATTATAAAATTATATTTTTTAAGCAACTAGTTTATTTATACTTACATTAATAAACATAAAAAATGATTATTGGACTTCGGTTCTGCTTAATTTATAACGATTTATCTTCCCACTTTCTGGCTTTTCCTGTATAGTTTTGTATACCGATGAAGCTAATAAAAATGGAAGAACAGCAAAACCCGCAAGTGGCCTTCTTATATTCTTATATACAAATACAACAAGTATATGGATAAAAAAATATTTCTTTGATCCGAATAAGTTGATTCAACCTACAGAATAATAAAGTGGATAAAATTAGAAATAAAATTTCTTATAAACTTGCGTTAATATTTCAGAGTTTCACTGATTTAAATTTAGAAACCTATGAGTAAAATTTTTTTAAATTGCTTACCTTGAAAATCATCCACAAGTTCGATCATGTTCCACTCAATTAATTTAAAAAAAAAAAATCACTTACGTAATGACAAATCAATCACTATAAAATGTACTTTACAAATAAAACAACGCCCAGCCTATAAGGCTACGTGAAACTAAATTTTCTGCAACAATTTGCTTATTTGTCCAAAATATAAGACCTATTACAATATTTATTAGGAGTTTTACTTTTGAGAGAAAAATTTTCCTTATTATGATAAATAACTTTTCTTAATATTTTGAGAAAAAATATCAGTTTAGCTCAGATATTCTACAAATAGTTTACAGTAGATTTTCTTATATAAAATATAATAGTTATTATAATTGTTCTTACATTTGCATAAAAAAGTATGAGATATTGCTATTTATTTTGTAAAAATTCCTATAATTTGTTAGGAATTTATCTCAATAAAATAATAAGTTATCTAAATGAAATTGGAGATATGACAATAAAAAAACGTAAAGAATCCTATATAAATAACCACTACTATTATTTTTATAACACAATTATTGTAAATTTTCCTATTAACTTGGTATTATTTTTTTTGTAAAATTTATTATTTAAACTGGAATAAGTACAAGATACAAAAACAAAATTTATTATTTTTTTAGTGAAATACCCAACTGATATAAGGAAAATTACCAAGCGATTAAATTGTTAATGGCTTTGTAAACCTTACTAAAAAAATAGAAAATTATCTAAAAATAATTAGAACTTGACTCAAAAAAATTGTAAAATTTACAAAAAAATCGGTTCTTATAAAATAGGAAAATTTATAAACCATTTTTTTTTCAGTGTTACTTAAAAGAATTTCATAATTATATTAAAATTAAGAAAGCATTATTTAGTCTGTAGCAATAATATTTCGATTTTTAGTCAATCAAATTATACTCTCTTCTAGACTTTGATTAATTTTTAAATCGTTGTCAACCCCTACTTATAATTAATTGAAAAAATGTTATCTTTTTTTTCCAAAAACATTTATTATACAAAAATAATTTTTATGCAAAAATTATATTTACATCATTTTTATACAAGTTATGTTTGATAATATTATATTAAATATAAAATAAAATTTTCTTAAAAATAAAAATGAATTAATACGACAAAAGTTTATTATCAACTTAATTATCTTAATATATAAATATACATAATTGCAAATTATTTTATTTTAATTTAAATTTATTAATATTAACATTACAAAACAACTTTTTGTAGGATTTTTTTTAGGAATACATATAAACTTATACTATATTTAAAAACTAGCGGAGTTACCCGGCGTTGCCCGAGAAAATTTAAAGTTCCTAGATTTTTTTCTTCGTTTTTAGTTTGAAAACGGAAGTATTATGTGATGTTTGTCTGTTAGTAAACTAACTGTTAAATGTTTTTATATGTAATTGTTTTTTTTTTTTTTTTTTTGTGGTAAGTTTGAAAACCAATACAAAAAATACACGTCCGTGCTTCTTTGTATTGGTAAAACCTTATATCAAGTTGCGATTCTAATAGTACGTTTTCAAGCTAATGTTTATGGATAAACAACTAGCTCATAAACCAGTCAAATGTCAAGTGTTCACAAGGTTTTTTGGAAAACAATCAGCTGTTTCACATATTTATTATTATATAAAAAAAATTTCTTTGTATATATAAAATACTATACTAATACTATTACTAATTTACTAAATAATATTACAAAAACTATTACTAATTCTTAATAATAAATACTTCTAATTAATTGCAGTGATAATTTAATTTTTGGTAAAAAAGAACAGGAAATCCAAATATATTTTTTATCTATTTACTTTTTGATTTGTTTTTCTTTTCTTTTTTTGTAATTAAATAAAATAATTCACATTTTAGTTTATTACCATACCCACTTCACTCACTTCAACATTTAGTTCTGAGAATCTTTCAAAAACGAAATACAAAAATAAATCAATTTACAATTTTATAAAAAAAATAATCATCATTTTAATTTATTATCTCTTTTTCCATTTGAATTTTTTACTTATATATAAAGCCTTATTATTTATACATTTTTAATATATAAAACTGATTAAATTAAGTGAATTAAAAATAAAAATGCATCTTTTACAATATCCTTTGTTTTAATTCTTCTGTTAACTTTCCATGTAAGTCTTGTAATTTCTCAATCATTTCTATAACTCCATAGAATTTTTCTTCATTTTTTTCTATTAAAATTATACAAGATTTTCCAATTAATCGTGCTGATGATAATTGAGAATTTATACTTGATTTTTCGTTTTTTTGATGATCATTAATTGAAGCTAAACTAATTTCACACAAATTCACATAATTTCATCTATTCTTGGTATTTTGATTTCTTTTTCTTTTTGTTTTTTTTTTTTTTACAAATGACAAAATGAATTTATGACAAAAAAATCAAGGGTCCTGCAAAAAAAAATTTAAAATCGACAAAAAATCAAAATTTCATGGATGGGTTACATGTTTTTGAAGTGGTTTATGATATAAACTCCTCGCTACTTGTTTATGATTTTCAACAAATTTGTATGGGAAAACCACTACGTAAACAACCAGTTTATCATAAACAACATGTTTATCCATAAACATGAGCTTGAAAACGTACTATAAAGTTTTTTTTGGTAGTTTTAGTACGCTTAAGTTCAAGGCAAATATTTCTAAAAAAAAAATTTTTTTTCTTTATTTTATTTCATTCAAAGTTAGAAATAAATAAAAATGAGAATTTTGTTTTGCTGTTTTCTTCACTTATTTTTCTCTTCCTCTCTGAAAATAATAAAATAAAAAAAAATTTAAAAACTTGCTTTTTGAATGACTATCACCAATAAAGTACCAATATTAACTGCACTAAAAAGGGTCAAATAAATAAGCTAAATTCAAGCTCCGTTAGAAAATTATATATGGTCTGCATAACATATGAAATTCAGGCATTTTAAACCCACTTCCAATTTAGTTAGTGACTTGACATTTTACCTTGGATTCCGATTACGGCAGTTTCTGCCAAATTTGTTGGACCTGCTTTCCGCCAAGGCTCTTTTGAACGAAAATTCATATCTCAGAAACTGGACCGATTTGGTTCCAATTTAATACACATATGTATGTTGGGTTCCAATGAAAACTATTTTTCTTATTAGAAAATTTGAGGGACCTGTGGAGCTCGGAGTTATATGACAGCTACCCGAATCAGTCAAAATTTCGAAAAAATGTGAAAGTCATATTTGTCTATTTTTGGAAGAGTACCCGCGTTCAAATTTTCAGCTCTCTAGCACCTTTGGTTTTTGAAATATTTTTTGCGGGTGCTGGGAGTTGTACGGCAGCTACCCGAACCAGTCAAAATTTCAAAAAAATGTGAAAGTCATATTTATTTATTTTTGAGAGAATAACTGTGTGCAAATTTTCAACTCTGTAGCATCTTTGGTTTTTGAAATATTTTTGTCAGGTGCTCGGAGTTGTATGACAGGTACCCGAACCAGTCAGATTTTTGGAAAACAACATATCACGGGTTCGATTCCAAGTAGTAAAAAATCATCCTGTAAAATTTTGTTGAAATTGGTCCATGCGTCTCGGAGGAGTTCTGACACAAACATACATACATACATACATACAAACATCCTTCTTTATATATTTAAGATTATATTTTGCTTTTAAAAATTTTAATCCATTAGACTGACAAATTCAGAACCTTTTAGTTCTTGAAGAATGCTTGTTATGTTAATTAATTCCTGTATTGTGCTTCCTGAGAGAATTATTTCACAATTTTATGTTGGGTCCTCTACTGTTATGTTGGGTTGCAACTATTTTGCTATTATTATAAACTAAATTGTTATAGTTATAATTATCACTCATTATAAAAAAATATTATTAGACCTTATAAAAATTTTTTTTATCTAATTTTTAGTAATATCCAATTTACAAGTTTATTTATTTAAACACACATTTAAGTTTTTGTTTATTTGTTAATTTTTTTCTGTGAATGTTTAACTTAATTTAAATAGTTGTTTTTATTTTTACTTTTGCTGCTGATAGAGGCTAGTAACTAATTGAAAGCGTTTCCAATAAAAAAAATTTGTGAATTCCGTGATTTTTTTCCCGGCTGCGAACTTCAGCGACCACGCTAATAAGAAAAACTAATTGAATGTATAATAGTCAATTATAAATTATGTATTGCCATACCAATACAAACTAAATAATATTCCGAATTCGAACTTAATTATAAATTTTTAATTTTGGTACTAAACTGTTATTATTATTTATTATATTTTAGTACTGGGATTAAACTGTTTTCCATATTTAGGAAATAAAGTATTAATAAAAATTATAAATTTACTTGAAATTTAAAAAAGTAACAGCATTTTTATTTAGTAAAGCTTTTAGTGACTTTAGTACGAATATCATAAATATAAGGAAATGCTGATTTTAAATTTTAGTAACTAATACTTGAATGAAATAAATTATTTCCTAATTATATGAGCCAGTTGGTTTAAAAATAAAGAAAATTTTTTACTGAAAATGAAAACTGCGGTTTTGATATTTTCAGACCTAATCATTTAGTTATAAGGTTATTTTACTAAGTCTAAAGAAGTTTTCATTATATATTAAGAAGCTTTTACTTGAATTTAAAATTTGCAAAAATTTTAAAATTAAGTAGTACTTTTCTTTAAAAGAAGTAGATATAATTTTTTCAGTGTACGTCTCTAAAATTTCATTAAACACACGCACACATGCATATATGAATATTTATGTTATGAATATGATTATATATTTTAATTACAATTTAAAATAACTCCTTGTAATTTTAAACTTAAATTAAAATATTGAAATTTATTTACATGATAACCATTCACCTGAATACGAACGATTAAATAATTATTATTGAGGATTAAAAAAAAAAAAATTTCTTTCCTGTAATATGATAATAATGATGATGATGATGATGATGATGTTGTGTGTATAGATATATGGAGTAGGTATAGAGGTGAACAACTTATGTTTAATTGGTGTCAAGAAATAATTGTTGAACAAAAATTACAACTTAATATTATCATAATAAATAATCTTTCTATATACTTATAATAAATTGCAACATTTTATTTAAGTATAATTTTAGACTGTATATAGGCTGTGTATTTGGCTAATTTCCAGCTAAATGAGATGAAAATGATTATTAAATATTATAATGGATAAAGTTTTTGACCAATATTAATTTTTAAAACAAACAAACTATTTAGTTAAGTAGATATTATAATGTAAAATAAATTATAGAATATATTAATTAATATACAGAATGGTAGTTGGAGTGATACAAATTTGTTGAACAATACCGAATAGAAATAATTTACTTTTTTTATCGACAACCAAAATGAAATTAAAAAACTGACGGGATTCAAATTATTAGGGGCAAAAAAAATAGGAAATTTTGAAAGGCAAGAAATTACTATTTCTACACTACATTTCATATATTAATTGTGAAATCATTTAACGAAGTTGACCACTATATGTAAACTGGTTGATAAAGTGTAGTAAACGTTGCAATACACCTTATTGTGAGGTGCTGGACCATTACGCCTATCATAATTTCATAATTGACTAGGTGATGAAATACACATGAAAATAATTATATCACATCGTTTTTTTTTATTTCTCTTGTAAACTGTAATGGAGACATTCAGTAGCTTGTATGATATTTGTATATATATAAGCAATATATATATAATGACTTGCGGATGAAAAACCCAATGGTAAGTTATCCATGACAATCTAGTTATACCAATAAATCTATAGTATCAGTTGCAATTACAGAATGTTGTGACGCTTAAGTCGACTAGCGCCATTTGAGACCTAAGAAAGGTTAAGTCAAAATGTTAGTGTTCATATTCGTATAAGTAGTTACTTACTCTGAATATTAGACCTAAAAAAAATGTTTACTAATCCAACACAATAATATGCTAAGTGCTCACTTAGAATATTAACCAGATAAAAAAAAATACAACTAAGTAGTCTATCACAAATATGCCAAGTGATAATATAGAATATGAATAATTATATGCCAAATTTTCTAGTCAATAATATGCTAAGTGCAAAATCTGTTACAGAAAATACGAAATTAAAATAAAAAAAATCGTAAAAACTATTTTTAGTTATTATTTGAGAAAAGAACAAAGTTCGACTTAAATAGTACGATTTTGGCAAGCTAATTTTTAAATCGCTGTTCTGTATAATTATGAGTTTGCAACTTAGCATAAGTGTGTTCTAAGCAATCGATTTGGTGCAGTCGTTGATTCATGAATCTTTTAGATTAAGATTTTAAGATTATTTCTCATACTTTTGAATAATAACCACAGACAAAGTCTTTGGTATAACTATATATCCATTTTGTTTTTTATTTACTTAGCTATTTAATCAACTTCGATTCAGCATTTTCTCTCCATATACATTTGTTATTAAAAACTAATAGAAATTTAATTTGAATTTTTATTTTTTGCTGACCACAAATTTTGCTTTGTCATTTGTTGTTGTTGTTGTACAAATTTCAATAAATGGACAAAATATGAACAAGCCCAACAACACAATATAGAAAAACAAAAATGTTTGATATAACATAAAAATATTGTGAATATATCCTGTCCTTTCCTTTTCTGTACTGTCATAACAATAGTGTTTTAATATTTTTGAATTCTAAATTTCAAAAAATCATATTAAAATTTATAAATCAAAAGTCAATAAATTAAAAATACAAAAAATTAACAATAAAAAAAAAAAACAAAAATTATAACCCCTAGTTGGATAATTCTTAATCCTTTAAAAACAAAAAAACAGTGTTGGGTTGTAATATTAAGAAAAATGTAGCAAAATACAAAAAGAGAAATTATCATTTATCATTTCATTCCGCAAATGTCATTTAAAATTATGGTGTAATAGTGCTAAATGATGGAATGACAGTTTAAATAATGAAATATCAAAAAATTTTGATTTGGACTGACAGTTTTATAAAAAATGATGAGAAAACTGAAATGACAAATGAAATGATAACTAGTCTGCATGCTATATAACACTATTAAAATTACACAATATTAGCTAGAATAGGGTACATTCAGAAAGGCAGCAGCACTGCAAAATCGAAACTAAAATATTTTTAAAAAAAAATGCGTGAAAATTTAGTTTGGCTTGTAAAATTTGTTTTGATGAATAAAAATATTTATTTCGCAGAAGAAAAATTATGCTGCAAACTTACCACTATTTTTGAAAAAATCTAATTTGCAGTTTATAATTTTGCAAAATATGCAGTTTAGAAATTTCAAAATTGCTGCTTTTGCAGAATAAATTAAAAAATGTTTGTTATATTTTAAATTTTCTTGGTTTTAATTATTTTTTTTTTTGACTTGTAAGTTTAAATTTGAATTGAATATTATAATTCACAGATGTATTTTTTAAAGTTTAAATGTTTTAAAAAGTAAATAATCTATAAAGAGACTAGAATCCATTCGATAAACATTAAATTTGTTCGTTAGATTTAAGATTTATTGGCTTTATACCTGAAATACATGTGCAGAACTATGCATGCATCGCAGCAAAAATAAATTAGAATGTATGGGGTTTTATATGGAACCAATTACATGTAATTCTGCCCGCAGTGCGTTTGGATGGAAGATATCTCTATTTTTAATTTTTGCTGCGCAGCGGCAGAGCTACCAACACGAAAGATTGTAAAAATTGTCTTTTTACTCATACTAATAAAAAAATAATGACAAACGTCATAAAAGTTATTTAATATTTACATATTTATTATTGTTTTTTGTGGTAAATAGGTTATAACCAATTTTGTAAAAATTTATTTTAAATTAGTTACTGGAAGAAAAACTAATTAATTTGAAATGAATGAAAATTTCCCTAGTCCATAGTCTAGATTTTCTTTCTTTTTTGTTGTAATATTCATCCAAATTTTTAAAATATTTAGATATGACTAAAAAATATATGCACAACAAACTAGCATTAATTTATTCATATAATTATATTTTGTTACAATCATGATAGTGACATATAACAAAATATGTGATTAAATTTTTTTCAAAAATTATTAAATTAAAACTTTTATTAAACACTTTTAATAACTTTTAACTTTAAAATTTTTCAAAAATTATTTTATTTTGTATTTTATTACTGTACAAACAAATTGTATGTCTATATCTAATTGGCGGCAATTATCTACACTATTTCAAAACAAAAAAAAATTTGACAGATAAAATATGCACATGTGTCTGGTACGCAGATATGCATGCATATCTGTATGCAGCGATGCATGAGAATTCTGCACATGTATTTCCCACTTTATTGAATTTATAATTGGCATTGGGCTTCAGTTTGAAGATTTACTTACCTTCTTCAATATATTTTTCTAATTTTGTCAATTTTACACAATTGTAATTTTATTTGTACTAATATTCTTAAGTAGGTTTCATTTAATGGTGGAAGTGTTCATGTTTCACATGTCCATGGTTGTCCATATTTTACATGTTCTTCACTACTAGGTGTATGAGAGTTTTGTATATTATATGGTTTGTTATTTATAAGCTTTTTATTTGCGAAGACGATTTCCAGTTTTGTACACAAAACCAAGCACAATGAATTACATTAAATGCGGGTGAAGGTGAAGGATGAAACAATGAACTGAATCAAAGTTTGTATTATCGATATAAATCATGTTTGACCTTCTCTGTTCATCGCATGATATTTTATCTTATATAATATATATTAATTTTTATTTTGTCATTTTGTCTGAAGCCTTTTATTACAGCAACAATAATAATGAAAAAACAGTTCATTATGAATAAAAGAATGATAATTGAGAGAATAAATCAATTTTTTTAAAATGTATTATGAAAGTAGGTGAAAGTAGAAATAAAATTTAATGAGAAAGTATAATATTAATGCATTATGATGAGAGATGATGTACACATTTATTTTACATTTATTTTAAATTTTTAAGTTAACGTGTATAGACGTCATAACAAAGTTTTTCTGTGGGACATGACGGGTATTACCGTCAAAATTTATTTTATTAAAAAAGTTATGTCGTCTATAACCGTCATGAACTACTTGAGTTTGTATGGATTGTTTATGTTAAGTGTCCCATAGAAACTGCAACATTTCGTTTAACTGTCGGTTTAAATTCAAAAATACTCACCACATAACTAGATATTGTTTTGAAATTTAATTTGGGAATTTCCCAGAAAGACATGACGTCTTATACCGTCAATCTTATACGTAAATTTCTTCAGTCTTGAAACAACTGACTTTCTGAATAGATGTTTTTATGAATATGGTTAATTTTTAATTTATATAATTCATGAAAGGTAAATACTTACAGTAATTAATATTATAATAATTGAATTTGTATTAATAAAATAAAAATATTTAAAGAACTTTTTGACCAAATAACAAAATGTCGTATGAAGAGGTTAGAAAAAAGATAGAGAAATTATTTGATGAATGTGCAAAAGAAAGTAACGACGAAGCTACTTCTGATTCAACAGACACTGATTTTTTTGAGGATAATGGGATTTACTCTGGTCGTGATCCAAATCATGAACCATCTGAAAAGAACACAAATTCTAGTAGCTCAGATGAGGGTAAAATAGAACCTAAATGGCAGAATATAAATGGCAGAGAAACAGAAAAGTGTATGTATGCAAATGTCGAGATAACAGAGATGTTTTGTGTACACGACTGGATATAAACCTCAAATAAAACCAGTTGCAAATAGATACACAAAAATCAAGAATAAACCAATCGAAATAGAAGCTTACAACTCTAATATGCCAGACGCTGATAAAGCCGATCAGTTGACTAGTTACTATTCCATCCCAAGAAAAACCATCCGATGGGACAAAAAAGTGCTTTTTCATCTCTTAGATGTCGCCTTTTGGAATTCTTGCTATATATACCACAGAAACATACAAATAAAAAAAGTTCATTCTTAAGATTTCGAGAACAGGTAATATCTTCCTTGTTGGGTATAGGGAACCCGATTTCTAATTCGGAACCAACAACAAGTCAATCAAGTCAACCAACACAACAGTTTGTAAAACATTTTCAAGAAAAATTCCAGTAGATGATAAGAAAAAAAAAGAACAACTTTCTTACGTTGTAAACAGTGCTACAAAGATGGTATTAGACGAGAAACATCGTATCGATGTAAAGTTTGGGATAATAAACCTGCATTGTGTGTTATGTTTTGAAAAATGGCACACTTAAATTACCAGTATTAAGCTGAAAACTATGTCATACACATGATATTTTTGTTAGAATATTAATATTTTTATTTCTTGTTTTCTAAGAAATAAAGCGTTATGCTTTACAATTTTCTATTTGAATAAAACATTATGTTATAAATAATATAAATAAATAATGTTGTTTAAAAAATTATCATAAAAAAAATGGTTCTAAAAACATGAGAATATTATTTTTATACTAAAGTATTGACGCTATTTCCGTCATTTTGTTCGTATTGATAAATTTTTTATTACAAAAAGTGTCATGACGGTTATAAACGTCATTACGTCTATCAACGTCTCTGACTCAGGATATCTCCCAAATTATATTTAAAACATCATGACGGAAACAGACGTGAAAAATTAAATCTTATTTTTAAGAATGAAAAAGATTTCTTATTCGATTTCCAGCAAATTTCTGTTTTCAGAATTTCTCTATCATTAAAAATGACAAAAATACAGCAAGTGTCCCACAGTGAACCAGGAAAAAAAAAAGAGTGTCCGTCAAAGGGTTAAAGGCGTTTCCGAACCTCTCGCACTTGCATTTGATACTCGCACTAAATTTAATAAATTTAATTTTGCGATATCTAGAGTACACTTGAGACAACACTAAAATTTTGACAACAAATCAAGTGCGATTTGGCAGGTTTAGTGGTGCGAGTATCAAGTGCAAGTGCGAGAGGTTCGGGAACGCCCTAAGTCTTGAATATTTATTATTGTTGTTGGTGTTTTGAGCTGTAATGTGCATGCTTCTTTAAAGCAATAGCAGTTTTACCTGTTTTTAAATATTTTATATTGTGTTAGTTTATTGTGAAATTTTCATTTGCAACTTTATTTTCTTAACTAGTTGCAATTTGTTCTTAAACTTCTAAACATTCATACTTTTTGAATCAAATCGAAAATTTTTGTTTTTCAAATTTGAACTTATATCAAAACTCGAATTCAGGTTCGATTTCATTACTATTTGTCTTTTATTTTTTTTCACTATGATGATGAACTTTCGTATGGGGCTTCCGAATAGTTCCAGGCTTTTTTTTTTTTATTTTATGTTTTTGACAGTAACTTAAGTATAGAATTACCTTTTCATCCTTAATTAAGTACAGTACTGCAAGTCTTAACTACAAAATATTAATACAATGTTTTCCGAGAATTTATTTATCAAAATTCTGGTCGGGTTTCGAATTCATTAAACTACTACTATTGTGAGGAACCTAGCCTTCTTACATTTTATTTTAAGTTTTTACCGGGTTCTACTCTCAATTATTTTTTGTCATTTATTTTATGCCAATGGCAAAGGGCACTGGACCAGCTCGAAAACCCCATAAAACCCCATTTATTTTTTTGCTTGATCGGGAATTTTCTACCTACTGCGCCACTCGTCGTACAAGGTAGGTCTGGCAAACCCGAACTGAATAATGAGCCAAGATAAAAAAATCTATAATTGGATGAGCCTATTATAATTAATTTATAATTTATAAAAATGAAATTCTTCAAATATTATTATATGCAATATTAAATATAAAAAATATTATCAAATATTAAAAATGCATTAATGGGAAACTTGTTTCTCCATTTGCTTGAATAAATCGTCCATATCAATTTCTATTTTGGATGTGGCAATTCGTAATTGATTGTGCAAATTCTTATTGGTAATTGATCCACGATATTTGTTTTTAGTACGGTACTACCAAAAACACTTATGATTTTCGCACTGAATTTTCTTATATTTGGATATTTGGAATTTTGAATAAATTTTGAATAAAACTGTACTTTATCATCTGTTTCAAGAAAGATGATTTTTAATTCGGGATGGCATTGGAGATGAAGTAATTCAATTTGCAAAACAGATATAAATTATTTTGCGAGCTCCTAATTATCTTCCAATTAGCCGCGGGTTGGCCAGGTCCGGTATAAGGTTTATTGTAGTCCCGATATTGTGTTTCAACCTTTCTCAATTGATTTTTTTTATCATTAATTTCAATTAAGTTTGCTTTGATACTTTGATTTTGTATAAAAAAAAATTAATTAATAATACGATTTTTAAAAAGAAATGTGCCAACACTGGCTTACAAAATAAATATTTTATTTATTTTTTATTTTTATTGCTGCATCCTAACCTCTGATGAGTCATCTTTTGTGTTTTTTTTTTTTTTTTTTGTACAAAAACAAAAGAAAATGGGAAAAGTTTAAACTAAAATTTTTGATTTCTAGTCAAGTTATTCTGAACTTTTATAAATAGTTAGTTATAACAAAGGATATCAGTTGAATACTTTTGAAGAAAAAAAAAGGATATTTTAAGTTACAAAATAAAAATTCATTTGACATGTCGTCTCTCATAAATGATTCTTGGTTATAAAAACAGATTTTTGTGTTTGTTTTTATTGAAATTTGAAATTATTTTTGAATATCTTCAACATTTGTTCGTTCAAAGTAGTTTTCATATATATATAATATATATAATAGTTATGTATCTACTATAACTATATATATATATATATATATATACATATCTACTTTATTATATTTTTTTATTTATTTATTTTGATTTTTTTCTTTCTGAAATTCCATATAAATTTTTTATGCAAGTTTCATAAAATAACAGTAAATAGGTAGTAAATAAAAAGGATAAAAAGGATTTATGTATAACCTTTTGTTATTTTAACGACTTATTTTATTAAAGATATCCTTTGAAATATAAAAATAATAACAACAAAAAAAAAAAACGAAAAAATAAAAAATAAATAAAAATTTTATAACTAAAGTATACCTTTGCTTACTTTTTTATGTTATATGAGTTGCAGAGCTTTAACAGAGTTAGTTTCCTTTGAATTGAAAGTTTTCATAACTATTTTGGTTTAGTTAAATATAATCAAAGTGAAGAGATTTTTATTTTTTTATATTTATCATAAATTTTTTACATAGATTATAATGTGATACAATAAAAAAATTTGAACTTCAAATCAGAACCCCTATAAATTGTGGAATATTGATCATATATATATATATATATATATATTTATGAGTGGTACTACTCATATTATATAATATGTTATGTATATATACTTAAGTTGTAAATGGTTATTTTTAATTGTTAATTATTATTATTAATATAGTTTTATTGGATTAAGACTGATTTATTAGAGATGAAATATTATTGTATTTCTTGGACTGAAATTAAGAAAATAAAATTTGGATTAGATTAATGCTGGACAAAAGTTAAAATTTAAATTATATTGATGCTATTCTACTGTAAATAAATGCAATTGAATGATAAAATGAGAGTTAATATAATCAATTGCAAGAGGTAGGTTTGTAGAGTGAAGTCATTATCCGACTGTCATATTTGAGTTAATATAATCAAAAGTGAAACTGATTGTGCAATGTAGGCTGGCCTATATAAAATCGGTTGTCATATTCCATCAAAAAGATTCATTTTCATACCACAGAATCATAAAATCCTGATAAATAAAAGAAATGATTTGAGTATAATTTGATAACTTACTTCCTTACAGTTAAGATAGTTCATTGCAGCACTGAAAATCAATATACTTGAACTAGCATACCGCGACAATTCACAGCGCAGTTTTCCACATTTCAACTCATTAAATACCAGAAAAATCATTCGAATAACAGCTTTCCCCCACTACGAAAAGGTAATTTTATACCTATAGGTTACTTTTAAGAACTTAAAAAAAGATTGTATATATGGGTGAATATTTCAAAAGGTTGATATTCTGTGTCCAAACAAGTTTAATTATAGAAAAATTTTAAAAATATTTAATTTATTTATGGTAAATGCTGCTCTAAAAGCTACCCAATTTCGGACAATTAATATTTTATGATATGTCAATCAAGTTATATCCGAAAATCTTACTTAAACAACGAAAATGTCATTACCATGCTTGTCCTCACATCTATTTAGCTCTAAATAATTTCAATTATCTATCACAGCAGAAAATATATTAAAATAAAAATCGGAATTTGATATAGAAAGGGCAACTTTAGATTTACTTATAATTACATGTTTTTCTGTAATTTCCGTATGGCTATAATGTAAAGAGCAAAAAAAATATTTTAAACGTTAATAATTTGAATACTCATTCAACGGATATAAAGTATAACTCTCAAAGTTAAATAAAAACTATTTTGAGAAGCATAAAAGAATTTAGTTTCCCAAAATATTTCATAGCGGAAGGTAGTTCAAAATTTTGTTCAGTAATTTTGTAATTTCCGTGGGGCGTGTTATTTATTAATTTAATTAAATATTTTTAGAAAAATATATATTATTTTATGTATTATGTTTGCAAGTTAATTTATTAACTACTTTTAAAATTAAATATCTATTTATTTACATTTTGTTGCTCAAATACAGCTTATTTGTCATTTCCCTGGTTTCCCTTGCGTTCATGGGAATTACAACAAGCGCACGGAAAATAATACTCTTAAAGAAACTCTGTTCTAATTATGACTCCACGGAAGCAATTTGTAGAAAAAAAAATAGGTGAATAACTAAAATAAGAAACCACAGAAAGAATGAAGCTTTGTTTAAAGAAAAAAAAGTATATATAGTTCTTCGAACAAAGTATATCACCATCATCTCCTTTAAAGGAGCCATCCATTAGTTGTGCCTGTATCTTCTGTTATGTAAAAAATATATCACATATTTCAAAAGGGATACCATCTTTGAAGTGGACCGACTTAAACTTCCTAATTTAGCACAACTCCCTGTAATATCTATACCTTTGATCCAGTTTGACGCATCCCAAATAAAAGTCTATTTGAATATGTTAAAGAACGAAACATCCCCAGGTCCCAATAATATTCCGGAAATAATTTTAAAAAAATTATCTGAATTGAATCAAAAAGTCCTTAAAAATATTAAAATAAACTGGTCGTTCCTAAGGACCTACTAATTATTGAGTTATCAAACGGAATAAACAAAAAAATTATTAAAATTGATTTTTTTAACATTTTGCCATTTTGACGTTTGAAATATCAACCTTTTGAAATATACACCCATATCTCCTCTTGTGACCTCTTGAAAATCTATAAAGATTTTATTAGACCCAAAATGGAGTACAATTCTCACATATGGGCTAGCGCTTCTGGTAATGAGTTAAAACATTTGCATAAAGTCCAACAACAGGCTATTCGTGTTATCAATGACCCAAATGTCACTTCTCATCTTGCTCTTCTTAGTTATGGTCGTATATCGAAGCTTTCACCTTTTTTTTTTTATAGATATTTCGTAGACAGGGGCACATGCTATGTGGAAATTAAATCTGCGTTACCTCCACTTAAGTGCTTCCCTCGTTAAATACGAAGGGGATCATATGTTCATTCCTATCCCTAGATGGCAGAAGACAAATTATGGAAATTGTTTATAAGCTCAACATCCCGAATGTGGAATCAAATTCCATCTTATGTGTTCGCCAAACATGATCAATTCTAGATTCTTGACATAACTACATAAATTCAAAACGAACATTACCTTCATTCAAAATTGTTCTTTTTCCCTAACTTTCTTTTCCCTTCTTATAGTCAAACGTACCAATCGGTATAAGAGATCCCCACCTAGTGTTCTGGCTATGTATAAAAATAAAAAAAGCCATTTCTATTTATAACAAAGCGATAAACAAATTCGGCAAGTTTCTTCTTCCCCTCATCTCCACATATTCTTTATAAATGGTTTAAAGTTTAAATAAAGTTACAGCTTTCTTTTTTCTTATCTATTTTTATATCTTGATCGCTAGGATTGCAGAAAAATGTATGGCAAGCATGGTTTCAAATTCCTTGGGAGATAACATTTTTCTTTCTATTACAGCAAGCATAATAACAGTCAATTGATCAACTACTTCGTGAAAATATTGATAGTCTCAAAACCACAAAATCTAAATTATACCAAAACACTATACTCTCAATTGATAAATAATGAAATTGCTTTGTGGCATCTTTGCCAACAAAAGAGTATTCTCTTGGAACACTGTGGTGATATCTGGCTTCTTTAATAATATAGTGTCTTGGAAGATCGTTTCTGTAGCAATCTGAGTTAGATGAATCAGATAATCTGCGATTTAAAAGTCTGGCTGCCTTTGTGACGAGTAATGGATTGTACGAAATCGGTCCTAGCAACCGTTTCTAAATATCTCAGTATTATAAATATTTTGATAATATAACAGAAAGTGATAATTTTATTAATTTACCGCTTTATTGGTGTATAGATTTCAACTTCGCTGTAGTTTTTCCAATTTGTAATAGTTCTTGTGTCAAATGATTTGAGTCAGAAAACAGGTCACACTATGTATTTTATTCTAACGACATACGGTTATGTGTCAGTCTATAGCTTACCCCAGAAGGAAATATAGCTTTTGCAGAATAGGTAGTTATTCATACACCAATTTATTATTCTTAAGATACAGTGATTTGATCATACGCTGGTCTAACATTTAAAAGGCACATAACTACCCAGTTTTACATAGAAAAACGGTAAAAAAATTTTTTATATCTTCTAAAATATTCGATATAGACATAAAGTATGTATATACGTTACAGAAAAATTAGAGGCCTTTCCAAAGGACAAATTGGGGGGATTTTATGGTAAAATCTTGAGATATTTGGTTTTTAAAGAAAAATAATAAAAATTAATTTTTTTCCCTAAAACATTTTCTACTTTGAACCACAATGTATCCTCCGGCAATCGACAGCACCTATCTGCATCCAATAAATGTATATAATGTAAATATGTTTCAGACCGTTATCATGGTAGAAAACCCCGAATAAATATAGATCTAACTGATCAACAAAGATAACGGTTTATATATACAAAAACATGAAAACAACAAAAATACTTTCAAATGTCCTTCTCGCACTTAAAGGATAAAATGCGCCATTAAAAATATATATGTTTGAAAACGTAGAAACACCAGGTATCCTTGGAGCATTAGGTCCTATGCGGGTACATCATAATATAAATCGTTGCAATCACCTGTCATCTACCCGGAATCTTGAGTAAAAATTAATAAATACAACGTGCACGTACCAACTCTTTTCATAGTAGGCATTACAACAATGATTGCGTAGAATTAGTATACGACCTAAATGCATTCCACAAATTCCACAAATTAATTAAATAATCTGCAGTAATGCGTTGCAACGCATTTTATTATCAATATAAAAAATTTACATTTTTAATTCGTTATTTTTCGGCCACTAAGGATTTAATAAATTAATTCTGATAAATAAAAATGAAAATTTGTTTAAACAAAATTTTCCGATTTAAAATTACATACATTATAGCTACATCTACTAATTTTAAATTAGAAAAAAAAAAAAAACAAATTAAAAAAGGTTAATAGGCTATTTTATTCTAAATTTAAATTTAAATTTTTTGAATAATTAATTGTCATGGGAATTAAAAAAAAAAAATTGTTTTTCTAAAGATATAATTTCGAAAAGGATATTAAAATGAATTTCTATTTGAATATTTTACCTATCTATCTGTATTCTATACTAGGAATTAAAAACACTAAATTCCAGGATTATAAATAATTGTTTATTTGGGATTTAGATTATTTTTGAGGTGTTTGAAAATAAAAATTTTATATTGAATATTAAATTTTGCGTAAAATTGTTTTAATAACGGTTTATAACGGTTCATAGATAAAATTTAATTTTAAAACTATTTTATTTTAAATTATTAGTCTCCAATTTAGTTTTTATTCAGCTATATTTTGAATAACATTAGTTTTATAGTATGTATATGTATGTATATGTATTGTATATACATATTAACACATTACCGTATTTATTTACTGCAGAAGGCTAGTTTTTTCAATTGTATAAAAAAAAATTTTCAATAAATTTTTTGCAGTTTTCATTATTTTTCAACAAATTGAATGTTACTACAATTTTTTTTTTTATCTATTTTCTTTTCGACAAGTTTGTTTGCTTTTTGAATAACAACAATTTTGTTAAAAAAAATTATTTTAAAATTTTTGAAACTACATTTTATTTTGAGTTTGAAGCAAATCATCTCAAATGAAACAGATACTACATTTTTGCATTTTACACTGTTTTATTGGCATTCGACAGGGATTGTAGAATACCCATTTGACCCACTGTAGAATAATGTGGGATTCAAAGCTTAACTTCTACTAAATTCACAATTAAAACTAGTCAAATATCAACGTAAGAGCTGTGTAAGAGGTTTTTTTGAAAGATTAAAAATTTTTGAGTAAAATTGTTCGAACGGTTTCACCTGTCGTCTAACAAAGCTTTGATTTTTAACTAAACATAAAGCTGCAATGTTGAACAGTTGAATCTTATGCCGGGCAACATTTCTTGAATTTGTCTATTATATATAAGGGATCTCTACCAAGGACTTCAATTATATTACGCAATGCTTTAATTGTTTAGTACAACAATCCCCAAAACTGAATACCGTAAACCCAAACTGGCTTCAATATTTCGTTATACATCAAAACTTTGTTGTATATTGATAGTTTCGACTTGCGACCGATAAGCCAAAGCTCCCTGTTTTTTTCTTGTTAAGTTCGTTTTTCTTTTGCTAGAAATGTTTTTTTTAAAACAAAGTCTGACATCTCTAGTGTCATACCTAAGTATTTTCACGTATTTCCGTATATGGTATGACGATGCCATTTACTTTGACTGCGAGAGATGTCTTTATTTTTCCGTTGGCGAAGCTTAAATTTGTAAATTTCGTCTCATTTAAATTTATATCTTACATTTCTTACACCAACCCAATATTTCGTTATTAGATCTTTGCAGCTTGCTTTAGCATATTCTATATTTTGGCCATAACTGCGATGACATCTGCAAATGTTACCATTTATTTTTTATATAGTCTTGCAAGTAACTTAAATAGAATTACCTGTTCGTTCTCTATTAAGCACGGCACTGTAAGTGTTTTACTCCATATTTTACTGCAATGTTTTTGGGGTAATTTATTAAACAGATTTCTGACTTATCAACTCATTAAATGTGTAAAACTACTGCTATTTTCAGGAACTAAACTATTTTAAATAAAATAGCTCCATTTTAGTTTTTGGCAGATTATACTCTCAATTATTTTTTGTAATTTATTTTATCACAATGATAGGTCCCAATCATAGAACCAGGTCTTAAGACTCATAAATCATTTTTTTTGTTTCATCATTCCAGTAGGCTTTACATTCGCTGCAAATACTTACTTATGTTCCAAGTAAATTACAGACTACAATCAGCTGTCAAGGTTAATTAGTGGATTGTCAAATTGAAATAGCTAAGTTTAACGTTTAAATAAAAAGGATGATAAGACTATCCAAAAATTTTGAAGTTACAGGATAAGGTTACAGGACAGTGATGATGAAAGTAGCAAAGAAATGCTGAAAGTGAGTGGTACGAGGTCTTGGAATCATTACTAAATTTCTGTTATTGATTTCTTAAGTTATAATTTAAGAGACTATGCGTTGATTTAAATAAGCCGACCTGATTAAAAACAATTTAGAAAATTTTATTATTTTTAACGATAGATGGTAGGTGCAGTGAAAAAAGTTAAAGTAAAAGGGAATACTTTTTTCCAATTATGCCCAAAATTGAGAACCGTTGTATTTGTTCAAATAATTTTGTTTTATTTTAAATTACAAAATTCGTTAACTTTAGAAGTGTACAATTTTAATTATGGAATTTTGTTTTATAAAAACTCTGAGAAATTTTTAAAATATTTTTTTTTTTACAATTATCCGAACAAAATCGTAAAATTCAAAAATTAATTAATGTTAAATACAACTTTGTTTGGAAAACAAAGTTTACAATATCTGAACTTCAAATACTTAATTAAGCTTACAAAGAATAATATTATAATAAAAAAATAAATTTCTCTTATTCAAAAACAAATAAAAATAAAAAATAAAAACTTACCTAAATGCATAAATTTTTTTTTTTTTGTTTTAATTAAGAATCAACCGAGTAAAACGCACTTTTACGTAGACTGCATTTAAAACAAAAATAAAAAAAAAAAACTAAAATAAAATAATTTTTAATGTAAGTTTCTGTTTCTACACTTTTATTTTGTTAATAGAGTCACTCAGGTAAACCAAAAAAAAACCCTATAGGGTATAGCTATGTTTTATATATATAAAAACACTGCATTCATATTAAAATCTATTTAGAAACGAAAAATCTAAAGATATTTTGTTAAACAAAAGTGGTTATGTGAAAAATAAACTCTCTGGACAAAAAACAAAATTGACAAGTCATCAGATGTGAGTCTATATCATCATTAAAAATAATATCATAGTCTTCAGATGTAATTAAAAAATGCAGTACTGTGCTTAATGTACCAAAACATATTTCTTTCTACCTAAGTTACTGTCCTCTGTCAACAATATAAAAAAATGATAAAAACAGATGATTTATTTCAAATAACTGTATACAGGTTGCTTATATAGCAAATTTGAAGTTTAAAAATATTTTGTTGAGTCAAGGTGGATTTCCTCTTAATGGACGAACGACCAGGACAATTTTTTTAACCAATCAATAAATTTTATTTCACCAACACATACACAAAAAATCCTCTCCGGGCAATTTTCTTCATCCAATTTCTTAGTTAAAATATTTTTAACTTTTGGCTGAAGGACGAATTAAAAGAAAAGGGTAGATATATAATTATTTGATAAATATTTATTGCTATCTCGATTTATGTATAAACGCATACACATATAGAATTTCAAATGTTTTTTAAGAAAAAGACATAAAATGTATTTTTTTTTTGTATAAGATAGTATAAGAATATTTTTTTTCTAACAAATTATTTATATTTTAAGATAAAAGCAAAGCGCTTTGTTTTGGGTGTTTTCGTTTATTCATTCCGAATATTCGGAATATTCAGAATATGTCAAAAAGCGTTTTTTTATTCATTCGGAATATTCCAAATATTCTGTTCTGTATTTTATTTATTCCGTATATTCCGAACGTATTCTTTTTGTTCCATCTCAGAGTTGGAATAAACAGAATAAAATTACGGAATGACAGTTCACTTCTATCATTCTATACAGTAATAACAATTACCACAATTATTACAAAAAAATTTAATTTAAAAAATGGAAAATATACTTAACCAATAAAAAAATGTTTTTAAAAAAAGATATAATAGCTGTGTCTTTTTAATGATCCGGATCCATATAGATCTCAGATCATTAAAAAAACGACTAGGGAAATATTTTTTTGACATAACCAAAACTTCAATTTTGAAGCTTTATTACAATTCAAAATAGCTTTTTTAGTAAGTTTTGTATAAAAAAGAATAAAATATTTACAATAGAAAAAGAAATCTGATTAATAATAAATTGAGAAAATAAATAATTAATAAATAATTTACAATATAAAAAATAGGAAAAAAAAACAAAAAGAAATAAAACTAGTGAGCTATTTATTCCAAATTACTTAATGGGGTTAAGATGAGTTAGTTACATCAGTAGTTCTAGTTACAATTCCTTTTGATTTTCTTGTCCTCATAAGACATGTATACATATATAGGGATTTTAAGGTGTAAGCACGTTTAAGGGTCGTCGAATTCCTTAGACCATCTAAAGAATTATAAATAGCTTAATAGAACCTAAATCTTCTCTGTAATATAAGATAAATCTTTTTTCACTATAGTAGTTTTTATCTCTATTTATTATAATAGTTGTCAGTCACAGCACAGCTGAAAATAAACTTAAATACAAGCTGTAAATTTAAATTTTAACTCCATACAGTATATTAAATTATTATGTTTAAGAAACTGTATGTTAAGAAAATAAACTTTATTACTTTTATAACTGATTTACATTATTACATTTACATTTCTGATTTGTATTTTATGTTATTGCATTTATAATTGATTTTAAAATCGATGTACATTCTATGGTTTTTTTGTTTGAAAGGTACATGTCTTTAATATATTATTTAACTGTTCACTGGATCTACAAAAATTCAATTGTAATTGTTAAACTTTTTATCGTATATTCAATAGGTAAATTCATAAATGCATTACCATCTCGCATCATGATAAAACTAATTTCCTGATGCATTTGCTAATTAAACTTTTAGAATAATTGGATTAATTTAATAAATAACTAATCAATTTTATTAAATTTAAATGAATAGTAATTTCAGCAATAAATTTTTTGCATTATGAAATTTTATGATGATGCATTTTTGAATTTACCTAATTTACCTTGTTCAGCTGGTAAAATATACTAATAGTAATTATACTTACACTACACGCCACATTACGATTATTGTTTTTTTTTAATTTTTTTTATGTTCCCGAAATTAAAATTCAGTTTATTTAATTTATTTTAAATTACATTTATTTAAATAAAATGAAAGCATTTTGATTTAGCAATAAACAATAAGAATAAACAATTTACTTTGACGTTTTATTTTGTCGAATATCATTGTCAAAAAAAGGGAAATTTATAAATTAATCTGTATAGAGATCCCGATAAAAAGTTGGATTAGCGATTTGTATGAATTTCAAAAAATCTCTTTGATCTATATAGATCCGGATCATTAAAAAAACACAGCTAATATTATGAATAGTTATATAAATATTCATGTCTATTCTTGAAAACAGCGTTTCGGTTGTGAATCGAGTAAATCCATTCGATTCGTTCGGATGTCAATTTTCTATTTTTAAAAACGGCGTTTGTTCACGTAATCGGTAATTTTTTTTGTGTCATCGGTAAATTTTTTTTGTGACTTTAGAAACTTTTTAATAAATAAATCTCATAAAAATAATTAAAAAAATATATTTATTTCAAAAAATTAATTTTTTTTACAGCCTTTCGTTGTCAATATTGATAACTTAGTTTAAAAACGAAAAACAAAAATTGTCTTCAAGACCTAGTAATTCTAAATTAAAAAAAATTCTCTTAAAAATAAATTATTTCGGAAGTTTTTGGATTTTTTCGATTTCCATATCTAGAAACCTTAGTTTAATTTGGTTCTTTTCTAAAATTAATTCTTCAATACATTTATTGTGGCGAGTTGTTTCATTAAATTGCTCCTGAAGTATTTTGTTGGTAATTTTATTTTGACCATAAAATTTTTCTAATGCTCTGCACATTCTTTTTCCATTAGAATTATTTTCTTTCCAATCATCACTTTGTTTAATCATACAAGATCGAACAGCTTCGTAAAACTTTTCTTGGCAATTTATTTGAGTCTCCAGCAGTGTTTGAGTCTTACGTCTCATGACTTTCGGTGTTCTGACTTCTAAGTTTGGTGTGCTATAATTTTCTATGTTTGGAGCATCAGCTACTACTACTACTACTTCATCTTCCATAAAATTTACCTCCTCTACCGTATTATCATTGACTACATTTTCGATTGATTTTAAAAAAAAATTCGGAACTCCGTAAGATTTGACATTACTTATTCCCTCTACATAATCTTTTAAACAAAGGAATTCAATTATTTCTTCCTCTAAAGCACTTTCGTTTGATAGTTTTTTTCTTAAAAATGATTTGTAGTCACACCAAATCTAAAAATAAAATAATACCTACATAATTCTATTGCTCTACAAATTTTGTTTATAATTAATTTCATACAGCAGTCTAATATTCTAACCTTTTTCCACTGAGAAATTTCTTTATTTGAGGGCCTGAAAGAATTTAGTTCCTTTTGCAGATTATTCCACAAATCATTCACAACTTCAGAATTTCTTTGTGAATAAGTTTTTGCAATATCAGGATTTTTCTTCATAAAATCGACCATTGCTCGATATTGGTATTGATTTGTTGTTCTCTTACTAAAATAAAAATTTAATTTAATTTCTAACCCGAACAAACATTTTTTCTTAATTTATAATAAATAAAAATAAACAAAATTTAATGAAGAAAATTTTAATTTATTTAACTAACTTTTTTTGGAAATACATTTTGTATTTATTTTTAAATTCAAGTGCATTAAAATTATTGCAGATATAAAATGTCAGAATTTGTATGAAACGAAACGCGACTGAGTTTTTAAAAATACCAAAAAAAATTTCCCGTTTAATTTTTGAAACGCGCGTTTTTAAAAATACCAACTTTACAAAATCGAATGAGTATTCGATCACAATTGAAACGCCGTTTTTAAGAATAGGCATGATTAATTATATATCAATTATATTAATATTATTTTAATACTAGCTTTGTAACCCGTCATAAATGACGGAAGCAAAATAAATCCTAGTTTCTTTTTTTCTTTCATTAGATTCTTTATTCCGAAATTACAGTACTTATGTTTATATCACTTTTTATTTATTTTTATTTATGTTTATATTGGCCTAACACTAATCTTTTTTTTTTTATATAACAGAAAAAGAAGTACCATACCAACAAATTTGTATAAAATGTTTGTATTTTTGTATGGTATACTCGTACTCACTTCCATTTAGTTATAATTCGTTAGTTGGGTTCCATTTAGTATAAATTATACCGTATTAGCGTTATTGAGGCCTGCGGGAGAGCAAATTTAAAAATGGGATCTTATTTTCATATAAATTTTGTCTTTTGTATAATGTATAGGGATCTTATTTTGCTATATGAATAAACTGTTATTATGGTATTGTGTATTCAAATATTCAAAATTTTGTATCTAAATTGGTAAAATTTACAAAAAATACAAAAACATTTTCATCAATAATTTTCAATTTAAAAAAAACAATGTTTTATTATCCGGCGTAGAATTAGAGTTAATTATCCTACTCTACTTCTATCAAGTTCTATTGATTGAACAGTGAACCTGAACAGTGAAGTGAAAAGTGAACACTTAACACTGAAAATAAAATAATATTTTTGGAATGGAGCATATACAACATACAGAATACAGATACAGCAAATAATAAAAAAAAAACAAAACAAAAACAAAAATAATTTTTTTTGAGTGAAGTGAGCTACGCACACAATAAAGACAAAATTAAAAGGTAGAAGCAATAAAGTAGTATAATGTATAATATTATACAATACAAATATGCTGATACACATGTGTATTATTATGTATAATTTTAAGTAATAAGAATAACCTTTGAGTGAATTATGTTTTTTTTTGTGTTAAATGCTGTTTGCCTTTTGGTTATTATACCATATTAAACTATTGATTAAATTTCTATTAGTCCTTATTATTATAAATCAAAAAAATTGTTTGTTTTATTTATATTATTATTATTATTTTTTATTTTTCCTTATTATTTGCGAAGAACACTAACATTAAATTAAAAAAATATAGTTCATGCAATCAATTTTTCCTGCAAAGGTTCAGCATGGTAGACAGGGGTTAAAAAAAAGCACCAAAGCAATTTGTATATATATGCATTTGTATACATATGCAATTTGTATATGTGTTGGAGCGTTCCGTCGAACTTACAAACATCCAGATAAATGCAGAATAATATATATATAATTATCAATTTATTATTCAGAAAATAAAAATTTTAAAAATTTTTGATTGTTTTTTTTTTCAATAAATGACTCTATATAATGGTAGTAGGGAGATATAAAATGCTTAATAAACCTTTACAAATTTTTTGTAACTATTTTAACTATCTTAACTCTATTAACTAATTTACACAAATTAAAAAATAGTAAAAACTTTTGTTCACAAAAGTTAATAAATAAATAAAAAAACAAACAATGACAGTTTCTGATGTTTATTCTTTCTGTTCTATTCTGTTCGTTTATTCTATTTGTTTGGAATATTCTATCGATACGTCATCAAGTATTCTATTCTTTCCATTCCTTCTTTAGAATAAATAAACGAAAACACCCTTTATATTTTCGAACATTATAATGTTATTATCCATTATTACTCTTAACAAAATTTTCAATTTTTTTAATAAAAGTTATATCAACGCATGTAAACAAATTTTCAAAAGTCAACCTTTTCTGACTACATAACAAATGTCAGTCCTTCGCGCATTAAGAGGAAATCATAACATTTTCTTTAATGGTATTTGTGTTTCAAATATAGTGTAAAATAAATTTGTCCGGACGTTCGTCGATGAAGAGGAAATCCACCCATAAGTCTATGCGCCTTTGCAATTTTTAGTTTTACACATAAAAGCAGTTACAGGTGTGGGCGCTTTCATATAAATTAATGATACACAAATGTGCAATCAAACAATTGCAAAATTGAATGTCTGCGCCTCGGCTTAAACCTAAATAGAAAATTAAAAGCAGTATACGTATGTTAATTGAATTTACTAGGGAGCGGTGGGGG
Source organism: Argyra leucocephala (assembly GCA_963942445.1). Lineage (NCBI taxonomy): Eukaryota > Metazoa > Arthropoda > Insecta > Diptera > Dolichopodidae > Argyra > Argyra leucocephala. The sequence goes on from OZ012680.1 coordinate 28,404,889, forward strand.
GTTTGAACACATGTGGCGTAGGTCAACTTCTATTTTACATATATAAAATTTTCTTTCAAATTCGTGAATTGTTGCGGTGTGCTAGCAACTAGATATTTATTTTCAGTGCTGCAATGAACTAACTTAATTTTGATTTTGTTCGTTTAGACACTCTATACCATGGCACAAGGTCGAAATAAATTCTTTCTAATATATGTACTAACTACGGCAAGATGTCACAATTTTGTTCTACCATATTTACTCAGCTTCAGCTGAGATTGTTGGTAACTATGTTTTTATCGGCTTTTCTCTTACATAATGAGTTCACTGCTTGATTTCCACTCAAAGGTTTGTTTTACGATTTCATAGTTTTCCTTCTTCAGTGTGTGTTCGATTCAATGTCATTTTACCTTCGAATTTTATATTATACTGTATTTAATTAGATTTGCCAGCTTATGCAATGCCTTTTTTTATTGGCAGTAACTTAGAGCGAATTAGTAACATTCAAGAGGTCATTAGGGCAATGTAGTCATTTTATACCATCCTCTTGTTAGCTAGATGTATGCATTATTTTAAAACTATGGTAGAATTTAAAAGAGTAAAACTGTGCTAGGGTCCCGAACACTAACGTACAGGTAAAAAATGTAGTAAATAACTTTGCTGAGAATGTAGTCGTAATTGATATTCATTTAGCTAATGTGACCATCGATATTGGGTATATCGGGTATAAGGAGGTTTAAGGAGGTATATAAGATATGAGGAGGTTTGGTATATAAGGTAATTAGGTATATAAGGTAATTAGGTATATAAGGTAATTAGGTATATAAGGTATAAGGAGGTTAGGACTGATCTGGACGCGCAGTAGCATATTGAGCATATTCTTCGCAACTGCCCGGGCCTATGAAGTAGAATATAAAGGACGATATATATTTGATTAAATAGTTCACAGATTTTTCACATAGTTATAATAGGCTTGTTTGTGGAATATGTAATGATCTAGTAAATTCGTTTTGTATGGGATTATTATAGAGTGTTGTGGTGGTAGCAGCATATATTAATTCCTCTCATCGTTTCGACCTCCACTTGTTCAATTTTTAGTTTTGTTTTCCTTGTCGAACTAATGTAAAGGAACTAATGTATTATTATGCAATAATTCATATTCATTAAATTAATCTCTAAACCATAGTACAATAACCTCACATATTGCAGCAACAACCATTACTGATAATTTTAATATAAAACCGGCATATAAAAATGCCGATACAGCAACTAAACTTAATGCACAACATAACAAATAGGCTGGTGCTATTTTAGGTGATTGTATTACACCTGTTAATGATATCAGGTGTGCTCATATTATGAGTCGGCAAAGTCGAGTAATAGTTAATATTTATATTATTTTACTTTACTATTTTTATTTGTTTTCTACAAAAAAAAAACTATTGGAAATAATTCGATGTAAGTTTTAAGACACGTTACTTACAGCTTTTTGGTAATACTGTCGTTGACATTTTAAGTATCACAGTTGTATGATAAAACTATCTTCGATAAATTGTTCAAATGTTAAAATTTCAGATGAAGTTTGTACAATTTCTTAATTTTGATATTTATTGTCTAATAAACCGTTAGACAAAAATTTGTTTTGTTTATTTTTTTTTTTCAACAATGAGTGGTAATACTACCCGTCGGACACAGTTCAAGTACGCCAAACAGTTTATTTATATTTGTTTAGAACAATTTTTCATGTAAAATTTTCAAAATGATTCAACTTTATTATATCATAAAGCCAATGCTACCAATTTGTAGAAAATAATAATAATCTAAATATATAATAATGACTTAAGCCATTGTGGGTGAGATGAAATATGGTAAGACGTTAATACATGTTCGGTTCCTCCAGATAATTGATCCATATTGGAGACAAAAAAAAAAGACACATCTAATTAGTAACATTTTGTGCAATTAATAATTTACATGTTATAGACAGGCATTAGATATTTCTGTTCCGATATACTCTTCCGTGAAGAAACCAAAACTAAAAAATAAAGGAGTGCAACTTACGAAATACCTACTTCTGTTCTCAAATTTTTTAATCGAATTTACATTGTTACGAAATATTTGTTTCGTTTCGTTTTATTTATAATTAAATATTTAAATGTTATTAAAATCAAATTGTATTTGTATGTTATGTCATTGGGTCTTATTTTCATTGCATTCAAACCAAAGAATTAAGTATGTACATTTAAAATGAATATAATTACAAAAAGATATTTACTCATTATCTGCAGTACATTATTAATAGAACAAAAAAACATATATATATATACACGATATTCAATGTCAGGTGTGCTAATAAGCTACAATATTGTTAAATTAGTGTTACGGTATGTTTTTTTTTGGTTTTTATTGTTTTTTTATATTTTTTTGTTTCGTTTATTTACTATTTTTGTTATTTTATTTTTTTTTTTGTTATAAAAAAATACTTTTCTCTTAATTTAAAATGCATGATATGCACCCACAACACAATATTAATACATGAAAAAATATTAAATTCTGATTGTTGTTTATTTATGTTGTTTTTGTTGTTTGCATTCCTTTTTTGATTCGACAAACTCTCCAAACAAAGTTTTCTCTTCATAATTTTCTTTTATTTTGTTTTTATTTTTGTTAGATCTTTTAAACATACTTTGTATACTGTTAAATATCTATTGTTAATGAATTTTGTTTATTTGTGTGTTTCTAAATATAAATTCTAATGTTGCTTTGATGTTATTATTCTATCCAAATGGGGACATCATTTGTACATTTTGGTTTAAACACAGAGTCCTTTTTATTTCGTTTGTTTTCTAATAATTAGAACTATTATTTATGAATTGGTAATAATGGAGCTGGACATGTTTGTTAGAATGGAGAAAAAATAGAGAATTTTTTTTTTATTAAAATTGAGTTGACAAGAGAAAAATCGGAAGATATTTTGATTCTTAAGAAAAAAAAATATTAGATAAAAACGGAATGTTGGAGATCCAAAAAATTTAATATAAAAATTAGGCGGAAAAACTGTAGTAGGTAAAAAATAATGAAAATAATTGTTGCACAAGTTAAAGTTTATTCAGATCTCTTAAGTTGATCTAAATTTGTATAAGGTTATCATAAGGTAAAAAATGTTAGTGGAGAGTTTATTTACTTTTTGCATTTGGAAGAAGTATGAATACTTGTCCGAATATTTATATTGTATTATTAGAGAAAGAAGTCTTGTTGTTGGATAGTTTTTTATTTCACTGAAAATAATATGATATAAATATTAGTTGTATGAATTTTTTTTTGTTGAATAAATGTAGACTTTTATTTGTCTTTTGTTTTGTTCGTTTGTTTTGTTTTTTTGTGCAAATAGTTTTTGTTCAATTCAGGACATTTTTTAAAGTTTTTTAAATTATATTTGTTTTTTCATAAATTTAATATTCTTCAAATTATTGTTTGTTAACAAATATTGATTGTCATTATCATTGATAAATAATTAATAATTTTAAGAGTCTCCAAAATTTTTCAAATATATTAAATTAGTATACTACATGAATAATTTGAATAGTATGATAATAATACTTAAGAAAAATTTACCTAGGACTTACAAGTCTATTCTGTCAGGACTTGCGAGATTATTTTATCAATTAAAAATCATTTGAAAAAATAGTGTCCAAAACTTAAAAAAAAAAATCTTTCACGTCGTTCTTGATAAACCTTGTGGGGTTTACGTATAAGATATGATAAATTTGAATATTTTTCCAAAGTCTCCAAAAAGTCTCCAAAACAAGTCTCCAGAAATTGAAGTCTCCAAAAAATAATTTAACAATGATTATAAAATATTGACCATTTAGATGTTACGGTTAGCTTTTACATTGCTGTAGAGCTTACATTGTGTTCAACCAATTTAAAGGAATTGACTTGAAGCAGTTTTCTTTGTAGACTATTCTTTTTTGCCAATATCTGAAATGCAAGTTTTTCAACACGAACTTGAAAAATACAAAACTTTTAATATAAAAACGGATGTCAAAAATATCTTCCTACTCATCTAATTCTCGCTAAGCCATGACATTCGTAGAGAATTAGATTTAGATTTTTAATTCATTTATTCATATTATAGTAAAATTCAATACTTAAAAATATACATTTACTAAATAAAAATAATAAGAATAAATATAGGATCATTCGGATATTCATTAGAATATATGATGAATGAAACTGCAAGCAAAAATACAGGCATTAAAAATATAAAATATTGTTGGGTACATACATAGTAAAGTAGAAAATTAAAGCTAAATATGGAAAAACTAAAATATATTAAAATTAAAATTATATAATGAAAAAAATAAAATTTAAAATAAAATTAATAAACGAGAGTATGCAGAAGTAAATACAAAATTATAACAAGAATAAAAAGTAAATAAATAACTAGAAGACTGAAAGAAAATTAAAAAAATTATAGTTAAAAAAAAAACTAAATTAAAGTTAAAACTAAATAGTATAAAAAACAGATTCAATTTGAAGGTGATCCAGTTCAAAAAGCCAAAATCGAAGATGATCTGTCCGATCTTAGAATTTCTTTAGTGTTCTCCAGATTATCAAAACAAATTCGAAAGTTATCAGTATTACCATGTCTCGAACTTTTTATGTGTTTGTTAAATTAACAGTGAACTGTATTGTACATTGTCAGGTGTTCATTTATCCAAATTCAATGTAGCAATTGGCTAGTTCATGCATTATCGATTTTCTACAATGATTCCGTGGAAGTCTTACAGGATTTTGTTCCATGCCAAGCAGTAATCACTTTCTTTTTCTTACTTTCCAATTGGTTAGAATTTTTACGCAAAAGTAGTTAATAAAGTATAATGTTGCGCCACGCTAAAGATCTCCAAAATCTGTAGAAAAAATCCAGGAAAGAATCACGTTAATCATTGGATATCTTTGTAATGTTGGTATTTTTATGAGCTTTAAATATTTCCGATTCATGTAGTTCTTTAAATATACTCAATATCTACCACCAATTTTATTTTTTTGTTTTTAGAAGGTCAATTTTGTTGTTTTGTTTTTAAAATTTAATTTTGAAATATTATTTTTTTTTGGATAAATAACATTCCATAACTCTGAAACTGAAACATGTAATTTTAAAATTTGTATCGAGTAAAAATATTTTAAAATATGTAAATTGAAAATGTTTGCAATTAAAAATCAGAATTGATCAATCAAAAAACAACGATTGCTACATTGAGCATGTGAGCTAATACTTTCTAAATATTTGATTTCGCCACGTCTCCTTTTCGATTTATATCATTTAACAGAATAATAATGAAAATCGGTTGTGATACAGTTCAGATATTTGTACTGTTTTTTTTTTTTAGTTTACAGATTAAATATCATGATTTAGAAATGACATTTTAATCAGAATTACTTTGACATACTGTATATTAAGTGCTGTTTTTAAATTAAACTAATAAATCTACTTTTATATGTACATTGAAGCACCGCATCGCATTAATTCATTCATGATTATTGCTCAGATATTACTAATTTTGTATTATTATTTTTCTTTTATTATACTTTGTCAGCTTTTATTTTCTTTTATTATTTTCCTTCCTGATATGTATGAATAATTTTAGAATTACTGTTAGTATGCTGTTTTAACAAAATTCACATCTTTATACTAAAAAAAAATTATAATGAAAATATTTAGAATACATACTAGGTTATACATTACTCACTGATTCTATGAAAAGTTGTATTTTATAACTATAGTAACTATTATAATTCTTATATATTAGTAAGTAACATATTTCTGGTTAAAAATAAAAAAATAAAAAACTGAAATGAAAACATTAAAATAAAAATTATTATATTCTCTTTCGTCTTGTAAATTGGTATTTTTTATGATTGTGAAAAACATAAATCACAATGCACAATCTGCAAGTAAACTGCACTATAATGCACCATAAAGAATTATCATTAACAATATTTTAACTACTCGTAAATAAGCTAACTACTATTATCTATTCGAAAATACATACATTAAGTATGCATGTATAAAATTAATATAATATATATATGTACAATATACTTTTACTAACCTAGTGAATATTTTTGAAAATCAAAGAAAGAAAAGTAAGAGATATACCTACTTTACTTGAATAATATTTTACTGTAAAAGAAAATAAATAAATTAAATACCAATACATATGTATATTAGAGTGGGTGTTAATGTTAAGAAAAATAAATATTTTAATTTTCTACATTTAAAACTATTTCACTTGTTGAAAATTGTCCGAAACAGGAAAATGATTTTATAAATAAAATTTGTTTGTTTTCTATTTTTGTTTTATTCAAGTCTGGCCGTTTGCGTTTACCTTACTGTCTGTAAAAACAGTTTACCGTTTAACCATTTTACCATCAACAGTTTTACCGTTTAATCGCTTAACCGTTTTACCACTTAACCATTTTACCGTTTAACAGTTTTACCGTTTTACCGTTTATAGTTTGACGTTTACCCTGTTGTCTTCAAATCCCTTTTTCCAGAATAATAAAAAATTTAAACCGTTTGAAACGGGATTTTTAAAAACAAGATTTTAGAAAAGCAAACTTGTGATGAAAAATTATTTTGATATAAAACAAGATATCATACTCGATCCTATAAAAACATATAATAGTGCCTATTATTGAAAACGACGTTTCAATCGCGGCTCGGATATTCATTCGATTTTGTAAAGTTGGTATTTTTGAAAACGCGGTTTTTGAAAATGAATCGGTAAAGTTTATTGGTATTTTTGAAAACGTTATAGAAACGAGCTTCGTACAAATTATAGCATTTCATTATCGCTAGTAATTTATCTCGTTTTATAAAATGGATATAAAAAAACTAAGTTAAATATATTAAATATTTTGTTTATTTATTTTTATTTTATATCAAAATTATTTAGAAATATCGAATGTTTTTTTTTTACATTTTTAAATGAATAACAATTTGTAGTAATGATGGAGAATTTTATGAAAATATAAATTCTATTTCTTTTAAAACACATTTTAACGAATTTTTGTTTAGTCAAAAAATATTCATAAACCTAAAAGTTAATTAATGTTTAATCACATTATACTTATTTGGTTAGTACATCCTTTATAAAATAAATTTTAAATATTTTGTTCAAACAAATTGTTTTTACTATTCATCATTAATTAAATTAAAAATATCTTTTGCAATGTTCTTTACATTTCTTCTTTTATCATTTCTTCAATTTATTTTGAAATATCAACAGTTTTGAAATATTTTATTCTTACTAAATACTTATTGCGTACAACAATACAACAACAAAATATTTTACCGCTGCCAGATAAATTTTACCGATTCTTGGAGCAATCGACGTTTTTAAAATACCAAATTATAACTCGATCGAATCGAACACGGTTTTACTGAATACGAGCCGCGATTGAAACGCCGTTTTCAATAATAGGCACTAAAAAAAATTGTGCAAAAGCTATTAGAACAACGATTTTTAGTCGTACATTTTCATGCTAAAATTTAACCCTTATGTGGTGAGTGACAATTCAAACACCAACATTAATATACAATTTTAAAACTTCCCATCTCTGTCTAAAATTTGTTCTGTCCAACTCTTTACAAAATTTATTGTGACGATCAAATACCGTTCTAAAATATTTTTCATATTTTTTGTTGATAACATTTTTTGTATGAAAGCTACTTGCTTTAAATACCAACTTTATATTTAGTAATTTGACACAAACAAAAATGCTCAATAGCTCTTCTTTTTTCTAAAATACCATTATCTAAAAAAAAAATATTTTGTAGAATAGATTCCGACATCTATTAATACCTGGTATGTAAAATATATTGGTTGGTACCTATGTATGGTGGTTGTTTGCGAAATATTTTTTTTTGTTTTCAGACAAAAGAGGTTAAATAAAATCCTAATATAATTTATTTGCAAACGCTGGTTAGTTCAGAGTAGAATAATAGCTTGCAAATAGAAAAATTTTTCAAAGTTGTAGATTGATCTAGCAAACTAAATAGATCGTTCAGTTTTTGTTGTTTCCATCTTCAATTCTCGGTTCATTATTCAAAATGATTTAATTTTTGAATTTTACAATTTACAGTTGGAAAATTCAAATGCATGATTTTTAATAATTTTAAAAATAAAACCCACTCTAATATATATATATATATACAAATATACGTGCATTTATCTATCTAATTATTGCATTATTATAGAATATCGTATGGTTACTAATATATTTGCAATGCATGCAATGCCCTCTTTTCGTTCTCATATTGTAATTTTTATACAAGACGAAAAAAAAAAACAAAAATAAAATAAAGGTATAAAAAAATAATAAAAAATGGAAATAAACATTTTTTATCTAATCTGAAAGTAAACAATATATGAGCATTTAATATAGGTTCAGATGTTCAAATATTCGAAATTATTTTCTTCTACATTCATTTGCAGTGCATGAAATGTGTGAAAATACATTTGTTTTTTTTTTTTACTGCATATGTTCATATGAAGAGAATAGGACTTCCGTCTAGCTCTCTCATTACATTTTATGATTACGATATTGTTTTTTATTTTCTTAAATCGTTTTCATAAAGTATTTTATTAGTCTATAGTATAGACTCTATACTATTACTATTCTACCTGTAGTGTCATATATAAGATTCCTAGCCTAGTTCTGGCATAGCACTTTATGATTTCGAATTTATTTTTTATTTTCTTGAATCGGTAAGTTTTCACGAAGCAGTTGATTAGTCTACTGTTACTTTTCCCTCTATATTGTTGTTGATGTCTGTCATTACCGTATATATAGAAGTTCCACCCAGCACTTTATAATTCCGAAGCTCTTCTTCATTTTTTTGAATCGTTTAGCTTTCATAAAGTGATTGATAAATCTACTATTACTATTATACCGATAGTGCATTTCATGTCTGTTATTATTGTTAATTTAGAAGAGCCTCTGTTATGCAGTATCGGTCTATTTTGTTTGTTGGTTGGTTGTTAAGTTAAGTTTTTGTTTAAAACAATTTTTCTTAGTGAGGTGTTTCTGTCACTTCTTATATACACAGCTATGGTTTATAATAGTACAATCGATATGTATGTAGCTTTCGATATACACACCTAAGTATAGGTTTTTAAAATCTATATGATTCTTTATTGTCAGTCATTCATATATTTTTGTTCCTTTATTTTATTTATTTAAACTTTGTTTCAATAGAGGCCATTTACAAATATTTCAAATATTTGACAGTGACATACTCATAATATTACCCAGATATAGAAGAGTCCAACATTTAGAATAGAAAAAAATAGTTGTCACTGTCATACTCATATTTCCCAGGTATAGTAGAACCGCACATTTAGAATAGAAACAAATGGTTGTCACTGTCATACTCATATTACCCAGGTATAGTAGAACTGCACATTTAGAATAGAAACAAATAGTGGTCACTCTCATACTCATATTTCTCAAGTATAGTAGAACTGCACATTTAGAATAGAAACAAATAGTTGTCACTCTCATACTCATAATGCCCAGGTATATAAGAATCCAACATTCAGAATAGAAACAAATAATTGTCACTGTCATACTCATATTTTTCAAGTATAGTAGAACCGCACATTTAGAATAGAAACAAATAGCTGTAACTGTTATACTCATATTGCACAGATAGTTCTGGTACAATCTGAAATATTGTTTCCATAATTATCTCATCTAGCTCTCTTCTGTAACTTTAACCTTATGTTTTAAGCTCCTATTTCTGGCTAAATAATTTTAGGTTAAAATATATTTAAAATCAAGATTTATTTTTCTATATTTTATATTTCGAAATGAAAATACTCTCGTATCCCAAATTGTATTATTATTTGAAAAAAATAAATCGGATTTTTTTTTTTATATTTATTTTTGCTGTTCACAAAAAAAAAATTAAAGAACAAAAAAATGAACGGTACAAAAAAAAATATTATTTGTTCGACTCGTAAAAAAAAAAAACAACAAATCCACATCCAATTTTGTTGTCTTTACTATAAAATTTACTACATAACATTTATTATTTTGTACTACATATACTAACTACTATTCTTAATTCAAACTACATTTCTATACATGTTTACTGTATTTTTTTATATATTTATTTTATAATGCTAGTAAATTCCAAATCTATTGATTTTTTTGTTGTTGTTTATATTAGAAATTTTTCTTTTAATCGAGATCAATTGGCGACGTCCTACAGTTTGCACACTCCAAATACAAAAAACAAAAATTAAAAACTACAAAACCTGACTTTAGACACAATTATTCTTGTTTACCTACTTCTTAAACTTTTTATTTTTAATATTTTTAAGTCCCCATTCTTTAACAACAACAGCAAACACATTTTGTTGTTCTCTTTCATTTTTACATTTTTAACTCAACTGATTGATGGCTTAAATTCCGTGAGAGTCGAATTCGACTGTTTTTGTTGTCTTGGTTTTTGGTAGATAATAAAATAAGGTAAATATATAAAAAAAAATAAGAAATGAGAACAAAAAAGGAATTAACAATTTAATTAAAAAATAAAACGCGACTTTAAAAACCTGTTTGAGAGGGTGCTTCGTGCTTGATTGCTGTGCTCATGTTGTTGTTTCAATAAATTTGTAGTTTTGTAGTTTTAAAATATTGAAGTTAGAGAAATTTTTTTTTTTTTTTATATAAGGAAAGTTAATAGAACAAGAGGTTAATGTAAAATTAATAATTTACGAAAGAGAAGAAATAACAGAAAAACAAAAATTTAATCGTTACTTAATTGAACGAAGACTTACAAAAATAAAATGAGAGTGAAAAAAGAGAGGTTTTCGTTTTTAACTTTTTTTTTTATATTCTCTGTTTTTTTGTAACAAAATATTTTTTTATGGAATTTTTTAATTTGTTTTTTACTTTTTATTTAGTTTACGACGGTAGTTCGAGCGGTTAACATGTTTCGGTTTTAAAAAAAAAAGCGATATCTTGTTTTTGTTTTTAAATTCTTTAATATTTTAGTAATTTTTATGACGCAAGTGTACGTTTCATTTACGGTTTTTTTTTTCTATATGATTTTATAATCAAAAGCGTGTAATCGAATATCGTGTTTGCTTGCGAAGTACAATAAAAAATTACATGAAATATATCCATATATATATATAAATGTGTTATATATAAATACAATATATATGAATAAAAATTTCAAATTTAATAAATTAAAAAATTTTTAAGCTTTGCTTGGAATATTTAATATAATCAAAGCTTGAATAATTTAGGAAAAAAAAATAAATAAATAAATAGTGAATAATTAAAAATAAGAAAATATTAATTGAATCGGTTAATCGTTTTGAAGTGTTTAGTACCTACTTATACGTATATATGTGTATATACAAAAATAAAAATAAACAGTGAATATTCTAAAGAAATTAAAATTTATGAAAAAAAAGGTTATTAAAATAATTTAATAAAATATTAATAATATTTTAATATAAGTATAAAAATTTAAAAATAGTTTATTAGCGGTTCAAAAATTATTCTCAAGTCATGCAAAAAAAATAAAAAAAAATACCTCTTCAAGGTTAAGCTTTGATTAATAATTGTGTGATGAATTAATGAAACCTGTTGTGTATAAAATTATTGTTTGTGTGAGAAAGCATCAGGTGGATTGAGTCATTCTAAAAATATTTTACACAATTTTTGTTTTTGATAAAGCACAAATCCGAATTCTTAATTATCGTGTTTTGATTTTGTTTTTTTTTTTTTTTCTTAATTTGCAACATTTCATTATTATAATATCTAGTTATTCAAATTCAAATTTATTAATAAAATATTTGTGATTTAGATTTACGTTTTTTTTGTTTTTTTTTTTTTTTGAATAAACATTATTATTTAAAATTTTAATTACTATAATTAACATACAAAATATATATTGGGAAATTGTAATAAATAACATAAATAAATATTTAAATAATAATAAAACTAGTTTAAAATGAAATTTATGAAAAAAAAATATTAAAAATATTAATTTAAAATATAAAATAGTTATAATAGAAAAAAATGCATAATATTCTCATCAATAATGATTTGTTGAGATAACCTTTTGCAATTTATTTTGTTTTTATTTTTGTTTAAATAAAAAATATTGCAAAAATATTATCATAAATTTTAAAATGAATTAAATAGTAATACACTGAATTTAAATGAATGTATTATTATTATATAATTGTGCAACTTCCGGTGTCAATAATGAAAAAATAATATTTAAAGTGATTCTATTAAAATGAAATATTTATTGAAATAATTAAAACAAAATAAAATAAAAAAACAAAAAAATTAAGCAAAACAAAAAAAAAAATTCTTTTAGTATTACAAATTTTTACATAATATTATTTTTGATAATTTTGTGCAGTTCAAAACGCAACGTATTGTAGTTATAAGTAAATAGGACTGTCCAAAAAATACTGTCCCAACAGTAAATCGTTTCAGTATGTTTTCGAGAATTCAGTGAATATAAAATTCCATCTTAAAAATTTTAATGTCAAATAGCTTCAAATTTTCTAAAGAACAATTATTTAAGAATAGAGAATGTTTTTAAAGTAAAGAGTTTACTGTAAACTCCTCCATCACTTTAATTATCGAATTAATCTTTCGCATTTGCAAAAAAGCATAAAAATAGAAACAGTGTTCATTTAGTATTGAGTTTTAAGTCTAAAGTTTATTTATGGGAATTGAATGTCAAAAATGCATTTTTCTCCAAACTTCAATTTTGTTGTATATATTATATATACATTAGTTTTGCATTATATTCTATGGTATGTAAACAGCTTCACAATATCTAGTAGTTATATTGTGTTTCTGAAACATTAAAGTTATTGTCTGATACCACTTTGGTATATCAGGAAATAAATATAAGCATGTAATATTTTGTAAATTTATACACACAAAGTACAATTTCTGCTTATAGTGTTAAACTGATAATCTTAATAGCTTACTCTGTTTTTGTTTAGAACGTTCAAAGTGTGTACATATTTAAAAATTACTATATTTATATAAATTACATTTAAGTAAACTTATGTTTAATTTAAAAAAATGTTTGCAATTAAAATATAATTAAAAAAAAAGTCTCCAAAATAATGTATAATAAAATTTTTCAAAATAGATTTTTCCAATTTCAGATCAAAATTTTATAATTGAACTTTGGAGAGATATATAGCTATACCTATTTGAAATACATAATAAATTTTTACTGTAAATATTTCTTACAAATATTTTAGTTAAAATTATTTTTAATATGTAATATTGACTTTACTATTAAAACAGTACTTTTATATATAAGTCTCCAAAATATATGTATTTAAACAAAATTTCTAAAGTTTCAAAATATCCACAAAATTAAAAGCTAATATTTTTCTAAAATTAAACTTTATGGAAGTATGTAGTTGTATGGAACATAAAAGTCTCCATTTAGTCTCCAATTTCAATTAAATTTTTATATAATGTGATATAATATTATTTATTAATGTTAAAGATAAATATATATAAATAAATAAATAAATATATATAAATAAATAAACACTTTCAAGTTTTGAGTACTAACAATTTTGACCGTTAAGTATTTTAATCTGAAGACAAAGTTGCAATATTAGTTTTAATTACTTCAGTTATGCAGTTTGAAAAAAAGTTAAAATTTTATGTTTTTTTTTTAAATCTCTATTTTTATTTAAAATAAAAGATTTTATTTGTTTGTATAAGTAACTTTCTAATAAATTTTTCTATTCTAACAAATTTTGTAAAATTATCATAAATAAATAATTGACTGCTTAACTATGTAGGATCGTTTATTCTATAATTCTCCAAAGAAATAAATAAATAAACAAAAAAAATTAAAGTATTTTGAAATTATTTTTTTGTTTTTTTTTTTGTATAAAAATTAAGTTATGCGTACTAGTTAAGTATTACAAGATATTTCAAAATAAAAAAATTGCCAAAATATAATTTTTAAATTAATTTCTCGTTAAAATTCAATTATTATTAGCTAGTACTGAAAAAAATACAAACTATGAATTGTCTTGAAGCACTTTTAATTCGTATTTTCTTGTTAAAAATATTTTTGCAAATTCAAATTATTGTAAAAAGTTATTTTTAATTCTGTTAATAATATTTAAAAACTAGTTAAATGATAAGGTTCAAAATAGATTTAAATTGGTAGTTCATTGCGTAATAGATTTTGTTTGACAGTGTTGCACATGAAGTAACAAATAACCCTTTGGGTATCAAAAAAATATTTGTTATTAGTTGCATTTAGAGTGATGTAAAAGGCAATTTAATTTGGGAAGTCTACAACACGATAGTTTTAAAAGTCTCCTTGTGAATTGAAACTGTTAATTTGAAGTCTCCAGAACAAAATTTTAAAAAGTCTCCTTATGAATCAAAACTTAATTAGAAGTCTCCGAAATATTGATTGCAAAAAGTATCCTTATAAATCAAAATTGTTAATTTGAAGTCTCCAGAACAAAATTATGAAAAGTCTCCTTATGCATCAAAACTTAATTTGAAGTCTCCAAAATATTGATTGCAAAAAGTATCCTTATAAACAAAATATTGTTAATTTGAAGTCTCCAAAACAATAGTTATAAAAAGTCTCATAATGAATTAATATTGTTAATTTGAAGTCTCCAAAATATTTATTGTAAAAAGTATCCTTATGAATTACAACTATTTATTTGAAATCTCCAGAACAAAGTTATATAAAATCTCCTTATGATTCAAAATTGTTAATTTGAAGTCTCCAAAATATTGACTGAAAAAGTATCCTTATAAACAAAATATTGTTAATTTGAAGTCTCCAAAACAATAGTTGTAAAAAGTCTCATTATGAATTAAAATTGTTAATTTGAAGTCTCCAAAACAATAGTTGTAAAAAGTCTATTAATGAATAAAACTTGACTATTTATTAAATCTCATTACAATTCTAAATATACTTCTGGTATATTTTCAAATCTTTTCTTCGAAATTCTTCAAATTTAACGTAACGGTCCAAAATTTCAAACAATCAAAATATTTTTTTTGCAGCATATCTAGTTGTGCAATAAAAATGCTGACTGAGTTTAAATTTTTAAAATAAATATTTATAAATAAATAAACAGGTACCGGCGAGTTACTATAAAAGTACATTATATAAAATACGAATTTGTCAAGCTTTGAGTGGGAGCAATTTTGACGTTTGGGTGATAAAATGTGAACAAAAAAGTTGGAAATTCAGTTTTATTTACTTCTGCAGTCTAAAAAAATCTCTAATCGAAAATAATAATTTATTAATTTATGACATTTTACTTATTTTAAGTCAATTTTAATATTTCAACCCCTGATAGGGGAGAAATAACATTTTATATATACTTTTTTTATTCAAATTAAATATTTTGTCAAACAGTTTGTTAGAAAAAATGTTGAATTTGATTAAAACAAAGTGTAGAATTCATTTTCTATTTTCTGAAACTTACATAATTAGCAAACGCAAATTTAACTCTTTAAAAAGATAAACAATGTTTCTATTATTGAACAATAGTTGATAATAGCTTTTATAATCACTCTGGTGTCATCGTTCTCCGCGGGAAAATTCCGCATGGGTTTTTATATAAATTTTCATAAATTAATTGATTTCCATCCAAGAATTTTTAAACAAGTTACATTTAAATAGGAATAGTAATGGTCTTACGAATAGTTATAATAAAGTTGTTAATAAGCAACAATCTAAAAGTTCCCTTTTTTGACAGGACTGTACATTATAAAATTGTTCGTTGAATATCTATTGTCTAAAAAAATATTTTTTGATTGTAACTAGTTAGTACTTTTTTATTTAGTTTAATTTTATTTAATAAATCACGTATATTTTATTTACATAATAAAATTATTTCTAAGAAATTTTTGTTGATAACATCAACTTAATTTTCCATTGTCTCCAACAAAATTCAATTTAAGAATTTTTATTTAAAAAAAAAAAATATATTCAAAAATGATGTAAATATACATATTGTGATTTGTTAATTGAATTTATCGTAATATAACCGCAAAAAAAAATTCTCTTCAATTTTCGCTATATAAATATAAATTTTTATTTAATTCGAACGTGTACTTAATCCCGTTACTATGCGTAACTGTACGTATTACAAAAACAAAAATATAAAAAAATTAAATGAAAAATATTAAAACTGTTTTTTGGGGTCACAGTATTATTATAATGTCATTATAATGAACCCTCAATTTTGTAGGATTTTCATTTCATAATATATATATATATATATATATATATATATATATATATATATATATGTATGCATGAGAAAAATGCAAAATACAAAAAAAAATATGTTAATTTAAATTCAATATTTTTGAGGGTCAAGGAGATCATTGAATACATTTTAATGATTATTTAATGAAATTATGCCACCTTTATTTCAAATTAAAATGAATTCATAATCAATTGTGAATTTAAATTTCGATTAAAAATTTTTTTTTTTGTTTTTTTTTTACTGATTGATTTAAAATTATCACATAACGTTGATTTAATATTTTTCATTATTTTTTTTTGTATTTCACAATTTACGAAAGTTTTGCATTTTTATTTTTATATTTTGGATTTTATAGATTTTGAAATTAAATATTGGTTTATAAATTCTGTATACATATTAAAAAGTTGAGTAGGTCCTTGTGGAGTAAAATGCATTTTGTAAAATTAATTTTAAATTATAAAATCTGAAAATTTTAATTAAATTTTAAAATATCATAACGATATGGAATTAAATGGAAGCGCGTAATGATCAGAATAGATCTATTATTTTTCCATTTAGTTTGGTTCTGTTGTCATTAAGGGGTTAATGTTATCAGTCCGGCACATTTAAATCAAAATAATATCTCTTGTGATAGTTATTGGTTTTTTTGTTAATTTGAGGATAGGCCCCCTAACTGCCTTCGCAGAAATTTAAATCATAAATTTAATAACTATTGTTATTTAATAATTATCGGTATAGTTTAGGTAGAATGAAAAATCTAATTAGAATATTAGTAATTATAAAAAAAACAATTGTAAGGATTATCAATTTTTAACTAGATTTAAAAAATTAAACATTCTTATTAGAGATCAAAGGAATTTGGATTTGGATATGTAAATATTTACTATAACCAAATATTTTTTAAAATATTCTTGAAAATATTAATGATTTTGGGCAATTTACATTAATGTAGACGCATGTTAATTACAAGTCACCGTATAGAATATTTAAGCATGCTTTTCTGGGCATACGAAGATATATGAGGATGTATTGAACAAACCCATCCATATTCATACCATCCCAACGGCATGAAACTCATCTGATCCAACATGTCAATGTTGAAATTTCCAGCTTAATTGACAACCAAAGCTTTGTTAAGCGACTAAAACGAACCGAAAACCGCTTGAGTTAGGTTAAAATCTGTTATCTATCAAAACCTCATAGGATTTTGGTATATCAAAGGTTTTTTAGTTTTTAGTTTCTTTGAGTTAACAGTAAATTAATGGTTAGTATTAAAAACTATAGTAATATTGCAATAATGATAGCAGCTTTTAGTGGGTTAAAGTACCACAGTCCTTCATACTGTTCTCCCCGTTCAGAAACAGTCTCTGAAGCCTCTTTCGATGATTTACTGATATAAAGAAAAAAAACCATTTAGCTATGTCTAAGTATGTTTGACAGCATTTTTTTGTCCTTGTTAGTCCTCACAAGAGCATAGATCGTTAATAAGCTTCGTAAGCTTAACTTTATTAAGTGCAATGTGATTACAACGGTGATTAAGTGCTCTTTTTAAAAATGGTCCTTACTTGCTGTGAATTCCAATCTAAAGTCGTATTTTGCTGTTGTTCCTTCGGACTTTATGATTATATGACGATTCCAACGCTATTTTTTCTTTTAATTTTTGACCCAAATTTGGTTATATTTAGGTACTCATTGCAGTTCCACTTTATTTATATTTTGCGGTCAAAATATTCTATAAATGATTTTTAGACATCACTGTTCACCAATATTTGTAGTTTTTTGTTCGATAAATTGAAACTAACAAAATATCGGTGTCATAAAGCAGAATTGTGTTAACGCACAGCAATTCAAGATATTGTGGTTTGTGTTACGTATATGAGCTTTTCAAAACAGGTCTTTCGTTTAAAAATTCTACATCTACTAAATACCTTAATTGCCCCAATTCGAAAAATATGTAGTTAGTTCATAATTGTCCTGCAACCCCATCCGTGGGGCGTAGGGCGGAAGTAAATTCTTTCCATCGGCTCCTATCTGCGGCTAACCTCTTCAGTTGTGGCCACGTTCATTGCTGGGTACTTGCTTCGGCTAAGACAGTTGTTCTCCACGTTTTTCTCGGCCTTTCGACGCGACGTGTACCCTGAGGACTCCATTCGAAACATTGTTTCGCGATGTTGTTGTCAGGTTTCCTCAAAGTATGCCCGATCCAACGCCATTTCCTCTGTCGGATCTCCACGTCTATTTGTACTTGTTTCCTATTTTGCCACAGCATTCTGTTGGAAATGGTTTGTGGTCAACGAATGTTTAGGATGCGTCGGAGACATCTATTGATGTACGCTTGGAGTTTCCTGGTGATGTTTACTGAAACTTTCCATATTTCGCAAGCGTACAGGAGAACAGATTTTACACTAGCGTTGAATATTCTTATTTTTGTGCGCAGAGATAGGTTGCTTGCCTGCCATATTTTTGAAAGCATCCCGAAAGCAGTACGGGCTTTACTGATGCGGGCTTCAATATCCAAATCGGCGCCTCCATCTGATGATACGATGCTGCCCAAGTATTTTGAACGTACTCACCTCTTCGATTCGCATTTCTTCATGGAGGATCGGTTGTTGTGATGTGTGAGTTGTGCGCATGATTTTAATTTTAGCTGAATTGACTTTTAGGCTCGCACTTTTTCCAGTGTCATACAGCTTTTGGCACATATCGTTCAAACCTCCATTCGTATCTAACAATAAACACACATTGTCGGCGTAATCTAAGTGTCTGATACCACCGAAAGAACGCCACTGGGTTTACACCCACAGTAGTAGTCATTATGTCATCCATTACTACTAAAAACAATATGGGTGATAAAATACAGCCCTGCCTTACTCCCTGACACACCTCGAAGCAATTTGTCAGCTGTCCTCTCGATGTAGTTAGTTACATTGAATTAAATAAAATTCTAGGATCTTATTATTTATTAATTATCTAGTAACTAAAGTAGATATTTAGATTTAATTGAACGTATACAGGTTCTGTCCTACATCAGTATAGTGATATGTACACTGGTACTTTTTTCATTCAGTAATTTTTATGATATTTGTATACATAAGCCACTTATAATGGCTTGCGGATGAAAAACCCAAATAAGTAAATTATCCATGTATTAGTAGGTAAAATTCACTGATGGAACTTGAGTTCTAATATAGGACATATTTGGAGTTATGTGTCCTATCGGTATCGAGGCTATAATGCATTTTTTCGGCCTTAAGAAAAGATATTATAAATAAGATCATAATTTCGTGTCAAAAATAAATAGAAAAAAAACGGCAGAAACAGAAGCAGAAAGTCTATTGTAGAGGAAATTTTAAGATCGTGAGATCAAATGAGTTTGGCTAAAATGCATGATTTTCACAGAAGCTCATAAAACATATTTTGTTTTTGTTTTTATGTAAAATTTGGAGAAAATAAAACTTATTACTATAACTATTTCTAATAAAAGATGTCTTTGAGTTAAATTAGTGAAATTAACTAGGGTTAGTTTCAGCAATGATATGAATTTTTAAATTTTTAGTAAGCTACAGTTCTATAATATTTCAAACTGCCTTTTTTGGCAAGAACCTATCCCTGAAATATCTTCCAATGATTTTTTTTTTTAAAGAGGTGTTTTTAGGCTTGATTTTTAGCTAATTTATTGATTTCTTTATCAATTACATAAATTATATCTTGCGATAGTACTTTGACTTTAGGCTTTACAAAATATGTTAATTTTTTTTTTTTTTTTTGATTAAAGTTACTTTTAAAAAAGAATGTATTAAAAAAAAAAGATAACAATCTCATGTCGTAAATTTTTCAATTTAATTCATTAAAACATAGTTTAATTTATTATTTAACAATAACAACTTTTTATTCGATTATCAACATTTCTTATCAACAATGTAGCTAAAACAACACTTTCAATATTATCTATTTTTATTTTTTTTATTTTTGTAAGTTATTTAGACATAAACTTTCACTTTAAAACTTATTCTTTGTTATAAATTTTTTGTTTTTTTTATATATTACTCATATATAGGCCAAGTTTATTATAATTTTAGATAAAAATTTGTTTGAATATAAATATAAAGTAATTAGTTTAAAATTGAAAAATAACTTATTGTCTAGAGCAAAAATAAACTTTGAACATTTTTTATAGTAAAACAGTCATTCTCAATTTTAATCAATTAATTACTATATTTAGTATATCTTTATAGTATATTAGCAATATTTTATTAAAAAAATATTTCCGCTCTTTGTGTTTTTTTTTTTGCAAGACTGCGTAATTAAAATACGCATTTTTTGATTAATAAAAAGACAATGAAAACTTAAATTTTTAATAATTATTACAAATTTCGAGTACAACACCGTACGACTATCTAAAGTGGGTTTTTTGTTTTTGATAATTTAACTCTTTCACTTCATACGTTTCTGATAAGGGAAGAATTGAAAGAGCTCTTAGTATTTTATTTATTTTTATTCAATATAAGTAATATACTTTTTCCAGTCAAATACAACAAGTTTTAGCACAGTTTAAACAAGCTTAAATAAAAATTAAACAATTTTTTATTCAAATTCAATATTTTTTAAAATAAACCGTTTTCATTAAAACTTGTTTAAATTGTATGAAAATTTGTTAAATTAGACTGCAAAAAAGTATAGAAAATAACGTAAAAAATCATGTAGAGAGATCTTACAAAATAAAAATTTTGTTTAGTTTTTATAACTCACATATGAATTAATTTTGAATCTATATATTATGTAGGAGTTGTGGAAATGAACGGAATTAAGCCGGGTAGGTAGTCTGGGTAGTTTAACGCTATACTATACCTACCGATAAATTCCCATAATATTGGTGAGCGAAAGACTATTTTCATAATTTCCTTTCACTATTCATATCACTTTCATAATTTGGTAGTTAAAAGGTTAAACGAGAAGTGTAATAATAATACAGTTTATTTTGATTGTATTGGTTTGTCAATAATTTTTTAAATTAGGTTGAATCATGTACTTTTTTTGAAAGCCAACTTTTAGGTTAAATATTTCTGAACACAGAAGTACTGTTTTAACTTAATTATCAGTACTAATTAATTATTATATAGCTATATATTTTTTTAAATAAAAATAACTTTATAGTAAAAAAATATTTATTTTTACGGTTAAAAATAAAACAAACAATTACCTAGTTACTTTTTATAGTGTGTTTACTTGACGAGTTTATATTTAAGTCATTATTATTAAATCGGTTGCTATTTAAAATTATAAACGACTAACTATTAATAGTTAATAAGAATTATAAAAATGCAATTAATAAATATAAAATCTTTTTCTTACATCGTAGGTATTGTTAAGTTATATAGCATAACATTTTGTTTGTTTCCTGACATTTTTTAAAATATAAGATGGTATAATAAATAGTTAGGTATATATATAAGTACAATATAGATTGCACTTACATATAAATTCAATTATTTCCAAATTCGATATTATATTTCTTCATAAACTTTGGAGTTATAATTCAACTACGGTTTTGGAGACTTTAATAAAATAATTGTTTTCTAGGTTCAAGTTGACACTTTTTAGATTAAAATAAGATATTATAGTTTTGGAAATTGGAACCAAATAATTGTTTTATAAACTTTTAACAATTTTTTGACATTTTTTAAATTAAAAAACAAGTTTAGAATTACATATTTCATTTTGGAGACTTTTTATAAAACAATTGTTTTTTAACATTTTTTTTTACAATTAAACAATTACTTAATTGTTTTGGAATCTGACGGATTTCATATACTTAGAACTGAAAAATACATCTCAAATCTGCTATGTTAAAAAAAACTGCATAAAATTATCGAAAATATTTTTTCAAAAGAAAATTTACTAAACCAGCATTTTTAACTTTTAGATTTCCATTTAAAAAAAACTAACTAACTTAAATTAAATTTCTTTGTAAACTTACTTATTTAAAAAATAAATTTTATTTTATATCTAATTTTTATTTGATATCAATTGAAGTCAAAATCTCAATAATAATAATGGAGATTTCTTAATAAAAATGTGTGCAATAATTTAAAAAATATTTCTAATAAATTTATATTTTACAAAACAAAAAAACAACTATCGAAAATATAATTTTAATTTAAATATTACTAATAAATGTCGTAATTTTTTTTTATGGTAAAACAAAAAATAAATATGTCGACATTTATAACAAATAAAAAACCAGGTCCACCAATACCACCTAGACCTGTTGCCAATATTTCATCTTCTTCTACACAACAACAACAACAACAACAACAGCATAATACAACAATAGGAAATGATTTATCAAAATCACGTACTACTGATTCATCAATATCATCCCAACAATCTAATCAATCAATTCAAAAATCACAACGTATTAAAATTTCAAATACAACAACATCAATAACGAATAATAATGATCGTAATTTAAATATGACAGCTAATCGAAATGAATCAAATTTAAGTAAATTAAATAAAAATTATACAAATATAACAACAACAACAACAACAACAGCAGCACCATCAAAACGTTCTATACTTATTACAGATTTAGATGCTGACGATGATGATGTTTTCACTAATAATAATAATAATAATCAATATCATACAAATGTTGATTATAGTCATAATACTGTATATGATGCACCTATTATACCAAAAACTATAACCGGTGGTAGAACTGTTATATATAAATCTCCAACATATAATTCAAATCAAGTAGAAAATGATATAAATAATAAAATTATATTAAAACAAACAAATATACAAAAGTATAATAATAAAAAACCACAACAGAATATTATTACAAAACCAACATTAATAAAAACACCAACAACAACAACCGATAAATTAAATTATCATAATCAAAATCTATCAAACAATCATATTATTGTAAATCATCATTATAATAATTCTTTATCATCATCATCAATATCATCTTCATCATCATCTTCTAATTCAAATATTCTATCTCAAAAAAATTATCTACATAATCATCATCATCATCATCATCATCATCATGATGATGATCAAAATCAAGATGAAATGCATCATCAATTATTGCAACATCAAAACCAACAACAATCTCAATCTCAATTAAATAAATCGTTGTCTGGACAATCTATTAAAATTATTACAAATGGAAATAATTCAATTAATATGACAGCTAATATTAATGGCAATAATAATAATAATTATCATGACACTATACACAACAGTAACAGTAACAGTAATGTAAATTCAATTGTATCAACATTTAATTCACAGAATAAAACAATTATTCATAATAATAATAATAATAGTAACAATAATAATAATAATAATAGTAACAATAATTGTTTAAATGATAGTAGTATTAAGAATGAGTCATCATCATCAGCGAAAATTCTTATTAATCAAAATTCAACAATAATAAATAATAATACAATTAATAATAATCGAAATTTTTTAAATAAATTAAATTTTCCAATAAAACCAAGTGAATTAAAACGAAATCGTACTGAAATTGTTATTAAAACAAGTAAAAATTATTCAATTAATAATAATAATAATAATAATATCAGTAATGGTTATAATAATAAAGTTGGAAATTATGAGAATGTCGTTGAAAATAATTTAATGAATAATCATAATAAATTTTCAATTCATTATGGTAAGTTTACAAAAAAATTAAAATATTTACTTTGTTTTTTTTTTTTGTTTGTTTGGTTTGGAAAACTTTTTTGTTTTTGCTATTATTTAAGAATTGTTTTAATTTAATAGGAATTATTTTTAAACTCTACTATTATAAATTTTGAAGTTAAAAAAAAATATGTATTTATGTTTTTTTTCTTATGTTTCAAGGACAATAGTTCCGAAAAGTTTCTGTGTTCGATAAAATTTTACATAATGAAACCTCATGATATTTAATTAACTCTTGTGGGGGTATTATTAAATAAGTATACCCTAATATTCAAAAGCAAAATTTATTATATGTGATTATGATTATTAATATAAATACACCAAGACTCTATACATGCGTCTACGTGTTAAAATTCAAAAATAAAAAGCAATACACAAAAAAGAATAGTTAGTCATTTGTAATTTAGATTAGTTATTTTCAATACAATTGTTTTTTATTTTTTATTTTCGGTTGATCATTATAATTGATTTGTAAAAAGTACTACATTTGAATTGTAATTTACTATTATAAATTGTAACTGACTGTTTCTGAACAATATTTAATAACTTTTGAATCATAATTAATTAACTATATTCTCATTTACAATTCAAAAACCTGTATAGCAACGACTTAGATCATTTAAGATACGGGTTAACATTTCAGAAAATATTTAAAATGTACCGTTGTATTGAATATTTTAAATAAAATCGTAGCTATCCCAATAAATCCATGTAATTGTATCCACAATATACACATTTCTTGTTTTTTTTCATAAACTAAATTTTAGTTTAACAAACTTTTGTACTTAGTTAGATTATGAGACATTTACAATTAATTGAACGTCACTATAAAATTTTGAAAGGTGAAATTCTGAAAATCGAGAACTATTCGGAACTATTTGCATATTAAGTACATTTTTTTTATTTGCTTTTTTTTTTATTTTAATTTGAATTCCTTTGAATTTTTTTTTTGTCAAATTTATTAAGAAATAATTATGTAATTTATTTTTATGAATAGATGAAATAAATTTATAATTTTAGATATTCATTAAATTTAATGGAAGAGAAAAAAAAATTACTTAAATATAATAATTTGATTTAATAATTTTTTGTTTCTTTAATCAGTATTTGTTAATTAATTGTTTAAATCCGGAAATATTTCAAATTTACAAAACAAAAATTAAAAATAGTTGGTAATAATATTTTTTGAATCATTTTGTAAACAATATTTTTTTAGTAACCCGGTATTTAGTTTTTTTAAGAATTGTTTGCTGTACTAAAAAATCATTGAATTAATAAATTTCTAAGATTTATTTTTAAAAAATTACAAAACAGAGAAAAATGTTAATGTTATATTAATTTTGATAATTGATACATTTTGTAAAACAGTGTTTCTCAACATATTGTAATATTTTCTCACTAATAATAAAATTAGTCGCAAGTACTGAAAAACTAAAAACAATAAAAATAAATTATTAGTGAAGGGAAATTCGACTTTTGATTTAATTCATAAATTAAGTATATATACAACTAAAAAATAATAATAATAATAATAACTGTTACTTTTGTTTTTGTTTCTGGTATTCTGTCATACATTAGTCACAAATATCAACGACAAATTATCACAGATGAAATCTGCTATTCATTAAAATGCTATTGGTGAAAATATAATTCAATCATTGATAAATTGTTTAAATATTTAAATTTAGAAGTAGTTATAATTTACGGTTTTTTAAAAACAATTTTTGCATAACTATTCATACTTTAATTATATTATGTTTTTTATTATATTTTCGAAAATAATTTACCTAATTTTAGTTTGTACAAAAAAAATTTCATAAAATTTTATGAATCTTGATCAAATTTGAATATTTTATTTTTCTTTTGTTTGTTCAATTCAGTTCAAAAATTTCCAAAATTTCAAATTGAAAGAATGACTAATTTTTTTAAAAATCAGATTTACTTTTAAGGTGGATTTTAAGTGATCAATATTTTAAAATTTAAAAAATTTTATTGACTTTAAAAAGCGAAATAGCTTATTGAATTTTTATGTTAGAAAAAAATATATCGCTGCAAAAAATTCTCTAAATTTCTATTCGGGAAATTTATTTAATACACAAAAAAAACAACAGCAATTAAACCGTCAACCATCTGTTGAAAAAAATATTCTTCTATTTTCATATACATTTACTCAAAAAATTGTGAAAAAAGTGTTGCCAGTATAAAGAAATTATCCCCGATATTTTAAAAAATACTTTATCAAAGTATAATATCCCAAATTTTTTAAAAATATCCCTAGTAAGTGATATTTTTTGTTCTTGTCGTACGCATTGAGTTCTCATATAAAATAATGTCATTTCATGTTATCTCGCTTTTTAAAGCCAATGAAATTTTTAAGATTTTAAATATTGGTCAATCAAAATTCACCTTTAATGATATAAGAATATTTAGCAATCAAAAGTCGAATTTTCTTTCACTAATAAAGTAATTTTCATTGTGCAAATATCGATATTTCGGAGGCAACTTAATTTCTTCATCAGTGCTTCCAACTAGTTTACTTGCGACTAAAAAAACAAATTAACTCATTTTCTCCCAAAACTAAGTTAAAGTCGCAATTCGTACGCAAAATCCAAAAATCGTATCCAATTACATTATGAGTTGTTTTCCATCATTTCAATATATTTTTAGTATACTTTATTATATTTTTTATTGATTTATCGTAGACAACAACCGCATATGAAATAATTTATTAAAAATTTTGTATGTTAAAATAACTTATACACATGGCGTGTGAAATTTTCAATTGAAATCTCTAATCTCTAATTAAAAAAATTTGAAAAAATATATTAATTCGCCACGTCTCTTTTTAAATGTCTATCATTTAAAAGAATAATAATAAAAAACGGTTTGAAATGGTTCAAATATTTGTACCATACTTACTTTTTTCAATATACAGATTAAATGCAATGATTTATTAGTGTAAGGAAAATTGACTTTTTGTTAAATGAAAGAATGACATTTACAATGTAATCGTTAGAAGAAATTATTACCAATTTTTGTACTTAATAAATTTATTATGCTGAAAATTTAACAAATCTTAATAATAAACAATGATACTAACTTAAAAACAAAAATTAGCTATCAATAATTTACGCAGAAGCTTTTTTCGACTACCCTTAAGTACAGAAAAAGCATTTTGTAAGGTTATAGTGATAAAAAAATTATCACAATTTTTATTTGACATTTTTGTATAAGGTTTTTGGCCACTGTGATATAGTGACAATTTTTGTCAAATTGTCAAAAACCGTTATACAAAATATTATTTTTTCTCTTACCAAATTATAAGTTCATATATTTGTTATAATTCGTTTTTTTTTTGTTGTAATCATAGCTTGGATTTAAATATACAATTTTTATATTTTGCTTAATAAGTATTGCTAGTTTTAAAAATAATCATTGATCACCTTACAAAATACCGAAAATTTTCAGCAACATTTCTGATCGCTTTTACTTCTTGTCACACTCATTATCAATATCATTTTACGAAATTCCGCTACAGGTAGTGGATGCATATTATTTGTTTTTTTATTTCAACTAGCAATTATCTATTTTAATCGCATATAATATTAACACTTTATTATTAGAATTCTGTTTTTCTTCACTGTATATATATATACAGTTTGTTTTTAATTCTTCGACGAGAGTTTTTAAATAATAAATACTTAACTATTTACATTTTTTTCTTCATATTTTTGAATAGTTTTCCAATTTCTGTGTATTTTATAATCTTTTTTAAATATAATTTTTTTTTGTTTAATAATTTTTAATTATTACGATATTAGTTTTAGACTTTCAATAATAACTTGATTCAGTAGTTAATAGTGTTTTAGTTGATTGTCGTCACAAAATAAGATTAATTAAATTTTATTTTTGAATTAACTGAAAATCTATTAAAATGGCGTTTATATCAATTTAATTTAGAGTAAGAATTAAAATTCATTCGATTATATTTAAAAATTATTATGTTTTTGTTAAAGGTTTTAATAAAAATAGATTTTCGTAGAAAATCGTATTAAAATTTTTAAAAAGCCGGAAATCGAAAGAAATCTAAAACACCTTTCTTTAGGTTTCCTGTTTGATTTAGTTATTTTTTTGTTATTTTTATTTCTAGGTCCTAAGTGATGATTTCTGTTTTTAATTTTTTATTTTGATTATACCTGCTCTCGTTTTTAGTTTTTATTTTTGTTTTTAAATTTATTTAATAGGTTATTGCATATATCATATACAGTTTTCCTTGTTTGTTTTTGTTAAAAAAAATTTATTAGATTCACACAGTTTTTCCGGCATTTAACTATATAGGTACCATATTTTCTAATTCAAATAATAGAATAAATTTTAAAATTTTATATTTTACAATAAATCGAACCTTGTTTGGATTAAATAAATGGAAATTTTATCGAAATTTAATTCGTTTTTGGTTTAATGATCCATATATAACATATAAAATTTTATTCATTTAATATTCACCATTTCAATTTGGCTGCGTTAAATTAAACTCTGTCTGCAGAGTTTGAATTTATTCTTCATAAAATATAAGTAGTATTAAAACTTTTAGAAATATTTTAGTTATTGAAAAAATCAATAAATTTTCAAATATGATAATAATTTCTATGCAGTTATCATTGCATTCAATAAAATACGAATTTATTTACTTTCACTGTGATGGTATAGTAGTATTTTTTTATTTTTTTGCACAATTATTGATATTTCGGAAGTAAAATTATATATTTTTATTACGCTTTCTCTTAAATTGTTATTGTTTCATTATAATGCGAGAAAGCATTATTTTTTAAAAAATAATCCAAAATTATAGAAATGGTTTTGATTTGATTTGGTTTGTTGAAGAATAAATTCGGAAACAAATCCTTAAACTGTTCATTTATTTTTTACTTCTATTTGTTTCTATCAACTAAGTTAAATTTTGAAAAATTTATAATGGGAATTATTGTGTGAGTTATTAATAATGTGTATTTAGGAAAATGCATTTGTTCATGATATGGTACAGTCATATTATGTGACTTACTTATATATATTATTTCTGATATGCTACAGTAATAATTTCGCTATAATAATTTCATTTTTAAATATTTTACTTATCGGGAATTTGAATTGTTGTAAAATTTTGAACAAAAATATTTACTGTGTAGAAATAAGAATCACAAAAAATACAAAATTATAGGTAGTACTAATGTAGATATATCTATTTCGTAGAATGTAGTCAATAAGATATGGAATAGGAACTTGTTTTGTATGGAATATGGTGTTTAATACTGTTGCTGTAAAATCTTGCAAGTATATTAGTCTTTTTAAATAGCTTCACATTTGAAATTTGTTTGTATTCAATCGAAAAGAGTATTAATAACTGTTCTGTAATAACTGTTATCGAATAATGATTGAAAAATATTATTTAAAGCGGTTCACAGACGTTTAACAATATTGAACATCATTTGTTCACCTATATAAATACAATATTGTACAATAACTTAGTAGTAAAGGAAGCTTAAAGTTCCGTCATATACCCAATTTATTGAATTGCAGGACATTGCTGAAAATTCCAATGTTAGAGTTCGAAAATCAATTTCAAAATTGATATGATAGAAATTATTTATTTGTACTTATAATCCATTTATGTTATCAGTTTTAATTTAAATAGTATAAAATTAAAAACAGTAGGTACATATTTCATGATTCAGCTTTAAAATTTAAAGTCGTAGGGTATATTTTCAGTATTTATAATTTTATTATTATTAAAATAATCCATTTATTTCAAATATTATTTACATAATCTAGTAGTACTTATAATTAATAAATTAAACAAATTATTAGATTCCAAAAAATCATTTGAAATATGCATACTAATAAATTAATTATCTAAACGGTTTATTTAATTACACTCAACCAAAATTTTTATTTTTATTGAATCAAGTATGTAGCTATATAACTATATTATTTAGTATATAACAATTTCATTTACTTAAATACATATTTTCATTTAAAAGTAATTACGTTTGTTAAATTCATATAAAAATAAATTTAAGAGAAAAAATTATATTGAGAAACACTGTAATTTAGTATCAATAATAATTAAAAGGCATGTCAAAATATTACATAGTTATAATTTTTTTTTTTATTTGAACCCAAACCATACAATAAAATTTTTTTTTTATTTTTTAAATACAAAATATAAGTTATCTTTTTTTCTTTATTTATTTTTTATTTATTTTTTCTAGATAATAAATCAATTGATATGGGACATAAATTTAATAATAGCAATAACAACAACAATAATAATAATATTAATGATAATAATGGTAAATTTATAACAATCTCGAAATCATCAAATGAATGCAATAATTTACAACAGCAACAACAACAATCACCAAAACCAAAACCTAGAATAGCACCACGTTTCGATTATAATAATGTTAAAATATTAAATTATAATCCAATGTCATCATCTTCATCATCATCACCACCACCACCACCACTAACACCACAATCGTCAGTTATTGGTATTAGTAGATCACATAGTACTTTATGCTCGGTGAATACACCACTAAAATCTTCGATATTAATTAAAAGTAACAACAAAAATAACAACAATAACAACATGAATGAAAATAACAACAATGAAAATAAAATGAAGTATCCGACTTCAACAAATATAAATAATTTAAAAAATTCACAAATAACTGATAATAAAATAATAACAACAACAACATCATCAGAAACAACAACAACAACAACATCATCAGCAATCAACAATACAACATCAATTGCAACAAATACAAATACGAAAGAATTTACAGAGAATAAAAAATGTGATAAAAATTCAATTCAAATAAATAATTTTGAAATGGAGAATAATTTAAAAAATGCTGTTGAACGTCTATTCACTGAAATTACAATAAATCAATCAAGCAATTCTAATGCAAAACCAACAACAACAACAACAACAACAGCAACAACAATCAGTGAATTACAAAAGTCAAATCCATTAACCAATGAATTAGAAAACGGAA
This sequence comes from Argyra leucocephala, assembly GCA_963942445.1. NCBI lineage: Eukaryota > Metazoa > Arthropoda > Insecta > Diptera > Dolichopodidae > Argyra > Argyra leucocephala. The sequence continues at coordinate 28,435,991 of OZ012680.1, forward strand.
ATAATAGAAATATTTTGAATAATATTGAAAAAACTGAACATTGTATATCAGTACGTAGTACTCCTAGTCCAGATATTGAAAAAATCTCATCAAAATTAAATGGTGCTAAAGTTCAACGTAGTACAACTTGTGTTAATTTATTGCAACGACCAGAACCTGAAGGTGGTTGTGATAATATTATACGAACAAATGAAGTTAATAAAGAACAAAGTCGTATAAGTGCTTTACCACCAGAGAAAAAAGTTGTTTTTCATGAAATGTTAATATCAGAAATTACAGCAATGCATAAACCTATTAATTCTAATCAAAAATCAATTGGATTAAGCCCTGGAATAAAAACATTACCATTAACAAAATCAAAAACTTCTTTAGCCTTATATAGTAGTAATGGTGGTATTAATGGTGGTAATACTTTGGATAATTTTCTTAAAAAATCAAATCCTTCAATACTTATTAACGAACCGTTAAATGATCATAATAATACAATTATATCAAATGATAATAAATTAATAAATGAATCATTATCAATAATTAAAACTGATATTGATAAATTAAATGATGATCATATACAATTAGATTTAGATAATATATTATTAGATGATGATAATAATAATAATAACAATAATGATTCATTATCAAGAAATCATGATGAAATTTTAAGTAATAATAGTAGTGATAATAATAATAATAATAATAATAACAATAATAATAAATGTCATATAAATAATAATTCTAGTGATGAAAATGAACATGATATAATTGTATTGAAAAATAAAAATAAAATTTCAAAACAATTAAGAAAACGTTATCCGTCCGGTTGTTCAACTGATTCATCACCATATGGTACACAAAGATCAACCACATCATCAATGTCATCATCTAGAATTCGAACATCAGATTGGATTGAAGTTGGTGATAATGGTAAAAAATTAACAATGTCTAGCTGTCATATTAGTTTAGAAGATTCTGGATTAGAAGATGAAATTGATCGTAGTTTAGATGGTAATGATGAAGATATAATATCAAATGGGGTAATTGTTGGTGATTCATGGGATAGTGTTAAAAAGAATATAAACGAAAGGTGAGTTTTTTTTCAAATATTTTTTTTTTTTTTTTTACTAACAAAAAATTGTATTTATGATGGTATTAAATAAAATTGATAATAATTTAATTAAGTGATATTTTTATTTATTTAAATAAAAAAAATAAATTCTTTATAGCCAAATGGTTTAATTGTTATATAAATAATGTACAATTTCCAATTAATCTTTGATTAAATATTAAAATACTGATTTATTATAAAATTTAAATTAAAATATGTACTGCAATGCCTCCACCACATTAACTATATAATCCAATATCATCATCTTCATTATCACAACTACCACTACTATACCAGCGTAGCCATCAGCTATTGACATTAGTGGATCGCATAGTACTTTATGCTCGGTGAATATATACCACTAAAATCTTCGATATTTATTAAAAGTTAAAAACTAATAATGACAACAACAACATTAATGAAAATTTATTTCTATCCCTTTCTAAATATTTTTTCTGTTTTGTGAATAATTTTTTTTACAACATTAAAATTTAAGGGAAATACAAACCATGATTAACACAATAATAAACAACAACAATTTATGTATATAGACGATTTTAATGTTGTCACAAAAATTTCACTGTGTACAGGGTGGTGGTTCGCTTCGACGTGAACATTTTCTAAGGATGATTTCTTAGAGTATTTTAAGAAAAAAATTATTTTAGACAGGGGTGGAGTTCATTTTTAAATTTCACCTAAGCTATAACAGGGTGTTCACAAAAATCGGATTAGAAAAATATAGTGTAACAAATATTAACTATACAGTTTGAAGATATGTAAGCGAGAAAAATGTGTTCCTCTATTAATTTTTCTTTTTTCAAATTGACATACCTCGTTAACGGTATCTGTTGGGTTGGTATCAGACTTACCGTTTTCAAGTAATAGCAAATATAAAAAAAAACTAATAATTTTGTGAAAAGCGTTAATTTTTACCCTACCCTTTCAAAATAAAATATAAAACATCGCAAATATTTTTAAAATATGCCTACATAAGCGTTTAGACATAACATTTTCATTGTGGATTTTGTTTGGTTTAATTAAAATCTGTTGTGAAACTGACTTTCAACAAAATTTAACGTAAGACTTTGGTTGATGTAAAAATAAAAAATTGTTTTCTGCTCATCAAACATTCTTGAAATTAAAAATGATCGGAACTAAAATGTTTTTATTGAATCCGAACTTGTTCTGAAGTTGTGATAGATACTAATATGTTTATCTTTAAATGCCATATGTTTTTGTTTGCACTTTTTGTTTATGTTTTTTGTTTTCATATAAGTAAAGATGTCACGAACTTAGTGATCTATTTGTTGTTGGTTGTTTTATGTGATATTTCATCTAAGGATTTCAGTCCTAGAGTCACCCTGTGCAGCTGATAAAGACGATCAGATCACTAATTATGTTTCTAGAAATAATTTTTATATTGTTAAAAAAGGCCTCACTTAAATTCGGGAATCTGGTTCAGCTGGTCAGCTACAAAAGAAGTGTTTGAAAGTTTTTGTCTCTTCTTTTTTATTGCATAGGTATGACTATGGGGTTGGCACAGATTTGCAGCTTACCAGGGTGATTTTCTATAGACCTGTGACCCGTACTGGTCGCTACCACTCTAAGTTTATATGTGCTGGACCTAGCTAGAAGTTGGTTGATTCGATTGCTGTTATACGAGGGTCATGTTTTACTATAGAGATTGAACAGATAGTTAGCATATGCCAGATTTTGGTATCTCTGCCAAGATAATATATATATATATATATAACTAATATATATATATATTTTTTTTTTCATCTTTGATATAAAATTCGATGTAATGTTTGATGTAAATATGTAAGAATATCTCCAAACAAAATTTGTTGTCTAAACGCTACCTACCATTTCATGTAAGGGATAAATATAAATATTTACTGTTCTTGCCATACGCATTGAATTCTGATACAAAATAAGGTTTTTTCACACTTTTTCCTTTTTTTTCTCCCCTTGGGGGCATATTATTTAGATTGAAATAAATAAATAAATAAATATAGGTTCCACAAAGCTCTTCCATTTCACTCTCTTCTGTGCTGGGTGCTTAATTTCACTCCATGTTCTATTGTTATTCTGTAGTATTACCTAATCTGCACCATGTTTCCGTTGTCTATCTCTTCCCTGTGGATTCCAATCCAATGCCTGCCTTGCTATATTGTTCGCATGTTTTCTAAAGGTGTGGCCTATATCCACATCCATTTTCTGCGCTTTATTTGTATACTTGTTGGTTCTTGTTTAGCCATTTCCCCAAGCTCATTGTTTCTAATTGTTCTGGGTCAGAATATTTTGCATATTATGGGCAAGCATTTGTTGGTGCGAAACGTACATTTAATTTATATATTTCCCTCTTTAGGGAAACAAAAAAAATTCTCCGCAATAATAATCTCTACTCTTACTTTTTATCTCACATAATTTCTATTCAATTAAATCGATTCATCTATAAGTACCCTTTAAAATTAAGTATGTAAAAAAAAATTGTCATAACATTGAATAACATTAAATATACTTAATAATTGGAAAAGATCTGCTGACAATCAAAATTGAATTGCCTGAACTGTTTTAGGAGGTCTGTTAGTCTTAGATCACAAAATGAAATAGAAAAAAAAAAAATTATTCATCTTATATTACACTTCGATTATAATTACAGTTAATAAAATTAAAATGAATTTTCTTTATTTTTATTTTATTTTGATTATTTGCAATTTTTTCATTTCATCTATTTTGATTTAATTTTTTACGGTTATCCAATATTGTTTTTGTTTTGATTTTTTAATTTTTTCTTTTTTTTTTAATTATTGTATATATTTGAATTTTTTTTGAAAATCATTATATTCATCTACATAATACAATAAAAATACAACAATATGAAATATGCCCTTGGAGGAATTAAAAAACAAAAAAAAAATGTTAATCCAATAAATGAAATTGGTTTATCCTATTATCTCCTAGGGTATATTATGATCTACATATATATTGTAACAAGTGCTCTCTAGACAATTTAAGATATTTGTTTTGTTTTTTTTTGAATAAAAGAAAATAAAAAAATTTTATAATAACGAATTTTTAAATCGAAATAAATATTTTACGAAATTATTATTGTATATATATACATATTATAAGTATATAGTATCTTGTAGATAACCAGTAACCAATTTTATAAGATTTTTATTATTTGTTTGGGGTTTTATATTTTTTTAATCTGGAATTTTTATACAAAAAAAAAAAGAATTACATCACATGGCAAGGTTACACTTCTCTTTCCACACTATTATACAAAGCGCACACAGCACGTAACGTACTCGTACTTCAATATACCAAAATAAGTAAAACAATTTTTTTTTCTCCCCATTTTTTATGTGACAATTTTTTTTTTTTTTTTGTTATTGTTTTTTTAATTGTTGTTTACTTTTGCAAATTTCAATTCAATTTTGAATTAAATTTTTTCCAAAAATGAAAGAAAAAGAAACCACAATATCACGAACTGTATATATAAATGTATATACTATGTATGTATGCAACAACCTATAACATTTGTGTACGGTGAATTCTATTATTGTGTAGATTATAATGTTGAGATTGAAATACTATGGATGCTGTAATAAAATAGAAATGAAAAAAAACAAAAAAATTTCCATAAGATTTTCTTTTTCATGCGGAAAAATAAAATTCCATTTTCTTTTCATTTTATATGAATTGTGGATGTTCAGATCGTTTTTGTTCCATGACATTTTTTTTTAGTTTTGTAAAATTAAAATTTTTTTTTTCAATTTGTTTTCAATATTTTAATTGGAAGCGTGTAACAAAAATTTAAGGCAAACGTAAGTTACAAAAAATTAAGATAATATTTTTTGATAACGAAAAGAAAATTTAAATTGTAACAAGGCGGAACTGTAACGAAAAATTAAGTGATACAATCAGAATTTATGTTAAGGTATATTTTTTTGTTTATTGTTCTATTGTTGTTGTTTTACAGTTATTGTCAAAATTATGGAAATGAAAATAATGTAGCAGCAAGATTCATTTATTTATTAATTTATTTAAACAGTTGATCCTACAGATAAATCTGCAGGCCTTTTATAGGTCTTTTTCCCTTTCGAAATGTGGGCCTTTTTTATTAAATTATATTAATTATTTGGTATATATTTTTGTATATTACTTATTTATATTATAGCTTTTGATTATTATCTTTATTAATTATTAAATTATATCTGAATCGATGTGGTTGTATTGAAAATTACATTTTCAGTAATTTTCATCATTTGAAAATTTTTCGGTTCTCACTTCGTAAGAGTTAACTGTAAATAGTATTGACGATTATTATTTAATCATATTCAAATTTTACCGTTAACTTTTTATTGTTTCTATTGTAATTTCCAAATAGAAAATGTTCAGAAATAATTCTTATTTAAATTACAACATAAATTCAAAATTTGTTACCATTTTCATTTAAAAGAAACTTACTCTTTTTCGGCGTACAAAATTTCACTGCATAAAATTGACAATAAAACTAGCATCATGTTTTTCGAATCAATACAATAATAATAATCTGTTGAAAATATTTTACCAAACAGCAGTATGCTTATCATACTGACACTATTTCAACTACATCGACAATTTTCAACAATTATACAAATTTTTCTCTAACGCTAAAAAACTAGTTTTTCTAAAAACTAATATAATCTGTTATATATGAGTTTTACTAATGAAGAAAAGTAACTCTTTAACGGATCGTATTTGTTTATATGTATGTATGTTAGTTCAGAATGTTAATTTAAAGTAATCTTTGCTACATATCATTTCATTGCATATAGAGGTATATTAACAGGTAAAATGTTAGTAAGATGCCAGGCGAGTTCGCAGAGGCCGCGCCTGCGCAACAAAGAAGATTTTTTGTTCGTAGTTGCATATCGTCAAAAATTTTGCGCAGATAAAAAGCAGGCGCTTATGTTCATAGTAATCGGTGTCGCGTCAATGTCGGGCAGATTGTGCAGATATTTTAGTGCGCCTGCTTTAGAATGATTTTTAAAGTATGTCATTTAACATTTAATAAATATGAATGTTGTGAGAAAATATTTAAGTAAAAAATAAAATTAATTATTAAAATGAAATAAATGTGTTTATAATAATAATATATAAATATAAATATAATAAAAAAAATATATAATAATTTTAATATATTTTAATATATAAGTAATATATATATATTAAAATATATTAAATATTTAAAAAAAAATATACTTAAAAAAATATTTATAAAATATATTTAAAAAATATATATAAAATATATTAAAATATATTAAATATATATAAAAATATATAATAATGTAATTATAAATAATATAATATAACTATATAAACGAATTGTGCATGTGCTGCTTCTATGAACAACAATGACTGCTAAACAGTTTTCTGCGCGCCTGCGCAAGTTTTTTAAGACAGAGAAAAAATCTGCAAGAAACAGTCGCATGTTTTACTACAACTACGAACACGCCTGCCATCACAACCCCTCTAAGGTTTTCTGACATATTGTGACTTAAGCGTCGATTATAGCGATCATTGAAATGAATACGAAAAAATGAAACAGTGAACAAATATTTTATTTTTGCGGTGAGACGATTATAGCGATCACAAAAATTGGTTCCGTAAAATTTGTTTTCATTGTTAGATTGTATCAGACTTTTTTTTTCTTATCAAATGAAACAGTGGAAAAATGAAACATAATTTCAATAAAACACAAATGAATAAAATGAAACAGTGAAAAAATGATATTTATTTCATTGACATAATTTTGTTTCATTTTGTTTATTTGTTTTTGTTTTGTTCAGAAAAAAAATACGTATCCGTAAAGCGTTAAAATAGCTTTTTTATTAAAATTTTAATTTAAAATGTTAAAATTTTGGACAGAATTTGTTTGTTAAAACATTCTTTAGCATTCCTATAACTTTTTACTAAAATTTTGTGTCTACAGCGGTTGTAAAATCGAAAACAAAAATTTTACGTATACATTTCAATAATCTCTATAACCGACGGGTTAAAGACAGGTTTTGTTTTGTGACTCATATCTTCAATTATAAAAAAGATGGAAACTGAGTCAAATTTTGTGTAGCAATTCGTCAATAAATTGACCACTTGTATGTAGGGTATTTATTTAAATAAAAAAATTGTATTTATTTACGTGCAAAAAATTATTAAAAATTAAATATTAGCAAAAATAATATTAACTAAGTATATATTTACAGTAGTTTATATAATTTTTGATATCAGCCATGTTTGTAAAATCACCATGCCTATACTTTAATTTTATATAATATAGATTTTTAGTTCCATTTGACTCTACATAATTAACATTGTGTAGAAAAAACCCGAAACAGAATAAATTATCTCATCTACACTGTCATTTTAATTTTAATTATTTTTAATTTACTCAACACTTGTTGAATATGGTGTATACAACAATATAGAACTCAATATTAAATTTGAAAATGTACGACAAATTGGAAATTTTTATATAAAAAATTTTGTAAATTTGATTTGGTTTTTTTTTTGCGGTTTTTGAGTTGAAATTTTTGTTGAAATTGAACTGGCATTATTTTTGACTAGGTGACAAATGCAACAAATGTTTTAGATTTATATTTAAATGAAAGTGAGACATGAAAATGTATAAATACTTATAAATGTTTTTTCTGTATGTACAAATTTTAAATAAATGCATACGTATATATGGATATTTGTATGAAAAGTTAAGAGTTTGAAAATTCGTTAATTTTATATTTTTGCTTACTTTATTACATGTGTGTGTGTGTGTGTGATACAAATCCATTTGTTATTTATGATTTCCTGAAAATCACATTCAATATAGAAATTTGAAACTTCTTTATATAGTAATGGTAATTGTTTATTTTCCTGTAAACATAAACTACAGCAAACAACAATATGAAATATATATATATGTATATATACGCTTATATGAATATTCAGGTCTTTTTATGCATGCATGGAACAATATTCATGCGTATACTATTGAAATTTTTATTAATAATTATTTTTATATTCATTGTGATTTTGTTACAGTGATTTTATTTCTTCCATTTTGACAATATTAATTTTTGTTTATACTATATACAGGGTGAGAAGAAAATATATTTTTCTGTTGTAATTTTTATAAAAATTCATTTCGTTCAAATCAAATTTGATCCGATTTATATTAATTATTTTTTTTATTTTAAATCCAATAATTAAAGCGTGTAGAACATTAAAAAATTATTTTACTTTTCATTTAGAATTTTAAACTGAAGTTATGTTTTGCTTGAGCTCTAAAAATGTAATTCTTCAATTACTTAATTAAATATTTCTAAATCTGTGTCCAACTGTCATTCAGTTATTATGTACTTTATTTTTTATTATTTCTCTTCAGAGTGAGCTCTCAGTCTCTTTTATAGATATATCTTGTTGGAAATTGAACTTGTTCTATATTGAACTGAAATCAATACTCAATCCCAACAATTTCAGTGTAACACTAAGGAGGTTTCAAATGTTCATTTCTACACCGTTTAAATGCCGAGATGATCAATCCAAAATTGGTTTTGAATTGGATTTCGAATTGGTTCAAAATCGATTGGAATGCTCTATTTTACAATTTTCAACTTGTAAAAAAGAACCTACCTGTTCAGATTTGTATAGATAGATCATAATTATTCAATTAATTAATAACTTACAATTACAAGTTGATATATTTATGTACAAATTTCAATTAGTTAAATTTGAAGAAATTTCTTCGATATTTTTGAATCATCTTATTATTAACTTACCCTTAACTTATAATTAATCTCAAATTTACCTGATTAAGTATAATTATTTATTTGCAAATTAGTAAATGATGAGTACTAGAGAATAAGTCAATAAATCAAATAAATCAAACTAAATCAAACCTTGGTATTAGCTTAATTAAGAGAACCACTAATTTGCAGGCTCAATATAACCCCGAGATCCATCGCGATGTCAAAATATATATTTTGAATTGTATTTCAGAATATTGTCTGTTGTTTTAGATGTTGGTGTTTGAAAAAGACTGTTTCAATCTCTGATTCAAATAAATTTCTATGTCCATTACCTGATTTTTCAAATATGTACTTCTAATTTGGTACGGCGTGTGTCTCTGTATGTAACAAATCATATAAGAATTCTCAACCATTGTATCCTGAAATAGAAATTTGATTTAGGAAATAAATATTCAAAAAATGTTTGCACTTACTTCAATTCTTTAACATACTACCAAAATCATTATTTTGTACACTTGACAGTAACTTGGTAGAATCAGCTTTTCGTACTTAATTAGGTATGGTATAACAATTTTACAGTACAATATCTACAATATTGCGAGTATGTATTTAACATTACTGTCTTATCTACACATTAAATGTGGAAACTACTGCTATTGTCAGGAACTACGCCTTCTTGAATAGAATTGCTTCATTTTATTTAATTTGTTACCAGATTATGTACACTTTCAATTATTTTTTGTCCCAGTGACAATGGGTACTGGAACAGGTCGAAAAAATCATAAAACATTTTTTTTGCTTCATCGGGAATCGATCCTGGGACTTTTTGGTTAAAAGGCAAACGCTCTACCTACTGCGCAACCCAGCGATCGTATCTAATGTTAATCTCCATCGCTTTATAAGCCCTTTTATATAATATAGCATTTTGTGTACCTATAAAATAATATTTCAAGTACAAGAATTGAAAATAATTTTTATGTTTCATTGTACAAAAACAAAATCTCGCATATAAAGTACAAGTTCTTGGATCTTAATTAGTTTTAATTGTAGTGAATTTTTTTTTTTGTTAATGTCATGTTAATTAAGAAATTTTTTTTTTTACATTTGAATTAAAATTAAATAGTTTTTATTTAATTTTTTTTTTTGAATTTTTTAATTATGAGAATTTTAAATTGAAAGACCTCGAACGACTCGATTTCAATGATAATAATCAACTTCTTGAATTCTAAATTGATAAAGTATTTACGAATTGGAGTAATTTAAAAAATTGAGTTGAGTTTTTTGACCGTCAAATTTTATTTGTTTTTTTTTTATTGAGAGTTGAATTTTACATATTGACAGGTGGGTTGAATTATTGCGAGTAAAGAAAAAATTATGGTATACAGGTAGAAGAAGTGATTTAGTTTTTAATGGAATTTAATTTATTCATTTTATTATTATTATTTAATAAATATAAAAACAGTTATATTAAAATTAATTTGTAATTAACATTTTGTAATTAAAATATATATATGTATATATAATTTGTTATAATTACTTATTTTAATCGAAAATACAATTTTTTTTTTCCATCTTGTCAATATTCAATATTTTATTACTTTCTGACTTGTTGTCCTTGATTGATTAATGGTGTGGCATAATGTGGCATAATATGGTATATAATATGGTATGAGGAAGTTGAAAATGAAAGTTGATTTGGTTTTTGTTTTTGATTTTTTGCATTGAAACTTTGATTGAAAAGGTGCAACATGGTTTTGTAGTTCGATTATTCAAATTAAAATGTATATAATTGAGTGTTTTACAAATAATTGAATTATTATTTAATTTCAAATACTTACTAACACTTAATTTTTTTTTTATAAAAATGCTGAATTTGAATCAGGATTTAGTTTTTAATAAGATTTTTTAGAATTTCATTTACTTATTGTTATACAATTATAAACAAAGATTAAAGGTCTAGTAAATATGTTTGACCCGATCACTCTTCTGATGATGGTGCAAAAACCGAAATCGATTAAGATATTCAATAAAATTAATGAAACACACCTACTTAGAGTCTTAATCTTTATTTAATTTTAATAATGTTTCACCTAGAGCCTACAGCTATAATATTCTATAAAATATATTATAACAGAACAATTAATATGACATTTTGTTATAACAATAAATTTGTAATGGTATTTTCATATTCAATGTACAAATCTCGCATAATTGTGACAGATTATTTTGCACTGTATACATTAATAGAAATCATTTATTAAATTTTGAATATCAAAAATAACAATATACACATATGTTTTCATGACATTTTATATATGTAGAATCAAATGGAAATTTATATACATATTTTGAATGTTTCTCATGTAAATTTTGCAATTGTAAATTTTTCATTATAAATTTGTCCTGCCGACAACTGTGTCTGGTATGACAAATTTATCTTGCCAATTGGGTATGAAATCACAACTGTGATTGAGAATTTCAGATATTATGTAGTTACTTATAATAACAAATTTTTAAATGTCATTTACATTAAACTTATTGTGAGTTATATAAACTTTCATCTAATATCACCTGGTCGGAAATAGAAAATCAATTTTTAATTATAACTAAAAAAATAGATATGATATCCTGTTGAGTTTATATTATTTTCTATGTGAATATATGTTGTCGATTTAGGATTATTAAAATTGAGCAAATAATGGAACTGTCATTTAAAATTACATTAGTTAATTACAAAATACATTGTATATACATAATATATATACATTACATATTAAATGTTATTGTTTATCAACTTATTGTTTAAAATTATACTTTAACATTAAGTTTGCTGAAAAGATGAAAATTAAATTATTATATTTTTTTTTGTTTTCCAAGACTATCATCGATACAAATTTAATTTAATTAAATAATTATTAAAATTATGTTAAAAAAGGAACTGAAATAGGAAACAAAAAAAAAAGTAATTCAATAAATTGTTACCTAACAATTATTTTGATATATAAATATATAGAAATTCATAATAATGTATATGTATACACAGTACCTGGATAGTATCTAACTATTTAACGTAGAAATTTTAAAATTAAAATTTTTTTAAAAGTTTTTGTATAGAATTACCAATGTCTATTATTATTGTCTGATTTAATATTTTTATGTAAAGTCGTAACAATTTATTATTATGTATTATCTGATCATCTTAGTCTACGTTCATCCTCGTTGACGTTGTAAAGAGAAGAGAGTACCACAATGGATTTAATTGATTTTGGTGTATGGGTCGTATTAGACGATGTCAGCAGTCATCGTCAACACAAGTCAATACAACATCAGCTTGCTATTACACTGTTGGATGTCAACACTTACCTACCTCTGTATTAGTAAATATTTCTCATTCCGATATTAATTCTAGTATATCACAGAGTATAGTATATTTTTTTTGAAGCCAGGCAAAATTTTTTTATTGCTCTTGTCTATGGGTTTGTGAGTGCAAATTTGAATTTTATCGTTTTAATTCTATTTTTGAAAACAATTTGTGCATTTGTGCAAGGCGCAATAATTTTTTATTGATAATATATGTATGTCGTATATAACTACATTGAATAATTTATTATTATATAATTATATAATAATTATTATAAATTAAATTATAATCATTCACCGTATATATTATTATTATTATTATTAATAAACATTGTGTATGATGTATGGTGATTATAATTATTATAATAATCATGCACCATATATATATATATATATATATAATCATTATTAATGTAAGTATATGGTGCATGTTGAATGATTCATTGTGCTCAAATCACAATGAATAATTCATGGTGCAAGATTCATGGTGCAAAGTGAATTATGCATGGTATACGGCGCATGGTGCATGGTGCATCATTTTAAATTAATTAAGTAACTTTCAGTTAATTTGCAATATCATTAGACGTTATTAATAATAACTAAAATAAATAGATTATTTTATATAATATTTATAATTAATTTTCGATGCACTTAACCAAAAAAAAAGTTTTCAATCTTGAGAATTTCAATTTAAAATGTCGAATTCTAAACTTATTTGATGTTTAAATCACAATGAATAGTTCATGGTGCAAGATTCATGGTGCAAAGCGAATTATGCATGGTATACGGCGCATGGTGCATGGTGCATCATTTTAAATTAATTAACTAACTTTCAGTTAATTTGCAATATCATGAGACATCATTAATAATAACTAAAATAATTAGGTTAGTTTATATAATAATATTTAGTAATATTTTTCTATACACTTAAGCAAAAATAGTTTTCAATTCAAAATGTCGAATTCTAAACTTATTTGTTAAATTTTTCTAAAACGCATCCAAATCATTAAACTTTCCCACTTAACAAATTGTTTCAAATGAATTTCTAGTCGATTATCATTTTATTAAAATGTCTAAATATATTTATTTAAAAAAAAATTAAAATTCCAAATTAGTTTTGTGCATGCTATGACAAATTCAAGTAAACAAAAAAGGCAATTAGAAAAAAAACATTAAAACCGAAAGAACAACGCATCGACGATACTTGATTGCAAATTAATTTTTTAATAATGAAACCAAACAAAAAAAAAAAACAAAACACAGTTTTTTAACAACGCAACCAAATAATTAAAATAAGCAATATGCAAATTAATATTTTTAAATAAAAATTACTAACTAATAAAATTTTTATTTTCTAATAAAATAAATATACAGGTGTAACATGTTATAACAAGTTAAACTTGAAATAAAATTCAAATGAATCATGTATTAATAAGTGAGTCGTTGTTGATAGCAAATCAAAATAGTTGAAATGTAAATGATAGAAAAAACAAAAAATTATTTATTTAAAGATGATTTTAATTTAATAAACGTTTAATTCTTTGTTTTTTTTTTCTAATTAGTAATTTAATTGAGTTTTTCATTAACAAAAAATGCAAAAATTATAATATTAATATGGTATATTTTACACTGTGGTTATTTAAATCAGTGTTGCCATTGTAGTATTATTTTAAAGATTTTGAAAAACTATGAAAAATTTAATGATAAATTTCCCGATTTGCGTTCATTTAAATTCGTATACTAAGTTCATGCTAATTCCTACTACCAATTGAAGGTCCTGTCACAATCTAAATTCATACATTAAAGTTAAAGTCTTAAAATATAAATAAATATATTTTTTTTAGTACATTATTTCAGTAGCAAAAAAACCAAACCGTCAATGTTGATTTTAGCTAAAAATTATATTAGTACAGCATCGTTTTCTACGCATTGAAATTTATATACTCATAAATTTTCGCTATTTTATTTTAATTTAGAATATAGAAGCTATTGAATAAAAATCTAATCGCTGAATTAGAAGTGACCTAACATGCATTTTAACACTTATCATAATAACACTTTATCACAACACTTTAGAAATGACGAACATATTTTTAATAAAAAAGCAAAGTAGCTAAAATACATTTTAGCGGTTAAGCCAAAATTAAATTTTAAAATAGTATGGAATAACCGCAACAGGGGCACTGAATCAAACTTGGTACAACAAATTTGATATAAAAATTTTCTAAATTTGATTTTTTTGTTATTTTGCGGTTGAAATTTTTGTTGAAATTGAACTGGTATTATTTTTAATCAGGGGAGATGTTGCATTTGTCACCTAGTCAAAAATAATGCCAGTTCAATAATTTGTTAGATTTCTATTTATGAATGTGAGACATGGAAATATATAAGTTTATATACATATGTACTTAAAATTATTTTTCTGTATATGCTAATTTTAAATGAATGCGTGTAGTAATGTGGTTCTAATGTGTATTTGTATGAAAAGATTAAATTTTGAAAATGTTACATACATATGTGTGTGTGTAATACAAATCCATTTGTTGTTTATGATTTCCTGAAAATTGACATTAAATAAATGTAGAGATTTGAAACTTTTTTGTATATATAATACTTGCTAATTGTTTATTGTTAAATGAAATAATCGTTGAAGTAAATTTTGTGATCATCAATTCCATATAAAACAAATAATCGAAAAATTGTTAAACAAAACTTTGATAAAAAATTATGAAACTAAAGTCCTAAAAAATACACAATATTAGTATTAACAAATGCATTGTTATGAAATCCTATCATTTAAAAGATTTTAAGCTCTTCAGTTCTAATTTTGACATTAAGAATTCGCTAATATTAAAAAATACCGAAAAATATATTTAAAGTTTGAAATTGAAGTTGCAAAAATCGAATTTTTCAATTTGACCTTATAGCTACTGAATTAATGTGAATTAATCTCTATAAATTATAGAGAATGGACTAGAAATTGCATATCATATAGGGAATGAGTTTCTAAAATGTGATTAAAAATTTCGTGATATTAAAAAATTAATGGAAAATTGATTGTTGACAGGCCAAGGCCCGTTTTAACTAGAATGTTTTTAAGAGGTATGGTTTATATTTTTTTCTAGGATAATTGCTTTTAGACTGATTTCACAAAAAATACATAAGTATATTTTAAAATATGTATAACAAAAAAAATTTATTATTTAACTTTTCGACACAATTTGAAATCAAATAAAAAAAATATTTGGAAATCAAACATTTCTCAAAAACGTTTTGTAGAAGTGGCAAATTTGATCTCTTTCTGAACTGTATTATTTTACATGTTGTCTCTGTTTAATTTTGCCACCAAAGAATTCGATATCACTTGTAAAAAAAATTTAATGGAGCTTTATTGGATTTTTTTACAAATTTATGTTCAATTGAAAATTTTGTGTGTATGTCATAAAAAATTTTGTATGTCATACAAAGTTGTATGTATGTCATACCAAAATTAATTTTAATTTTTTTATTTGTAATTAAATCAGCTCACTCAATTAAAATTAATTTTTTTTTTTAGAATGTAATAGCCATCAAACTTGTACAATATTATTAACTAGTTTTGCAACCCGCCATAAATGACGGAAACGAAATAAATTCTAGCATTTCTTCCTTCATTAGAATTTTCATTTCAAGTTTAAGAAAAATATGTATTTGCTTACCAATTTATGAATATCATACCTTTATTAGAATTATTAGAATGCTTTTAATTACCATATAAACAAAATATTTGTAGTAAGGTACAAAATTTTCAATTCCATAAGGGTTATTTACTCGATCATTTTAACGACATCTTATTTGCCATCATTGGAAATTTAAACATATATTATCCTAAGACTTCAATAATTCTAAATAATCAATATTCTTAGACATTCTATTGTATTCAATTAATTATAATATAAGTTAGTCAAAAAGATAATTTCAATTTAAATTAATATAGAAATACTAAATTCAAATAATATTTTTAATGAAAACAACATCTAACTATATAATATAAACTTACAATAATTTTATATTTTTACAATCATAGAAGCGTTCTACTGTAAAATTCAAATATTAAAATGAAATTAATTAAGCCATAAGAAAAGTAAAAAGTTCTATGGCGCCATCTAAATTTAACACTTGAATGACATGACAATCATTATGAAATGATGGGAAAATGACACAGATAACGGATGACAGATGAAAAATGACAGATGACAAATGACAGATGACAGATGGCATATATAAGCAATAAAAAACAGATACTATGTTTATGACAATTACATGATGTTACGATTTGTATATATATTTCAATTTGTATATGTGTTGGAGTATTCCGTCGAACTTACAAACATCCAGATAAATGCAGAAAATTATATATATATATAATAAGTATTGTTTTCTTACAATTTAGAATTTTTTTTAAAGTTTGAAATATACAATTATATTTTTAAACAATACTGGTAACACTATTCGCACTATTTCTACCATGTATGTATCTATTGAAGACGTTTAAGATTTAAAAATACTTAAAATAAAAAAAGAAGAATAATATCATAAAGAATACTATAAATTATAATTGAATGAGTAGGTATAATGTTAATAATGTTTTCCTCAATTTAAATATCATTTAATAAAATGAATCGATTACAAGTAGTTATTTATATATTTTTTTAAGTGTTCTTCTCTTTTGACAAAATAACAATGACAAGTGATAATTAACAATTATAAAGTACTTTGAACAAAGAAAAATAAAATGGAAATAAATTAAAAAATAAATTTTTGTTTATTTTAGTTGAAATTTCTATTAACATTTTTGTTAAGGACGAATTTATAATATCCGAACGATATGGTGTAGTGATTATGAATTTAACTTCAAGGTTAACCAGAAATTTTTTGTTTCGTATATAAAATATGAAAGGGTAAATCAAAAAGTTAAAATATTAGGTAATTTTTATCTTTTCAGAACCCATTGTGATCTGAACTTAATTACATGAGTGCATCAGTAGTAGGATGCAGTAGCTATATCCGTTTAAAATTAAATACTGTGTCACAAATTTAATAGAAAAAAACTATTAAAGCATGTCATCGGGTTCGGGTATTCAAAATCTTTCTTCGTAAAAAGGAGTTAGAGTATTTACCGCATAGTCTTGGAAGTACAAAAAAGTACACAAAGATCGCTGTGAATTGTTCAGTGTAATATATCTAATAATGTTCAGTCTGATATGTTCAGTTCAATTGTTCAGTCTATAACAATTCGAAAGCATTTTGTGCTTGAATCGAAATCAATTTTATGATTTATACGATATAATTCTATTGACCAATTTACCGATAATCTCTTGTTATGGTATACTTTTTAGTTCGTGGACATGATAGTAAGATATGACATTTATACTTATATGATATGACATTTATTAATACAGTATTGTAATATTTATAAGAAGTATTAATCAATATCAACAACACATTTATTCATATAAGAAAATATCCTAATAACCCTGCTTTCGGTAATATTCTGAATCAACTGTCAGTAGTAGACATATGTATACTTTTCGTGTCTTCGATATTACCGAATATAAATAATATTTGTGAATTAAGATTTATTGTGTGTATTTTTGATTTTCATTTAATTTTTGTTTTAAATTAAAACATATTATGTAATAAAAATTACACATAATAGATTGCAGTTGAATATTCTAAATTTTTTTGCCGTTCATCACAGCACGCTAACACAGAATAATAATGCTCAATGCTCAAATTTGATTGCCATTTTACATAACCGGAAACATGACGATTGTCAACTGTCGCCAACTGTACAACGTAGAGCGTGATAACAGTTGATTTTTTTTTAACAGAAAGCGTGATGATATTTGCAGCGCAGCCTCTACCAAATGAGTAAATTGAAAAGGCAAATTGTACGCGGAAAGATAAGTTTACAAATTAACTCTTCTTCTGTTTCGATTTACCTTATCTAAGACATTTTGACAGCTTTACCGGTAAAAATCAAACGTTACTATTACCCATATTCTTGAAAACTCATCACTGACGCGATAAAAAAATGATTCTCGTCACGTCTAAATAAATTTGTATTTGTGGAAGACTTGTGAAAAATTTCGTTATGTTGGTAGCACTTGTTAATTTGAAAAAAAAAAAATTAAAGCTTGTTTTGTAATTTTATTAGGTTTTTTGTCAAAATAAAAAGAAAGATTAAATGTAAACACAATCACGACGAGTAACGAATGACGAATGACTAAAATTCGCCCTTAGAGACAGAATCACGACGAACTATTCGCGACGAACAAAATTTTGTGTTTTGAAATTTGAAAATTTATTTATAAAAAAAATGGAGAAAAAATTTAAAAAAAATTAATTTACAAATTTTTTTATTTGAATTTGAATTTTAAAAATGTTTTATTAAAACCATTTTGACCAATTTATGTTGGTATCAATGAATGTCATTTGCATTCATCGACGAGTAAAATAGAAATAGATTTATTTTTTGAATGCGAAATTCTTGTTATTCGTCATTCGTCACGACTTACGTATAATCTCATGTATTTGAAAGCGAAAAATTCGTAATTCGTCGTGATTGTGTTTTCAGCGTAATGGTAAAGTTAAGTGAATGTTAAATATAAAACAAAAAAAAAATTATTAGAAGTTAAGGCACTAACCCACTCACTACAATATGAATTTATTTAAACCAAAAACAAAAACTTAAACAACAACAAATGCCTTAGAGTGGAACTTTACCGCTTGAATAATTTAAAGTGAATAAAAAATGGCTATCGCTTCGTAGAAAAAGTTTTCCAGAAATATCCACATACGACGCCTTTGACATCTGTCATCGCGTCAAATGAAAAATATCACTTCAGTGTCAGAGATTGTCTTCCTTCGTATGAAAAGTCTTCAAGAATATGCAAGGAACATCACTTTTGATTTTAATCACATTTTTATTGTTGAAAGTTGATTATTATTTGAAACCTTTGAAGAGTTAGAACATTGACTGACATTGGAAGTGTGAAGAAGTAGAGTTATTCATAATGTTATAGATCATAGTATATTTATTTATTTATTTATCAAAAATATGTTTTCTATTTGAAAATGAAAACGAAATTATATTTAAACTTCTTTTTTTTCTTCTCTCTCTTTTCCTACTACAGTATATTTATAAAAACAAAAAAAAATAATTTTTTATTTCATATTAATTAGAAAATTTTCATTTTCTATTATTAATTTATTCCGAAATATTTTTATATTAATTTTGTTATTTTTTTTTTGCTGTTATTATTATTTTGTTGTTGTTTTGCTTTTTGCGTATATTTCAATAAATTTTTTATTTTTTAACTTTCAATATTTCATAAATTCTTTTTAAATGTATATATATATATGTTACCGAAATACAATATTATATATACATTTATATACATATATATATATATATATATATATATATATATATATATATATATATATTGTATATATATACCAACATTTTATTTTGATTTTCATTAATATTAAATCGAAACTAATTAACCTACAAAAATGGTTTTGGTTATAGTTTAGTTATTCTTCTTCCAACCTTTCCTCTAATACAAAAAAAAAAATAAACAAATAAAAAAAAAATTTCTACCGTTGTTTCTTGTATAGTATTATGCATGCTTCTCTTCCACACCATATATTTAAAGTTTTTTTTTTTTTTTAAAGAAAACCTTTGTTTTTTTTTTCATTATCAAAAAACTTCTTTAAAATGCGAAACGCATAATTTTTAATAATTTTAATATGATTTCACAGTATCTACTATTATTACTATATAGACCCATTATATTATACCTTAATAGAAAGAATTCCTCTACTAACTTCCGATTAAAGAAAACAATAAGAAAGAAAAAAATTAAACACACTATCACTTTCCATTTTCACTTTGATAAACGCTGTATTTTTGTTGTTGTTATCGTTATGTTTTTTATTTTGGAAAATAAAATTTGAACATTTAAACATATTTTTTCTATTATAACTAACATTCAAAAATATTTAACAGCAACAACAACAACAATAATAACAACAGTAGGCAACAATAAATGATACACAAAAAAATAAATTATATTAAAATAACCTCAGGTACAAAATCAAATATTATTAACTATATCACCTGTGAAAGATCTTTTAATTTTGGGAAATTCAAAAAAAAAAAAAAAATTATTTTTGTTAAAAAAAAGTGAAACATGAAGTTTTTTTTTTGTTTGATAAAAAATTAATTTGAATTAACAAAACAAAATTTTTTTCATTACAAAGAAAGAAATTATAACAAAGAAATTATCATCTAATTAAGATATTGGTATTGAAAATGAAAAGGTAGCAGTCTAATACTAGTCTTAATAGTACTTGATACATATTATACTGTTATTTTAATTTTTTTCAAATATCAATTTTATTATTCGTCACGCGGGATTTATTTAAATTCCCCTCCATCGGGTAATAAGATTTCATAATTTAATTTCTTGGTTATGTTATACTTAAAATTTATTTTGGGCCTAATACTAGTCATTATACTATCCACGTAACGTTTTATTATTATAAAAACAAAATTAGTGCTATAAGAATCTTATATGACTTCCACAATAAGCACTAAAGGTGCTATAATGATGTTTTTATGGGAATTAGTATTGCTATTAGAATGTTCTTATAGGAATTGCGCGAGTTGTTATAATAAGATTTTCAGCAAGTGCTACAGCAATGTCGTTTTAAGTCTAAAAGTGTGTAATCCTATAAAAAGAGTTAAAATGTTGTTATAAGAATAGAATTGCTAGATTAGCAGTAATATAGTGTTAAGTTTTAACTGTATTCCTATAATGCTACTAATAAACTTATACTGTAGCTTTTAATAACTATTTAGTATAAATATTTTGCGACGGCCATTATTTTCTACAAACATGGTAAACAAAATTTTTTTTTGAAGTAAACAAGAACTTAAAAACTTTGTTTTGCATTCTTTTCGCAAAAATATCATTTTTAATTAAATGAAAATAATTTATTGAAATATCAAATTTTATGTTATGCTTTAATCAACGTACATTATTTAACATTTTAAAGATGCAATTCATAAATATATTTTCTTTTACTTATTTAAAAATTGGTCATGAAATTAAAAATGTCAATGAAATTATAAATATTTCTACAATTATTCTTAACAGCAAAATAATATTTATGTATTAGTAATTTTTTATATTATAAATCATTTACATACAAATATAAAAATATGTAATTAATATCTATCTCCCTTTCACATGAAATAAATATAAGCTCCATAAAATTATTATTTTAAAATAAAAAATAATACCTTTCTCACTCTCACACAACATAAATTATTTCAAATTAAAAACATATACACTAGTATACCTTCGTATTTACAGCAATGGCTCCGGTGCTTTTAGGATTCTCTATTTTTTTTATTTCTCTATTTTAAGGTATTTATAGTGTTTCGCAACAATTGCGGAGCACTTAAATTAACACTAATACTGCTATAAGAGTGCTTATAATAGTGTTATAAGAGTGCGCAACAGTCTTATAGCAATAAAATTGTTACGTGAATAGCTATGTATGGAATCTTTCATTTTTTTCAAATACATATTTGTCAAATTAATGTAATTCATTTATACTCCATCGCACCTCGTCTCTGCTGTTATGATTAGTATTTTTTTTTTGTTCTTAGACAGTTAGAATTACTTTTTCGTGCTTAATTAATTAAGTACGGTACTGCAAGTTTTTAATGTATATGTTTTAACTAACTACAATGTTTTTCGAATATAATTTTCAACTTATTAAATCTGATTTATGCTTTATTTGGGTTGTTACCAGCTTATGCTCTCAAATATTTTTTGTCATTTATTTTATCCAAATAGCAAAAGTATACTGGACCAGATTGAAAAACCCATTAAGCATTTTTTTTTTGCTTGCTCGGGAGTCAAACCTGGGATCTGGGGTCGGTTGACAGGTGATTTACGTACTGCGCCATCAAGAGTGTGGGTTTTATTATACTTAAACAATGTTGTGACTTGGGAATAAATTTTTTCAGATCAATATTAATTTATTGTCAAGTAATTTGTTTTAATTCTTCAACCTTCATATGATTGAATTAATTTATGATTGGAGTAGGTATGAAAGCGGTTATATGATTCATGATCGGGGTTTTAACTTTGAGAACAACAGCGAAAGATAAACAATTGCTTTGCCTGTCAGAATGTAGATTAGTATAAAATTCTGATCCGCACTAACTATTCCTAACTATCAATCAATTCATAACACAACTGAAATTAGTAAAGCATGACTGAGCATTAATTTTTCTATAATTCTAATTTTAATATCAATTATAAATAATTTTTTAATTTAACAAAGATCTAAATAACAGATTTAAAAGGATTAAGGATTTTACTTTAACACAGTTATAACGATTTTTTACCGAGACACCTCACAAATGACACTATTTTTATTTCTTTAAAATTAAAAACTCTCAAATAACGAATTAATGTAGTGCATCATTTTTAATTTAATTGTACCAACGGTATCGATATAGTAGTCTCCATCTGTTCAAGAGTTGGTTTTCGATAGACACTCAATAACAAGTATAGAAAATTCAAAAATTACAAATTCCAAAAAGTAATTTCTGGAAATTTAAAATTCGTATAAGTTTTGGTCTCGTTTTTTATCGTTCTCAAGTTTAAAAAAAGTTCGGTACAAAGTGAATTTCTGTTCGTAATTGAACAATGAAAGTCGAAAAAATAACAAAATTCGTAATTAACAAGTATTAAAAAGAAAAGAAAATCAAAAATAGTTCAAACTAGAAATTAAAACAATTCACCAGAATCGAGGGTGGTGTCTTAAATGTTCCTGGCATATAAATAAATTGCATTTTGTATGCAGGCATTCTCTATTGAAATATCAAGTAAATACAATCACATTAAAAAAATGCAGCCCTATTCATATGCACACTCACATCGGCTATGATCAGTTCTGGATTAGTTCAGTTTGCTACATTCTTTTCTTGGAAAATATTGTTGAGTTAAACATTTTTCAGTGATCACTTCCTAAGTTAAATTCCGGTTCATTGTTGGAGCTATATGTTAAAGCTATGTTAAATCTTTGATTGCACCATTCTAATTCTTAAATAATATCAATTGTTGGTTTGCTTGGGATATTTAAAACCACAATTTTTTTTAGATTTAAAATTTTCCGGGAGGGGATTTGTCCCCTATATGTCCCCCGCAGTCGCAAATGGGCTTTTTGTGATAAACAAAAATGAAATTTAATTTAATTTAAGGTCGAGTTTAGCTGATTTTAAGTGTGATAATATTTGATTGGTTTTAAAGAAGCAGATAACTTGAAATTACTTTATTTTAAATGATTACTCAATGCGTACGACAACAACAGTAAATATATTTTACTTGGGATATTTATCTCTGACATTGTGATATTTTTCACACTAAATTGGAATATTATACTTTGATGAAATATATATATATATATAAAATATCATGAATACCTTCTTTATACCGGCAAGATTTTTTCTTAACAGTTTTTTGAGTAAATTCATATAAAAATTTAATATTTTTTTTCAACTGATGATTTTGACGGTTTAACAATGTTTCGTTGTGTAGTACCTACATAAATTTCCCAAATAGAAATTTAGACAATTCTTTGCAGCGATCCATTTTTTCTTATCTAAAAATTCAATAAACTATCTTTCTTTTTAGAACCTACAAAATATTATCACATTTAAAATGTTTACCAGCTCAAATGCACCTTTACTCTCATAAAAAATGTTATAACATAGGTAGATAGGATTACCGAAACTACGTTTCTTTATTTTTTTTTATTTTATTATAAAATAAAGAAACGTAGTTATAAATATAAAAATTTATAAAATGAAGCTATCATAATAATAATAATAATAATCAAAGCTACAAAAAATATAATATGGACGAAGATGAAAATCTCAGAATTTATTGTAAATTTAATCCAATTTGAATATTTAGATTAGAGTAAATCAGATAAGATTCAGATTAGATTAGATTTTACTTGAGGGGGGGTCGGGTCAGTGATTCAATCTACCGCTTATCAACAGGGATGCAATCTAACGATTCAACGCTAACCCTTAGCAATCTTTAGGCTTATTATAAAACATATCTTGTGACATACCTCTATGCTATCGCTCTAATATTTGGAACAATTTCAATACGCAATGAATGCAAAATTTAAATTCTGATGATGTGAATATGTGCTTTTAGGTCTAACTTTTTAATGAGGTTAACAGCGACATAAACTGTACATCCTACAATGAATATGAATACGATTTGTGTGAACATTTTTTTTTATATCTAACTATATTAAACAATTTTGATATACGATATGAGAAGTAAATATCCATTTTGTTAAAAAAAAAAAGCCCATTAAAAAAAATTAAAATGTGAAGTCTTGAATTTCTTAAATTAAGATGAGTTAACTTACTTTCAATGTCAAATTTGAATATCGCTTTAAATAATTAAAGTAAAAAAAAAGGTAGTATAAAAAAGTAATAACATATATCTATAATATGTATGTGTATATATATATATATATTGTGCTGTGATATGGGAATTTTGTCATTTTAAATTATTCCAAATTTATTCCGAAAATTAAAAAAAAATTAGAAACGAAATAGAAAGTATTTAAAAAAAAAATAAATATTTTGTGTTTTTTTTTTAATTCTTTGAAATTTTACAATAAAAAAAATTTGACTATTAAAAAAAAAAAAAAAGGTTTTAATTTTTATTGTTGTTGTTTTGTGAGATTTTTGATTTTGATTCCAAAAGTGAAATGAGAGTTACAATTTTACAATAGAAAATTACTAAAAAAGATAAACTATATAAAATTAACTAAATGAAATCATATACAGTATATCTATATCTTAAATTGATAGTATAAGTTGATGATGATATAGATTAAGAATAATAATTTGATATTTTTGACTCAGTGAATTAAAGAAAAAAGCTTTCACTTATATAAAATAGAAATTAACGGAAAATTAAATATTTTAAAAAAATTAAGCCATAGACTGTAGTTTGGTATAAAATGTTATTTTTTTTATTTAATTTATTGTGACTACATTAAATTAAAACTATTTTCATTAATTGATTGTTATATTTATATTTACTTACTAGTAGGCCCCTGTGAAATTACACAGTAGTAATTTTATTTAAAAAATCCTGGATAACAACATCATCATTGATTCATATCAGTTTATATGAATCTGATTTATTTTATTTTCTGTAGGTAGAGTTACAATTCTGTTATAGCAATAGTTAACAATTTGTTTAAAAGAAAGTAAAAAACTTCATAAGTTCATACAATTGATGTCGCTTATAAGTCACATTAAAATATAACTCCAATTTTTTCAATAAAACAAAAAAATAAGTGAATTATTTTATTAAAAAACTGAAAAACTGCCTTTTTCTGTTCTTTATTTCAAATATATATATTTTGTGATTGTATAGCAGAATTGCTATTTATGAATAAAATAAAGTTTAAAATTTTTATACGAACGATATTTTATTGAATTTTGTTTATAAAGATGCAATTTTTTTTGACTACGCCTATAATCACAAAACTGTTATAGTCTCAAATATTACTGAAATTTGGGGAATAACTATAACCGTGTTTTACTGTACATATTTTTTTTTAAATAGAAGAATCAAATGAACTAACATTTATTATATCATTTGTAAATAGTATGATCTGATTTTTGTTTTTATGTTCTGTTTTAAATTTTTGTTTCTGTGTTCGTTTTTGTACTTTTTTTATAAGTTTGTATGTTTATTTAAAATGAAAGAATTTTTATGAAGCCTTTTTAAAAATTGTCTGTGATTGAAATTTATTTTATAGTATAGATGTTGCTCTACTCAGAAATAACCGTCATTTATTTGGTGTAACTGTTTTAAATGTTTTAAGTATTCACTATCAAGAACTTGCTAAAATTTTAATATATCTGTGGTGTAATTTACTATTCAACTGTTTTTCCTTTTTTACTCCCCACGTTGTTCATCTTGTTTATTATATAAAAGATATAACTATTTTAAATTATATCAAACTATATATGGAGTTAATATAAATTTGTTTGGTCTGATACCCATAATCCATATCATATACCCATAATCATAATCATGTACCCATATCAGAGACGAGTTTGTTTATATAAAAAACAAGTCCAGAAGATTGTTAGACGAATAATACGGTTTTAAATCGACAAAAGATAAATTATATAAAATAATGATCATTGTAGTCCATTGACAATGAAATCATATAGTATATATAGTATATTTTAAATTGGTAGGTTGGTCTACTAACAATGGAATACCGTTTTTGGTAAATGACGGCTCAAACTTAAATTGTTTGACATAGAAAATTGTCAATCAATAGTAAATTTTCGCAAAATTTCTTACATACTACATGTAATAGATTTAGATATGAGAAACGGTAAGTCTTACATGAAAGTTATGTATGTAGAGAATAATTGTATAATCTAACAAACTATATAATGAAAAAAATTTAGTGATTTTTTTCAAGATAATAAACGATATTTCAACAAAAACATCAGTTTTAACAACAATATTTCAGTTTATCGGATAGTTATTACTCGAAAACGGTAAGTCTGATACTCACACAATAAATAGCGCTCGCTAACTAGGTACATTATAAATAAATAAAAGCTCTGCAGAACAAATTGCTCTAGCTTGTTAGCTTAAAAAAACCCTTTGCAGTTCAACTTAAGTTTGAAAAAAACCTAGACTATCTTCATTCAAAAAATTTAATATATTTGAAAGAATGAGAAAAAATATTGAATACCTGAAAAGGTGCTAAGTGTTAGTTTCTATACCGTGAAAAAAAATATTTTGGTTGTGTAAAATTGGTAAATAAAATTTGTAAATGGACAAAAAAAGAACTGATGCCAAAAAATTAATTAATTATTTTATATGAAAATAAAATTGAAATATGAAAATGGATATATGACCCTTGACGTTGATGTTAAATTGTTATCAATTTTAGTCCTTTTGTACAAAAAACATATTTGATAGGTGAATTCATGTTTTCCGTAAACCTATTACATCATAGCTTGTAAATACACTCTCTTGGTATACACTTAATCACATAACTGATTCTCAAAATAAAGATTTGCACGTTTATTGAATTCTTCAATACTTTTGCTATTTCCATATATAAATTTTTACAACAAAAATTATGCAGGCAAACTGATATGTGTACAAATAAATAAAGTACAATCTTAATATTTTTGAAAAGCACTGTAATTATTTTTTTATATCATTAAAATTCAAATTCAATTTGGCATGGGATGTTTTTTTTTTCCCCGAACGCATATAAATTCTGAAGGCAGATGAGATGCAACATAATTTCTATTTTCTAATTTAAATAAATAAAAAAAAAAATTGAAAAATTGAAAGCTTCAAAATTTAAATTTTACCAAAAAAAATTTATTAGGTCAATGTTGTTTTCATTTGGTTATATTTTTGTTTTTATATTAAATATTTTTAATAATTTGAATATTTATTTTTGTTTTAATAACATTTCTTTGACCTTAATATTTATATATATATATATATATACCTATAATAATTTCATTTAAAATGTAAATTAATTCTTAATAAAAAGGGAAAACGAATTGAAAATGTAATTTAATTTAATTTTTCTAATTTTTTACTAATTTTATTATTTTAATAGAATTATTTTAATAATTGTATTTAATTAATTATATAATTCATGAATATACAAATTTTATTCTAGAAAATTTATCGCGAACAGTTAATTTATAATTAATAAAAGCAAAAAAAAAAAAAAATTATTATTTTTCAAGTCCTGGTTCAATAATCATTTTTGCTATCAATTACGTACTGCATTTTAAATCCACGATTATTAAATTACAAAAACAAAAACAAAAATAAAAATTAGTAGTAAATACGTGGTAAATTTTTGCAATTTAAAAATTCATCATATTTTAATCGGCTTTTAAAAAATGGTTTGTAAGCTTATTCGTATTAAATAAATTAAAATTCAAATCTCATATATTGAACAAAATTTTGTACAATTTGTACAGTTGAGTCTTAAGTGGAAAAGAAAATTTTACACATCACAGTAATGTAAGTGTAAAGTAAAAAAAAATATTTTTTTTTTTTTTAGTGTTGTTTTAAAGTTTTAAAAATAATATGTCAGTTGTTCAGTGTGTTTTTGTGAGCAGTTAAAATATTTGAAAATATTTCAGTAAATTTATAAAATATATTTTATAAAATTTTTTTTTGTATATCATTTTACTTGCCGAAATCACTTAGTATAAGTAAAACAAGAGATATCCATACCTATGACAACACTATACAAAAATATGGTGGGGCAAATAGCGATACCCTTCAACAAAAAACTTAAGCAGTTAAAAGCAAAACAAAATTTTTTCACAAGTACACAAATAAAGCGAGCGAAACCAACCTGATAGTTTTGAAGCAAGCTAGTAATAAAAATTTCTAGGTGATAGTCGTCTAAGACAAAAAATTATTCGCTGTCCAAAAGGCAGCAAAAATTTCTGGTTATTTGCAAAAATAGTAAAACAAAATTTTTCACCATCAGCAACAACTCCGCTGGTTGATAACAATGCTGTTATATCAGATTTGAACTGAAGGCAAACCTGCTTGCAAAAATGTTTGCAGGAAACTTTATATTACCAGCAACAACATACCCTTCTAAGTTCTAAGTTCTAAATTCAAACAAAACTATCGGGTCTGATAATATCCCCTCTATAGTCCTTAAAAATTGTGCAAAAACTCTAGCTAGACCACTGAGTAAACTTTTCCATACATCATACGTTACTGGTATTTACCCATTTTCATGGAAAATAGCTCACATCCAGCCAATCTCAAAAAAGGGTACCCCAAACAATCCTTCAAACTATCGTCGAATTACTTAATTGCAATAAATATTGATTGGGCAAGAGAAATTTATTATTAAAA
The DNA here is from genome assembly GCA_963942445.1 of Argyra leucocephala. Classification (NCBI taxonomy): domain Eukaryota; kingdom Metazoa; phylum Arthropoda; class Insecta; order Diptera; family Dolichopodidae; genus Argyra; species Argyra leucocephala. The sequence goes on from OZ012680.1 coordinate 28,465,306, forward strand.
ATTGCAAGCATACAATCATGCAATCATTCCTATACATGCCAAATTACGTGGGCGTGAATTACGAACTAACACACGATTCACGAACGATATACGAACATGTTGCGGAGTGTTCATACATGTGATTAATTAGCTGTGACTTTCGAAACCTCTAAAAAAAGTTGAAACACAATGTCTTCTGTTTACATTTGTCAAATAAAAATTGTAACACAATGTGTTGAGTTTATAAACGCCTAAATAATGTAATCGCGAGGCCTCGAATGTGCAAAGAAGGTATCGAAAATTTCTGAAAGACATTTGTTTCACGTTCATAATAATTTGGAAAATTTAAATGTGGCAGTAAATAATCAAATTTTGTTTTCGTAACTAACTGACATTTTTTAATAGGGAAAAGAAATATACCCACAAAAGAAATTTTTTTCTTTCGTTTGATAGAATCAATGTTCGTTAAATTCATGTTTAAATTTTCTTTTTTAAATGTAAAACAATCATCAAATATAATATTAATTAATATGTTTGCATTATTATTCATTTTTTCGTCTTATGACATTCAAAAAACAAATGTTCGTAAAATTGCGAGAAGTGTTTATTAACGTCAAATAGTAAATTGTATAGACATTACAAATCAAACACATGATTTTGATATTGTGATAATAAAAGTTTAACAACCCGTCTCACAATCGTATTTTTTGACGTTTCGAAAGTCACAGTAAAATTTACTTATTAATATTAACTTTAATTTTTCATGATTAAGCGAGGGTTAAACCCAACTCTCCTGCATATTGTTAATTGGTTATGTTGTTCAAATACCTATGTTTTGTCATACATATATATTGACCTGTCATTTATCTACGTTGATATATTGTAAATAACTTTAATTTTTCATGATTGAGAGAGGACTAAACCCAACTTTTCTTCATGTTGTTAATTGGTTATGTTGTTCAAATACCTATATTTTGACATATATATTGACCTGTCATTTATCTACGTTGATGTATTGTAAATATCAATTTAGGTGCAGCATCTCATTTGTGTGAGCGATTTATCGGCGACTTGCAGCCCTTTTAATTACAAACAAAATCATAAACAAACAAAACAAATAACAAAAATCAATCAAATTAATTATAACCTATATTTACTGTTGACATTTCAATTGTTTACTTTTGTAACAGTAATTCAAATAAATTACTGCTCAAATAATATTTTTCATTTTCATTATTGAGTAACGCAATATTTTCTTCTTAATTCGTTTTAACCACCCAAATCACGTTGGTTGTTGTAAAAATGTATACACATAATGTAAAATTCGATATGGGAAGCCAAAACGGATTTGACCGATTTGGCATTAAATTTTTCCTTTTATATTTTTTTTTTTTTTTTTTTTTTGATTTTATCCTCTTGTGTCATATTACCAGAATTTACAGCTGTCGTTTAATTATTTTTCACTAGAATTAAGTATTTAAAACCATTACAAAATAAAATTGAATCAGTTTTTATGCTTTTTAGGTGTTAATTATTTATTTGGGAATCATTGAATTTAAATCAATTTGATTTTTATTAAAAAAGAAAAATTTAAAATTACCCTAGAAGGAAAATTAAAAATTGAAATTTTCTTATGACATATGATATTTTAAATGTCAAAAATTTGAAAATTCATTATAAGAATTAACGAAATACCGAAATTTAGGTCGATTGTGATCAGTTAGTTTAATTACGTGAGGGCAATTTGAAATAATGTTTACGAAGAAATATGTATTTGACAGATTCATAAGTCATTTTGTGTTTTAAGTAATAAAAAAAAAAAAAAAAAATCGTTTCAAATTTAAGGTTAAAAACATTTTTTTTGTTGTTTTTTTTTTTTGTTTTTAAATTAATAGTTTTCCGTTACTTGAATATTAAATTTAGAAAAGATGAAAGTGACTGACTTAAATGCATTTTCATCGTATACAACCGTAAAATATTTCTTAATTGCATATTGAATTCATATTGAATGACAGTAGGTGGTAAACTATGTGTGTGTAGGCATTACATTTTTATTTTGAATATTTGGTGTCAAATTGAAATTGTCTTTTTTTGTAAAAGCTAGAACGAATTTATGTTTATGATCATGTAAGAAGATTTGAATTTATGTAAACTATATTGACACGATTTTAGTTATGTTTTTTAGGTTAAATCGATTCTAAAATTGTAATTGAAAAAATAATAAAATTTGAGGGGAATTTGCCGGGTAATTGATTACAGTAAATCGATTTATTATTATATATATCTCTCTCTATAGTATAATCGGTTGAAACGAAGGGACATAACAAATTGCAATTTGACATAGAAAGACCTTGCTGAAATTTGTTAAAATCACTACAATTAGTGCAATTAGGAACATTAAGTAGATTAGCAGTGCTTTAAGTAGAATATTTGCAGTAGTCTAATAAACCGTTTTGCAAAAAAATTAAATAGTATCAAGAAACTGAAGCAAACAGCATGGACTAATCCACCATTTTGTACAATATTTAAATAATTATCAAAATTTGAAGCAAACATTCTTGAAATTCATAATGATTCTAAGACTTGCAGTCTCAAAGAAAGAAAATAAAAAAATATGAAACGGTGTATTCCAGAGGTTGAAACACGATTGACATATCACAAAGTTAAAGCTAACCTGGGAATGTCAACATAAACACAAAACTATATTTTCTCGACTTAGTCTTGTCTGTTCAAAATAGTTGGGTGGCTCAATTTTGTTTTCTTTAGTTCGTGGTTCGTATATTCAAATTCGGAACTATATATAGTCTACAAACCTTTTTTTGGATTATGAATTATGATCGCTTAGAATCGCTTTCAAACGAATTATGAATTATAATTCTAGACCCGTTTGATAATTGGAGGACAGGGGGTTTCTCTAGATTTAAATATAATTCAATATAAGTAACGAAGAAGGTTGTTATTGATATATGAAGTATACAAACGAAGAAATTGTTAGAAGGGAAGGGATAGCATTTTCAATTTAAGTGTAATAATGTAACGGTAATTATTTTAAATAAGATACCACTGGTCACCTTGTGGCGACAAAACAAGAATTTGAATAGAAATACAACAGTTACAATATTGGGTAAGTAAACGGTCAATGTCTATACCCTCTATTGATCTCAGACCATCATGAAACAGTTGTAAAATTTATTAAAAGTTTTAAGATTTATATAAAATAAATTTTCAGTGAAAAATTAAATTGGGTACACACGTATACAATTAAAAGTTGGTCATTCAATAAAAATGATAAAGAACAGAGAATTGCTCAGAATATTTTAAACTAACCAAGGTAATAGGAGATCCACCAAAATAATGTTGAATCAGACGTAAAATATCTAAAAGTAATAATGTGGAAAACGATTTCAAGAGGTTGAGACAATTGAATTAATCCTGAGACGAAATCGAAAATCCAGCAAGGGTTGTATAACATTCTGATATTCCAACTTTTCAATTGTTCCCCATAGCTAAATAAAAAATTCTGTCGTAATCAATGTCTCAATCCCGAAAATAATTTGTGCTATACAGATTGGAATAAATTTTTTTTATAAAATTCGCATATTACGCCGATGAAATTTTGTGTTGTAGACCAGTAATAGGTCAGACTATAAATTTTTTTTTTTTTTTAATTTTATGTGTCTGTTTTGTTTTTTATGCTATTTTTTAAATTAATGAGGTGAATTTATTTTTGTATTTTTTTTTTATTATACCATATTTTTGGCAATTGTTTTTCTTTTATGGAGGTGAATTTAGCTAAACATTAAAAAATTTAAAGCGAAAACGAAAGTTAAAGATTAATTAAGTGCTTTATTTGCTATACAATATAATATACAAGAGAGTATAATTTTCAAAGAGATTTGTGCTAATTCAAATCTACGTTTATCAAAAATCTTTTGTTTTAATGGGGCTGCCAATTTTTTTTTTTTTTTTTTTTTTTTTTTTTTTTTTTTTTTTTTTTTTTTTTTTTTTTTTTTTTTTTTTTTTAGTGAAAATGGTAACAAATCATTTAAAGTGGTTAAAAAACTACTGGTATATAAAAAGAAGTTAATAAAAATAAGAAGAAACAAAAAAATATCGTTTAAAGAGCGTGGGTTTTTACAGATGAGCTGTTTTTTATTGGCCATATTTTGGGAGAGCAAAAAAAATTAAAAAAGCTGTAATAAGTATATTGGATGAGGTTCAATAAAAAAGAAAAGTATTTTTAATTGAACTTTTGAAATTTTACTTTTTTTTTTATGATGTGTAGAATTAACGTTTACAGTTTTTTTTTTTATTATTGTTTTGTTGTTAAATGAATTTTTAAATTTTTGTGCGTTTTTTTTTGCTTATTTTGTGTCTTTTGGGAAAAAATTTTTGTTGTTAGTTAATTTTCGATGACAGTTTAATATGGAGTGCATTTAATTGATTACAATAATTTGTGATGAATTATAAAGTGGGCTTTGAAAAATATTTCAAATTATTTGGAAATAGTATTTGCAATATTTCGGATGAAAAGATTGGGCTTTTCTGACGAAAATGTTGTATACGCGTAGGACGTAATGACTATATCCCACGGATACCTGGTGTTTCTAGCTTTAATTCTGATCTAGCTAATCAGTTTTTTTTATCTAGTAAGAAAACGGTCTGGAGCATATTTTAACATTTATTTGATGATGATTGGTGGTGCTGTTAGGTTACGGAGATATTGTAGTTCAAAGTAGAAAATTTTTGTACACCTGGGGATTTGTTATAAAATATTGAAAAGTTCTAACATTAAGTTTTGCCGATTCATAGTGGGTGTTTTAAGTCAAAGCTATGTACATTTTTGTTATTTTTTTGATAATTATTAGGGTTAAGAATGAATACAACAATGAATACAACAATGAAAACAATCTACGAGAAGTATATAGATATTACTTCTCGTAGATTAAAATTACCCAATAAATGTTTTTTATTGGCTAGCAGTACTAAATTACATTGAGACAAAATTTCTGATGGACAAAATTATTTGGTTTTATATTTAGGCACAAACAACCTCTATTTACGTCTATACTAATGAACGTAAAGTAACTTCACATTCATTATGTTAAAGTTTTATTTTATTTTAGTAATGTGATAGCCAAATTGTAATCGCAACTAATATCAAGGATTAATAACAAAAAAAAAAACTGTTTACAACATGCATTCTACAATCGGACCCATGACCTTCAAGTTAGATAACCTTACATATTATATAACATTATATACATATTCTTAAATATATATATCTCGGCTTAAATACATATAATAATAATACATATAAAATACATACATTTTTTTCTTTTTGCAAGCCAGACTTAGAAAATTGCAAAAGAGATAATTTTTTAACACAATTTGTTACCACCCTTTGTGATTTAGAATTATTATTATTCCATACGGTAAGAGACTAAATTTTTCATTATTCAGGACTTGTCGATTAATTAATCCATTTCTGTAACTGAATTTAGTAATTTAGAATATAACATTGCAAATCAATTATTCTGTTTATATGAGCTCTTTTTGTGGTTTTTATGAATCTGTTTTTATTAATTTTAGTTAACTGTATTTTTCTATTCTAAAATAACAGCTTTATAAGCGATGATCAATTGCAGTAATTTACTCTATATTCTCGTTCGATACGATTTATTAAGAAATTCTAACTAAGCCAGCTTTTAATTTTTACTTTTTATTTATAATCTTTGACCCTTTCTAGTTAACTTCAAAACTCCTTGAAGATGTTTTCAGCGATTCAGGTTTTACGAAACATGACTCAAATGATTGAAGGATTATATGTTTATTGGCTTGGGATATATTTTTAGGTCGCCAAAGGCTTGTTTTTGATGATAGAATAAATAAAAGGCGCAGTCTTACTCTAGGGGGTTGTAATAAAGACCGCAACTGTCGTTCTATTTAAAACTAACTAATGTTTTTGTTATTATAAATAGGTACTGTATGTACTTTCAGATCTATTTTAAGCATTTTCACATTGAATTAGTACATACTGTGTTAAAATTCAGATTGCGAATGCTCGTATACGGAAAGACTTAAAACTGATTGTTGTTTTGATTAGTTGAGTTATGTTTCAAAATCTGATGCTCTTAGGTTCTTGTTCTATATATCAAAAATATAGCTGTTAAGTTTGCTCAACTTTTTCAAACGGTAGATTAGATTAGTTAAAATCTTAAGTGTGTGTTTATATCTGACTTAAAATGTCACGGTTATCGTTAGATTTATTATAACATTTTTCCATAGCTCTATAGTGATATATTATGTCTCATAATATATGGATAAATTTCGTGAATATGTGGATATTCTTCCATAGAATGGATAAAATTTGTCTTGATTGGATAAATGCCTATTCAAAATCAGTAAATACTGATTTAAGGCAATTAAATATAGTTAAAGTGTAAATATTTAAACTAACTTACTTTTAATATGAATTGAATTAAAAAAACAATTAATAAAAATAAATTTAAAAAGTGGCGCATTTATTTAATTTAGCAATCAAATTTTCTCTTTAATATTATTTTAATGTCATTTTAATATGGCTTTATTTAGTTAATTTTTTTTTGTTACTTAATTTAATAGTAATTGCAAAATTTACTGAATATAGTTGGCATAAAAATTAAAAAATTAATATTAAAAAAAAAAAAATAATAATTAATATTGGTTAGCATTGTAACAGTTTTTTTTTCGAATTTTCAAGCGAAGGAAAAATCATAATTAATTAAATGATTTTGAACTTTATTTATATAATGTCATAATAGTTAGCGTAACGTAAGTCGACCTTGCAAAAAAGTTGATTTTGCGAAATAAAAAGAAAAATTAAATATTGGAAAAAAAACGGAGTACAAAAAAGAACAAATTTAGCAAATTAAATATTTTTTAATTAATTAATTGAATTGCGTATATTTACAACAATAAATGCTTACATAATTACAGATATTGTTTAAAAATGTGTTTAAGAATTTATAATAAGAATAGCTGCGAATGAGTTGGCAAAAATATAAGATTTGATTGATTATGACATTTAGTGAGAATTTAAAAATTATTCGAGTGCATTTATGATATCTCTTCAGTAACAAAACTTATTTGTAATATTGCGGTAATGCCGTTATTTCAGAAATTTTTGCCGAACTACTTTTCTCTCTTTTACACAAAACTTGAATGCAGTATGGGAATAAAATTGTTTCAAATAAATTTAAATACAGTTAGAAGATTTGGTATTACATATCCCTAATGTCGGTTCACAATAAATGTATATTCGACATCTAGTATGTCTACTTTCTGAACCAGAAAATTATTTTTTATGACATAATTATTACATTTACCGTTGTTGGCAATTGTTGACTGCATTGAAATTTGAAATTGACTTAACTGTTAATTTTCCACTACTTTTTTTACTTTTGAATTTGTGAACTTTTATGATTAACTAGCCAAAAGCCAGCCGATATCCGATTCCAATATAAAATGTATAGAATTTGCTTCAATAATTCAATAACATTTTTCTAACGGAGTATAAGTGGAAATAATTTTTAAAATAGTTGATGAACATTAATATTTTTTCAGTTGCAGTTGAAGACCAACATATTCTATTGTTTGAGCCTGTTATTCGTTAATAAACATGTCAAAATTTAATCCCACTGATGGAAATTGTAAGCGTTTAAACTGAAACGGCATTTGTAGGCATCATTTAGGCATCTATGGGTTTATAGAGAACATTTGTTCTCAAGTTTTAGATTACAACTCTCTCCAGGTTGTACAATCCGTTGATGAAGTTTCAATCATCAACACAATACATACAAAACTGATTGTTATTAATCATCGCATCGAAACTACGGATTTTTATACAACATACAACAAATTTGTAGAATTTTTAATTTTAAATTTTTTTACTGTAGTTAACTGTTAATTGAAAAGAAATTGAGAAGAACTTTTTATTTTTATTATATTCAAGTAAGCCATTATTATTATTATAGTTTTGTTTTTGCTGTTTTATTTTTTGGTATTCAGTAAAGTAAATTCTGATTGTGCTACTTTCTTAATTTATTAAGTTATTTTTTTTTTTTTAAATCAATAATAAATTTTTTATTTTAATTTATTAAAATTACAAGCGGAAATTATTTTCCGCTTTTAAAAATATCATTAGCTCTACCTATTTAAAATAATTCTAATTATTACAAAATATTTGATAATAAGTAAAGAGAAAAAAAATAGGTACAGTTTGGTAAAGTTAATTAGAGTCACTTTTTTTTTTTTAATTGTCGTTGTTTGTTAGTTCGTTGTCTATAGCTTTGAAATTGCATTAAAAATACTACAAACTTTGTTTTTAGGTTTAGGTTATCATCATCATCATCTGGTAATTCTACAGAAATTATTTTTGGAATAAAGGCTATTTTAATTAGATTCGATTGTCACTTACAGATTGATACTTTATATATATAATATTTATGTCTTTTTCGAGCTATGGTATTGCAAATCTTTCGATCTACCAATTTCGAACAGATGATTGTTAAATGAGCCATCACTTGTGTAAAATCATATCAGTGTTCGGATTACCGGATTACCTGATATTACCTGATTACATCGGTGAATACTAAGCTTAAAAAGCTTTATTTTACTGCATCAGTCCTAGGCAACTATCCCACATATTTTGCGTTTTTGTAATTTGTGTAGGTAGGTGTTTGAAAGAGCAATACTTGGTTCTTCATCTACTTTACATTTTAATATCATAGCAACCATTTGGTTCATTACTTTATCTATAGATTTAGTTCAAGTTATCCCTGATCTTGCAAGGAATCCAAAAAGTGACTCGTATAGAAATATTTCTGGTTGAATAAATTTCTGTTGAAGAAAGAGATTCCGTTTCGCATATAAGTACACAAAATGTGTTGAGCCATTCCTTTCTACTTCATAACAAATTCTGCAATGATGACTATATTTCTTCACTTGACAGTCACCCATAAAAAATTTGGAATTAAAATGTTGGCATTCTGTTTTTTGTTTGCAAATGAATGTTTGCTGGTTTTCAAGCTTCATCATTGTGTATATCTGCATATGGTTTGAAACTTAGTACAACAAAAAAAAAATCGGCTGTGCATTTAACAGTTTTTTGATCTGTAACGGCAGTTAGTTTTTCTGATCTGTAACGGCAAAAAGTATTTTATTTGGTTGTAGTTTAATTTAATTCGGGTTTTTATATATTCTTCTTATGTATGGGTAACAATGTTGTAATATGATCTTGCTTTTTATTTGATGTTTATCGTACTGGGACGAAAATCAACAACATGATGAAAAATTGTATGTCTACTATTATATTCCTCCTTTTTATTCTTCTTGTGGTAGGTAAAAACAAGAGTAAATTAGACAAGATAAAATTTGATCGGATCAAAAACATAACAAAAATTTCGTAACACAGATATGCAAACCCTCCGCCTCCGCTTTTATTTTGATTTTAAATGTGAAAAATATTAAAAAAGCAAAATAATTTGAACATAGCTGGATGCAGTCACTTTTATGCAGTAAATATAACCATTGCTCTATTCTATATTACGGTTTGTATTTACTCAGACTAACCATTATTTCTTATCTACCAATTTGTCGCTTTTATTCATATATTAAAGCTTATCTTTACTTAGATTAACCATTAATTTCGTGTTTACCAATTTGTTGATTTTTCGTTGACCCTAAATGACTGTACCGAACTGTAGATACTATATTCAATTAATTAATTAATTATTTTTTTAATATTTCCTCAACTCTAGTCTAGCAAATTTATTGACCAATAAAAATACCAAAAAAACAAATACACCTTATTTCCGAATAAACCTAACTATATCTCTAGAAACCTAGAATTTAATACACCTGCCAACCCGTATTTTTATTTTTTTTACTAAATTTTTTTTGTTGCTTGATATTTAATCCATGTTATGTACAAATCAAATTCCACACTTTAAAAGCCGCACCATATTTATTTGAATGCATTTTAAAATTTTCGTTTTTAGATAGTAAAATTCAGAATGCATGAATTGTGTTAATTTTGTTCTTGTCTAAAAAAAAAAAGCAAAACAAAAAAAAAAAAACAAGTTATATCATATATCTTCGATTAAACAACCACACGTCAGCCTAAAAAACTTCTAAAAAACAAAAAAAAAAAATCGCGCACGAATTTGGGTCAGTCTTGGATATTGAAATATTCAGATACAACAACAACAATATAACATTGACAGAACCAAAATTCAATATAAGTTAGAATTAGAAATACATACATATAATGTACTTACATACAGCTGTAAAATATTTTCATAAATATAGCAAGTGATTGAGACTGGCTTTTTTGGTCCATAACGGTGTTGTTGCTACTACTGTTAATATAAGATTTAAAAAAGCCTACATTAATTTGAAATTATTATTAATAATTTTTTTTGTTCTTCTTGTTTTTTTTTCATTTTCTTTTTCTTTTAACTAGTTTCTCAATAACAGCAAAAATTGAAACAGGTGAAGGTTTTAAAATAGGTGAATTTTATAGATAAAAATATAACTGAATTTTACCTGATTGTACCTGTTCTGATGGGTCTACTTATATCAGAACCAGTTATTTAAGTGTTGTTATTATTATTGTTATGGTCTTACATATGAAAAAGAAACTGTATGTAAAACAAATGAGATTTACTTACTACAAGAGGTGGTGACTAACTAATAATTATTGATATAAGTATAGTTATGATGAAGAATTTTATTGTGTAGATCTTATATTTAGATAACATATATGTAGAATACTATCAGTTTAATTGATTGAATTGATTAGCTTGATAAAAATTTCATGTGTATACAGTTTTAGTTGATTTCCAGACAAAATTGATTTATAATATTAAATATTACATGTATTGTTGTGCGCGAGCGATTCAACGCATTGTCTTATGTCAAAGTTGTAATGTATCTGTTATTATTTCTCTTATAACATCTGAGAGAGTTCAATGAAGTGACAAATTAATCTTTATATTTAATCTGTAAATCAAAAAAAGGACAAGGATTTGAGCCATTTAAAACCCGATTATTATTCTTTTTAATGATAGATATTTTAAAGGAGACGTAGCGAAACCAAATATTTTTTTCATTTTCAATTAAAAATTTCAATTTAAAATTTCACCCCATGTACCTACAACTAGTTTTAACATACAAACATTTTAGTTTATTAAATTGCCGCAACAACAGCTCTAATTTAAATTTTTAAATAAATTATTAAGTACTACGTTTGAGGTTGTTGTTTAAGATAAATCAATAAAAAATATAGTGTCCCCGATAAAATGAAATGATGGAAATAAATTCATAATTAAATATTGAGTACGATTTTTATCGAATTTCCTCGAATTTCCGGTGAATGCTAGTATTTTATAATTTTGTTTATTATTTCTTTACTGTCCTTTTTAATAATGAATGAAATACTTCCTATTTTTAATAATGACTTATTAGTATTCGCCCTACTCACCGGTATTCTACTCACTTAAAATTCTACTCGCCGGTATTCATTGAACTGTATAATAGAAATTGTTAAAATCAACATAAACAACTTTCTGGAAGAAGCAGATCTGTTTATTTATGTTCCTTCTGGAATCATTTTTTCAAATTTCATAATATCTTTTTTACTATAAATAAGGGCCCTCATAAAAATATATTTCCACACTTCTGTTTTGTTTTAAGATCACAAACATTTCAATAATCTATAAAATCTAGATACAGTTAATCAAGGTTATTGATTTTACTTAATTTATAATCAATTATATCTGAAATAATAAATAACTGTTATAATATGAATGTACATATATTGATGATATAACTAAATGATTTACCAATTTTATAAATGTACATATACCGGTGACCTGACCATGTGCCTCAACTTTTTATGTTAATTTATACATTATGCATTTATTTTTTATTATATTACTGTATTAAATACAGTAATTTCTCGATTTGTGTCACCAATATTTATGTAAATTTAGTCTTCTTCTCGGCTTATTCTTTAATAGGGCTTGTTTTTTCAATATATATATATCTCATCTTCAATTTTGTGATTATGAGGTTCAGAATACCACCGGAGGTATTCGTGGTAGACGTTTGATATTGATTTGGCCATTCAATACTACCTTCGCCAGCCGATATTTATACTGACTCCAACGGACAATATTTGGAATGTCGCATGCGTTCCTGATAAATAATAGTAATAACAAAAACTATCGGCAAAAATGGAGGATGTTGATGAGTCAGACCCAGGACCTACATGGTCTGTTGGTCACCTAAGCAAGTAAGTAATGTTGACAAATAATTGAAAATGTCTCAACTATCATATATCTAAGAGCTTTATGTGTAAACAAATTGGACCTTAATAAAGAGTTGAGGACATCTATGATAAAATTTAACAAAACTAATTTTGAATTGCGCCAGACCATGGAAACAAATTTTTTCAACCAAATACACTGAAAGGGTATATAAAAATATATTGGAAAAGTCTAAAAATAAAATAATACAATGTATTTTGATATGTAATCAGTTTACATCTGTATTAAATTACTTCATACTTACTGAAGTAGCTTTCAAGCTTTATAATAAATACAAATAATATAAACAAAGCCCAAAATAGGCTATAACCCAGTCTTTTCAAAAAAATTTAATAAACTTTGCGAGAGATCTAACAAATTTATGTTATTTCTGAAATTAAAGGTCTCTGGAAGTTTTTTTGATAACATTTCCAGGAATCGGTTTTGTACTAGAATTTCATTAGGAAAAAGGTAAAGATTATTTTTACATACACGCTTTTGTACAATGTTGTTGTTCATATTCAGGTTATATATTGATTGACTCGATTAGTTTGATGAATTTCTTATAAAATGTTAGTAGAAAATATTTCCAGACAAAAATGATTTATTGAATATTATATTATGTAGTGTTGCCCGGTTCAACGCCATGTGTTTTAAGTTAAATTATGAGGTATCTGTAAATTGAAAAAAATTACGGTAAAATATCTGTGCTATTTCAATGCCGATTTTCATTATTATGCTTTTAAAATGATAGATATTCAAAAGGAGACGTGGCGAATTCAAATAGTTTTTAAAATTTTTAAATAAAACATTGTATGATTTATATTTTAAATTAGTGTAATGAATTATTATATTGTTGTTATCTAGTCTTAATATTATTAGTAATAATAAAATAATTTGTACGAGCGACTGAGCTCTTTTGAGATACTGAAATGAAATAAATAAATAAAATAAATGAAATTTTTTGTACTGTGTTATAAAATGCAATTCAAATTAAAAATCGTATTTATTTGTTAGTTAATTTAAAAAAGCTGGCCATATATCGTGTATGTTACAACATTAGGTCCCATATTATGTAGATCAATCGCAATAAAAAAAATGTAAAACAAAAAAAAATGAATTTTAAAAAGTCAGTAGAATTCCATTTATCGAGGTATTACTGTAAGTCGATTAAATTTTATAAAAATATTCAATATAAAATCGTAGCATGAATCAATTCTAGGTGATTCGATTATAATTTTTTTCTCTTTTAAAACGTCTTGTTGAATTACGTTTTCCTCTCACTTCTATTAAATAACGAGTTTTGGTAATTTTTCATTTTGTGCAATTTTTGTTTTTATTAGACTAGTCATCGTTAATTTTCTGTTTTATTTTTTTTTTACTTCATTTATTATTGTTTTTATTCACAGTTTTAAAATTTTGTATCTGAAGAAACAAGTGAATATTGAAAATGTAAACGCATAGGTTTTTAACCATATTTGAGTAGTTGTGTAGAGTGGTTTGAATGAATTTTTTGTATTGAAATTTTTGTTAACAAGTTAAATGGCCTCGTACGATTCTTTAAAAGAATTAAAAGAAAAGAAAGGCTGTTGTATTTGTTTTTATTTTATATTTTTTATTAAAATAAATAGTTTTGTGGAGGTTAGTAAAATAGATAGATTTGTGGAGGTTTTAAACAACCAGCCACTAGTTTTTAAATTGGGTTTTTTTTTTTTTGTTTTACATTTTCATTCTGTTGCCAGTAACCAGTCCACTATATTGAAAATTAGGTCAAAATTAGAATAGATTCCTGATATCAAATAAAGTAGTTCCTTTTTTTTTTTTTAATTGGAAATTTTAAGAATTTTCAATAAATTTTTTAATGAAGAACAACAAAACAAAAAAACAAACAACAATTTACACATTATTTAAAATGTGAATTGAAATGAAATTTCTTTTCAATACAATATTTTAAACTAGAGTAGGACATCGTCTGTCTATATGTACATGTTAAAGGTGTACAAAATGTGAATAGAAAAAAATTATTTAAAAGACGATTACTGGAAATTTTGTAGGTCAGTTTAGAATTAAAATTTGTAATAAAAAAAAAATGTTTTTTTTAATTCAATTTGAATGTTCTAGATTCATTTTGATTTGATTTGACCCCTGTAACAAAAAAAAAATATTTAATATATGGTATTTTATTGTAACAAATACTTAGGAATAATATAAACGACAATGGCAAATCATTCTGAAAACATTCAATTTGTTAATGGACATCAATCGGGTTTGCAGCTCACAGAAGCTCAGAATCACACTAATCAACATGTTAGTTATAACTGTTATACTATCAAAAGTTGATGGTTAGACAGCTTTTCTCCGGGATTTATGTTTTGGGTCTTTCATTATTTCATAAAAATTATTCGATAATTACTTAGAATTAAAATGCATGTTAATGATGGTAAAGAGATTCTAATAATTAAAAAAATATGTAGTTATCATATTAAAATCACTTGGTTTAAATTAAAAATTGAATAGAATGCATGTACTTAAAACCCTATATATTTTTTCCAAATAAAATTCAAATACAGAGTGTGTAAAAATATATGTTTCTATTTAGTTACTGGAATTGTTACAAAAAAATCAAATATAATGCATTTTTGTTTTTATGGAAAAGTGTGCGTTATGTTGTTCTTCCCTTGTGGATTCATATTTAAATTTTAATTTAACCACTATAATTTACCCTGAAATGTGGAAATTTGCTAAGGTTAATTCCGTACCCAAGAAAACTAATCCAACACTAACTGATTTGAGACCTATCAGCATTCTTTCATGTCTATCTCAAATTTTCGAAAAATGGCTTTATGCACATTATGAATGTCTACATTAGTGCTAACAAAAGTACAAATATCAATCTGGTTCCCGAAATCAACATCATCTAACATATTTAACTACAAATTGATGAAAGCCATGTAATAATTCTTTTATTGTTCGATTTCATTAAAGCTAACAACTGTGTTAAACATACACTCATCGATGACGAGAAGAAAATATTGATCTCGTCTCGTCTCGCTGAATATGCATTTCTGTTAAACACTGTAAGCGGCGTGATAGAATATTTTATTTGATGGTAGTGCTGATCATTTTTTACTGTCAAAAAAAATTATTAAACAAAGTATGGTTTATAAAATTTTTGGAAAGTATTAGTAGGGCTTAGTTTTAAAATATTTTTTAAATAAAAAATAAATATATTTATGTTTTAAATATTTTTTAGTTTAGTACATAAACAGTAGTTAAACAGTAATAGTAAAGATGATTTTGTTTTTTTTTTTCAAAACAAAAACACAATTTTAATAATAATGCAAAAAAAATAATGAAAAATTGTTTATTAATCTTTACTTAACTATTTTATCTATTTAATTTATTTATTTAATTAAATTTTTTGATAAAAAACACAAAATACTTTGGCGAGATACTCTATCGTTTACAATTTTTGACAAAATAAAAAATGGTTATCGCGTCTCGTCAACTCCAATTCCTAATTATTCACAGTTGCTTTCTGGGTTATAAAGACAATGGATTAAGACTTAATCCAACTAAATTTCAAGCTATGGTTATTTACGTGAGGATACTACTATCCTTCCTAAAATCATTTTTTGTTAACACCTCGGTACTTTGCTATACGTTGCCCGAATGTCATTTAGGTACGCCACCTCACATTGTAAATTCATTGAACTTTGTTGGGAACATTTCAGGCAATCGTAGTTATTCAATTGTACATTTTTGTATACTAATTTTTGATTAATTTATTTGCTTTATTTTTTTAATTTTAAAATTTTTATTTTGGTTGTTATTTTAACACAAATAAGAATAATGGTTTTGCTATTGTCAGGAACTAAGCCTTCTTAAATAGAATAGTGTCATTTTATTTAATTTGTTACCAGATTAACTCTCAATTATCTTTTGCCATTTATTATATCCCAATGACAAAGGGTACTAGACCAGCTCGAAAAACCAATGAAGCATTTTTTTTTTTTGCTTCATCGGAAATCGAACCTGGGACCTTTCGGTTGAAAGGCAGGCGCTCTACCTACTGCGCCACCCAGCGTGTAAAAGAAAATAATGCTTATATTATATACAATTATAGACGCTAATTGTCTCATGTATATTAAATTGAATAAAATTGAAATTGAAAATTAAATCATGTATGGAGTGTGGTAAATTATTCACTTTTCATGGTGCATGGTGCACGGACTATTGTTATATTAATTCTTCAGTTGTAATGGCTCATTGCCCATTCTGTACGCCATATAGTGTATGTTGAACAATACTGAGAGATGAAAATGATATGACAAGCTTTATTAATTAGTCCTAGTTGTTTGATTAGTTTCGTTTTCGCAAAAACTAGTTTACCTGTGTGTCAAATGTATTTGAATTTGATGCTTGCGGCCATTTTGTGAACTATCAAACTCTTTCAGACGAAATATTTTCAATAATCTATTTTTTTTACATTAAGTATAGTCAACATTCAGTTTATGCGAACCTTTGAGTACCTTTAAAGGAAATGAAAGAACATTGTAAAAAAAATAAAAAATAATAATCCGCTCATAAGAGCAATTTTAGAATAGGTTTTAATTCAGGTTTATTTCTTAGCATGTAAGTAGTGGTAAGTTTTATGAAAAATTATAAATATTCAAAAAGATTTCTTGTCGCCATTTTTCCTTTAAATAATAAATTAATTAATAAATAAATTTGTCAGCTAGCCTAAGTGATAATTAAGAATAGTCATAGGTGTAAATACAATAGTATTATAAGCTCTAAAAAATTTATTATTGTTAAAATAAAAAAATTATGAATATGTATCGGGGCAATAAATAAAAAAATAAATAAAAAATTCGTCTCTTATTGGGAATACTTCGATTGGAATGCAATTCCACATTTGAAATGTTCTAACTATAAAATAATGTTCATAACCAGTACCAGACGTAAATCCTCTCGGAATTTTCTACTGTGAAAGGGTGAGCACTTAATAGGTCTCTGGTGTTAAGCGATGGAATTGCTTGAGAGTAGGGAAGATATGATTTTAGTTTCTCGGAACAAGTATTAACACTAAGTAGATATTTATAAATAGAAAAGTGCTTCAACAATACAACAATAACGATAACTAAGTGGTTCCAAGGAACGCGATAGCATTTATATCACCTAAAACATGCATGCGCGGTTTTGGACTTTGTCCAAAATAATTAAAACAGTTTTTGTCGTATATATATATATGCTTTATAGATTTTTAAGAGGTGTCGGTTTAAAAAATTTATTTCTTCAACGATACAAAAATCCCAAACGACGCTTTTCGCAATATCAATAATATGCTAATCCCAATGAATATTTTTATTTTTCGGATTCCGAAAATGTTCATATGAATGTTTGAGTTGCTGAATATTTTCATTTTAAAACCGGATAATTGATTCGAATGCTGTTAGCTTATTACTAACAATATAGATTTGAGTTTTTGAAGTTTACTGTACCGTAGTTTCTGTTTGCTTTACACTAATTGACAATTTTGGCAAGTTCGGGATTGGGAATATTATATGTTATATAATTCTAACTTTCCGCATCATTTTTGTTTCATTCCAGTTGTTTGACCAATTTAAATTCAATCTCAAAATTTACCATTTGATTCTACACTGTGTATTTATTTCATCAAAATTTCAAATAATATCAAATTTAGTACTTTAAGTGTTTCAACTTCAGTTAATTCTATCTTCTTCTGGTTTCCTAATATATTTTTCTGAATAACAAACTACCAATCATAACCGTTACATATATACGTATATATTATATATATCGATTTCATTATCTCAACTGTCTTCAATTCAGCATTTATTCTCTCTCTTCTAACTGTATATTAAAAATAAAATTATGACAATTTAATAAACGAAATTCCATTGTTTTTTTTTTTGTTTGGAAAAACAAAAAAAACATTTCCATAAACTTTGATATCCTTAGAGGTTAGAAAAAGGATTTAATTTTTAGAGAGAAAACTTTAGGAAAATTAATGTAGTGAAAGAAATTTTCTTAATTTCCACAAGAAAAAAATAAACAAAAACAAAAAATAGGAAAAGTTCATCAAAACTACAAAGAAAAGGTAAAAAAATAACACACAAACAGAAAAACTTTCCAATGAGTTCACTATTCAATCCTTCGTACTGATACAGGCAAAATTTAAACAAAAAAAAAAAAAAAAAAATTAAGAACAAAAATACCTTGGAATTAAAAAAGTTTTTTTTAACACTTAATTTTCAAAATTGCATCTCTTAAAACTACA
The DNA here is from genome assembly GCA_963942445.1 of Argyra leucocephala. Lineage (NCBI taxonomy): Eukaryota > Metazoa > Arthropoda > Insecta > Diptera > Dolichopodidae > Argyra > Argyra leucocephala. Next base: position 28,483,939 of record OZ012680.1, read on the forward strand.
TTAGTTAGATTAGATTAGGTGCATCCACTTTATACTGTTAGAACTTTTTTTTCTTTGTGTTTTTGTTTTTTTTTTTTTTTGGTTATCAGAATTATAAAATTTCATTCATTGCATTCCAATTATCCAAGTTTAAAGACAAAAAAAAACAAACTTTGTTATTAACCGTCACTGCCATATCATAACTGAAAAAATAATATAGAAAATTAAAGTATTAAAGTATATGTGTTAAGAAACGTGTATGAGTGAAAAAGAAGATGAAAAATATAATTGGATCAGAGGACACGAGAAATGTTTTCTGAAATATTATTGGAAAACTTTATATGATTTTAGGAGGTCTGTCAAAATTTATTATGAAAATTATAAGACGCTTAAAATAAGATTTTCTTCATTTTCAACATTACAGAAATTAAAACAGATATGAAATCTACAATTTTACAGCTTAAATTGAGTGAAATAAGAATATAAGTTGTTAACCAAAATTAACAAACTATGAAGGGATGCTTATTTTTTACTTTTGGTCTTTTGTTTGTGTATAGGGCAGACACAAATTCGGTCTGTCACTAATAACTGTTTGAAAAAGAAAATGACTAGACAGTGGATGTGGTAAAGCTTGAAATGGATTAGGAAATGGGGGGTGCTAAACGACATCGAAAAGTCTTTCGAGGTAATATTCAAGGTACTACTAAGCCAGCTATACGTCGCTTAGCTTATCGTGGTGGTGTTAAGCGTATTTCTCGATTGATTTATGAAAAAACATGTGGTGTTGTTAAGGTGTTTTTAGAAAATGTTATAAGAGACAGTTACTTATTTAAAGTTATAAAGATCAGTTACTTATACTGAGCATGCCACTTGTTTTTGGCTTTAGTGTTTAACCTCTTCGATATTTTTGATTAAGAAATCTTTTCAAATTTTTATTTATTTTATTTTATAGATTTTGTGAATCTTGTGATATCAAAGTTGTGAAATAATCTATGTCGATTGCTTTACAATAATTATCAGAAAATTTTAAACATTTCTATATATATTATAATAATTGATTCGTATCCGCCGATACCTCGTCTCTCCAATGAAGGTATTGTCTGCCCCGACGTCTTGTACCTTCGGGTCTTTTTCAGGATTTTCCTAAGCACGAACATCTGCTCGTTTGTTGATTTTCCAGGGCAAAAACCGCATTGATAACTGCCATTGACAGCGTCATAATAAAGCTTCAGATATTCACACAAAATGTTGGATAGGATCTTATCTGCGATTCGTCTATAGTTGGAACAGAACATGGCACCGCCGTTTTTCAAAATTAGGCATATACATCTGATACTCCAATCATGAGGCATGCTTTCTTCCATCCAAATATTGCGAATGATTAGGTGCATGGGATTAACCAAAAGATAGTTCAGCTGGGACTCCATCAGTTCCAGCCGCTTTGTTGTCAAATTACTTGTTTAAAAAAAAAATCGTATATCCCCCTACTGTTATTATTGAAAAGTGCTTAAAATAAATCCGTACGTTGTTCCTAATATATTTTGTACAGAATGTACATATTAAAATTCAATGCCTCATGTATTTTTTTGAATGCTCTCAGAAGGTTTGATAACATTGTAAAATTTGATGCATCACGTATTATTTTCCAAAGTCTCAGAACGCTCAATTACATCGCTATAGATGTATTGAAGTTTTAGAAATAACATACAGCAATTTTACTGCATACTACAGCTCCTTGCGCAACACAGAAAATACCTTCACCTCAATGAAATTTTGTGCAAGAATCGATTTTCTCTTCATGTCCTTCTAGTCTTAGAAATTCCTTAAAATCACAATTTTTCTTCAATAATTCTTTAGACGATATGGCTTTCCTATGTCCCTGGGAATAAAAAAAAACTTTAATTTATTTGAAAATATATACGTAAATCCTAGAACGTTCGAATAAAAGAGTAAGAATATTTGAGCGGATAATTTGAAAAAATATAAGACTTAAACCAATAATAATATAAAAATATTAGATTAGTTATACTTAAAAATACCGGATTAGTTCAGAATTTGTAGAGAGGAGGAAGAAAATGAAACTGTCTTACAGCTACTTCGCACCTGATTTGGTATTTATCAAAAAAGTAAAAACCATCTAGTAGTCTTATTTCTTGACTAATTTCGTGTGGAACCGTTTTGTAAATAGTACAAAATAATTAAATAAGTGTAGTTTCCGTGGTATCACAATGGATCTTACTGGTGTAAGTTTGTCGGCCTATTGCTGGCATTCACAACTACTTACCTCCCTATCTTAGTACTGTAATTTAGTCAGAGCAGTGACGTCTCTTCAACATTCATATTTCTGTCAAAATACAATCCAATTATATACAATATATTTTTAGGGTGCTCAGAGTGCATGTTCAGAAAGTTTTGTCACTCACTGTACATGTATCTCATAAAAACCAATATTCATACATACAAAAAATGAGCGAAAGAGTAAAAAATTGAGAGAGACAAAATTAAAAATAGAAAAGTCAATTTTGTTTTTATTTGTTTGAAAAAGTACAGTAATTATAGAGGATAATTAACCCCTTAAAGGATCAGTTTATGTTTAAAGAATATTTTTTTTTTGTGAATAACAATATTTGACTGTTAGAAATAGTTAAAAGTTGTTTGTTAACGAAAATTTAGAATGTAGGTACTATATTAGTCTCCAAATTAAATTAAACAAGATATAATGAGTTTTGTTACATAAGGTCAGACCGAGGTAGATTGTTAAGATGATATCTAAGTTATAAAAACAAAATATTTTTTTCTTTCTTTATAATTAACAGATTTTCTTGCAAGTACGAAAACTCAATTTAAAGTGCACTTCATTGCTTTTTCTATACTTAATTACTTGTTTTAATTTCCATAACTGAATCTAAAGAAAATTTTCATTTGATTTTTTTTTTTTTTTTGTTCATAGTTCTTAAATGTCATCTTATAAGGCTTAATTAAAAAATCTCTTTGTAATAAGATATAATTATTTAAAAAAAAAAAAAACGATATTTTCTTTAGCGCATAATTTTTTATTAAATTGAATATTTATAAGGTGTAAGTGAAAATGTTCATCATTATTAATTATTATTCTATGACTGTTAAAAATTGTACACAAAATTAAATCTTAAAAGTATTTTGAATTCGTTTAGTTTTTTTTTTTTGTTTACGGAAATTTTTAAATTATTTATGAATGAGGATTAAAACTAAGAGCAAAAATTTTGAGTGCAATTTTTTAATTTAATAAATTTCAAAAAGATTAAAAAATAGTAAAACGAAAATAAATTTAATTAAAAATATAATATTTTTTTATAAGTGTTAGTAAAGTAGTATATTTTAATGTCAGGTATATTCATTGCAATTCAATTAAACAATTAAAATGAAATTTTTTTTTCTTCTAATTATAATTTTAAAGATTTTGGAATAGAATTCACCATTTTGAAATTACGGTTATAATATCATCATTATATTTAATAGTACGGTACAAATATTTTACTAATATATGAATTAATTCACAACCGCTTTTCATTATTATTCATTTTAATTAGATATATAATAGGAGACGTAGCGAATTCAAATATTTTTAATTTTCAATTAGAAATTTCATATTAAAATTTCACTAAATGTACAAAGTTTAATTTATCAAATTGATGAAATTCACCAATGTCTCAATGTCAAGAATGTCACCAGAGTTTCTTCTTTTTCTCGACAGAATTACATAAATGTAAATTTTTTCTTTTTAAATAAATTATTACTTATGCGGTTGTTGTCTAAAATAAGTGATGGAAAATAATTCATAATGAAATTGAGTATGATTTTTAATCTTCTTGGATATGATTTTTGCTTCTTCGAATTTCGATTAGTGGTCAAATATTAGTATAATTTTAAATTGTAAGTAATATATGTACATATACTAGAAACCCCTGTTGACTAATTAATATTGAAGCAAAATTATATTATAGGTTTTTAAAACAACAAAAATTATTAACATGAACTAATATGGCTGGATGATGAAAACTTCTGACTACAATTCATAGGAACATTTATATGTTTTTTTGGTAAAATCTTTGAAACTTGAGTCGTAAACAATGAGAACAGTACCGTATTTGCCTTCGCAGAATTGAAGCCATTTAAAGATGAAGAAAAGAAAAGATTAGGATAGCAAGGAATAATAAACAAATTTAGAAAAGTTTATAAAAGAAATAGGATAAAATAGAATGGAATACAATATAATAGAATTGAAGAAAATAGAATAGAATAAAATAGAATATAATAGAATAAAAAAGAATTGAATTGAAGGAAAAAAGAATAGAATAGAATAGATTAGAATAGAATGAAATAGAATAGAATAGAATAGAATAGAATAGAATAAAATAGAATAGAATAGTATAGAATGGAATAAAGTAGAATAATAGAACAGAATAGAATAGAATAGTATAGAATAGAATTAAAGAAAAATAGAATAGAATAGAATTGAAAAAAAATAGAATAGAATAGAATAGAATAGAACAGAATAGAATGAAATATAATAGAAAAGAAAGAAATAAAATAGAATGGAATCGAATGAAATCGAATAGGATAGAATAGAACAGTGAGGATATAAAAATTTACAGACAGTTTAAAACATATAAATCAAATATGTAAAATATTTTGATCTAGACAAATTACATAATAAGAGTGATCTCCAAAATGCAGAATAAAAAGTTTTAATACAGTGTTAATATAGTCCTACTACCGTTTAAAGTTTTTATAATCACTTGTAAAATATATAATAAAATTTTTGCTACATATTGAAATACCATTTTGAGAATATAAATACACACATGCATTTTGACGTTTAAATTATAGTTTTATAGAAAATTATATTTTATTAATATATTTTGCTCAAATTTGGCAATAAACTTGTTTTTCTACCTCAAATATATGCTATAATTAAATTAATTGTGTATACAAATTCATTAAACATGTATACAAAATGTAATTTAATATTTTTTCGCTACTCACTCTGTTCTTATTTAACGTTTCCACATGGGTTTCAACATTTCATTTCACGCTGGAGGCTACTATAACTTGACGGATATTTTATTTTGTGACAGGAACAAAATTAATACATTTTAAACATCTTAGTAGTATACAAAATAAATAACTTTTGATATACTTTTTTGGAAAATGCTATACATTGTAAATTTTACAGTTTCAATGCATTTTGCAGATTACAGAAACATTATGAAGTAAGAACCATATATAGGTTATAAATACAATTATGAAAATGAAAGTAATAAAGACAGAGTAGGAACATTGTAGTAATTTACATTGTGCAAAATAGGAAATTTTACGAACCGTTAAGTCTTATAGATTATAGAAGATGACTAACCTTCAAATTACAGAATATATAGAACCTTCAGCGTGAAAGTAAAATGTTGAAAACCATGAATTAGGTAGATATGATTGGTAAACTAACAATTTTTAATTAAAATCATCAACCGAAACTAGGGTACAGTGAAGAAGGTTATTTTGATACCCTAATAGTGCTTAGTCTCAAACTGATTTATAGTCAAATTATAGTAGCTGTTTAACAATTTTATTTGTAATAATTCAATTAAATTTACCGATATTATCCAACTAATCGAATTTCGATATCCGATATCGTTTTGAATTGTTATTTTCTACAGCGCATAGTATAAGGATCAAACTTTTTTACATATATCCTTTTTTTATATTTTTCACCTTTTTGTATTACATTCTTTTGTTTTTGTTTAATTTTGTGCCAGAAATAAAATTACTACAAAATTTTAAAAACAAATTAAGTCACCTTTGCCAAAACAATAAAAAAAAAATCCTTATACTTTTTAATTAATTACTTGAAGGTGAATTTATACATGTACACTACTATTATTAAACGTATATATATATAATACATATATATACATATAAACAAATATTAAAATTAAAAATACATAAATCTGATCATATAATGAATATCCTTGTTTACTTTATGTTCCTATCATGAACAAAAAAAAAAAATTAATTTCTTATATTTTTATTATTGTTGGTGTTGTTTTTTTTATTGCTATGTTTTGTTATTATTATGGCTATATGCCTGAAGTGCATCCGTTTCCTTCTCTATATATATACATACATATAAATATAATAAAGTATTGAAAATTCTTTTATAAAATTATTTACAAAAGGCTTTTTTCATTTTTTTTTTGTTTTTTTTTTCTCTCATGAAAGAATTTAAAAAGTAATAAGAAGGGAAATTAAAAATTTGATTATAACTTTAAGAAATGAGAGAGAAAAGTTAAAGGAAAGCATTTTTTTATTTTATTTGCTCGTTCTTTACATTCTAATTATTTTGATTGTGAGAGCTCAGTTGAGCTATGATGAAACTGCATTTATATACAACAAAGTATTTTCATAGATACTTGATTATTGAAATTAAAGTATAGTTTTTATTTTATTTTTTTTTTTGAAACAAGGATTTCAAAATTTAATTATAAAAAAAAAAAAAAATAAAAACAAAAAAAATATGAAATAAGTTAATAAAAAAAAAAAAATAACTGAAAAAGAAAGGTATTTGATTCAAAAGGAAGGTATGAGTAAAAAAACAAAAATGGGGAATAAAATTTTTTAATTTAATTAATAAGAATTTAATTAATGAGAGTTTTTATTTAATTTATGTAAAAAATAATGAAGTAAAAAAATTTTAAATCGAAATTTATTATAACTAATCAAATTAAAAAATAATAAATGGTATACGGATAAAACTCTGAATCCTAATCAGTTTAAACTTAGTTTTATTGAATATATGCAGAATGAAGAGTGGAATGCTTAAAATTTATTTCTTTGTGAACTAGAACAAAGTCACTCGACGTTGTTCGGGTCGAAGACAAAATTTACTTCAATAATGTTTTATTTTTCGACCGAATTTAAGAATGTCTTTTCATAAAAGTATTTTAGAAGTTGAGCAAAGCGGCATTTACACGTGGCATTCAATTCATGGATTAAATTCAAATGCCAAATAATCGTAAGTGTAAACCCTGTTTTTTATCCAATCTGATCGTATGAATTTCATGAAGTAAATATGGCGAACTCGTAAATTTTTATTTCAATTCTATTTTTTCAGCTGAATTTTGGCAATGATTTATTTTTTGTTGTTTGTATACAGGTTGATTTTGATAACAAAATGTTGTTTTTTTTTAATTTAAAGTCGTTTATTTGAAAGTGGTGATAGTTTTTTTTTATTGAATTTGATCTTTAATTTTGTTTATTTGAAATGAGTAATATTTTACAAGTAGAGATTTTTAATTCAATAACATACTGATATAATATTTTCGTATTTAGACTTTTATTATAAATCTGGTACAGCTTTAGCTGATTGAAATTTCGTAGAAATATAATTGGAAATCCTACTTTTAGTTTTGGCTTTTCAGAATGAGATGTCAAAAATCCTGTCAAATTTATTTTATTTATTTATTTATACTATATGAGTTCGATATACAATGAGACAAGTAGTCTCTATATTTTGTATAATCTAGCTAAGTGTATAGAATATGACATAAAATTCAAAAATAAAATCAAAACAAACTAAATTTACAAATTATAATAAAACTAAAATAAAATGCTAAGTACTGAACTATGATGATGAAATTCAACATGTCAAAACAAATAGATGGTTTCAATATCTATAAACTCTTAAAAGACTCGAAGCATAGTCTACTAAATGATCGATGTGTTGGAGCACGCCTTATAGCAATGGGAAGAGAATTCCACAAGATTATTATCTTAACAAAAAATGACAGATGTTTTAATCTACCTTGATGACGAGAAATATTTATTGAGAGGGATCTCGAGGATCTACTAGGATCTCTAGGAAAATCGAGTTTGTTATGAATATAAGAAGGGACTCCAGTATATATTATATTGAACAAAAAACAGATATATTTAAAATTTAAATAATTATTAAATGTGCAGTTTAGTATACACTTAGAGATATCAGAGATCCTATCATATTTGCGACGATTTGTGACATAAAAAAATCCAACAAGGGGTAGTTAAGTGGTTCATTTATTTTGACTAAACTTGAATTTTTCCATTTAAGCGAATTTTTTTTTATACATAACCACAATAGTAGGGGACCTAATATATCAATAATAGTATTTTGGCTACGCAGGCAAAGGAAAGTTAGGGAAAAAAAATCTAAAGGGGAAGAAGAACAATTACAAACAAAGTTGTTAATGTTCATCTTGAATTTATGTAGGTGAAAAATATAGACTTAATCATGTTTAGGAAGCACATAAAATGGAATTGGATCATTGCTATCACGTATCATTGAAAAAATGGATAGCCCTTTTTATGGACTTTGTCCAAATATTTTAATGCATTACCAAAAGCGCCAGCTTATATGTAAGAACTGTACTTTATTTTTGATCTTATGAAAGCTTTTATAGATTTGCAAAAGGCCACCGGAGAAGAAGTGGGCGTTACAGCAACAAAAAAAAAACGTAAACATTTGACTGCGTTTTTTGCAAAATCACATGTATTGAGCATTCTAGACCATTTTTAAGTGCATACATATTATGCATACCGATTTAAGTGTATCTTGCAGAAACGAAAGATCAGGATAAAAAAATTGAAATAGTTTTCGGAGATAGTAAAGCTTTGAGTTTTTAAATTTTAAACTCGAGTCTGTTTTTAAGCCTCAATGAACTATTGCGACCAAATCATGGCTGAGACAACTGACCATGATGTCTCTTTTCGTTGATACAGCGATTAATGTATAGCTTCATATTTCTTATGAAAATCGTAGAATGCCACTACATGAGTACTGCTGCTTCCAAGGCTGTGAATTGTATTGAAAGTGGTTTGGAGCAAGTCATGTGCAAATATAAAGCATATTTCACAATAACATGATCTTTGGCAACTGAACCCCAGCGTTTATTTTGAATTGATTGGACCTAAATCCATCAACTAAGACTTGAATTCTTTGATAGAAGAATAATCCCCATTTCGTACTTGACATTTTCCTAATAAAACACTATACTATACTTGATCATACGCTTTAGAAATATCCAGAGCCCCCACATTTGCTTCATCCGAAAAGCAAAAAAATCTTAATTTTTTAAGCAGAAATTTTTCTGAACCAGTCTGTAAGAATTTTGGGAAATGATAATTGTTTGTTGTTTATTTTTGAAGGAGTACCTAATCAGAAATTCTCAGGTTTGTAATATATTTGGTTTTTCAAATATTCCTAATTAAATAATGCTAATAGTTGCATAGTAACTACCCGTCGAGTGGTAAAGTACTCGAGTGTAGTAATGTAACGACCGAAGGAGCAGGGGTTCAAACCCCGTGAGAACCGAAAATTTTTTCAATATTTTGGAAATATAATTTTCCATACAACCACATCGGTTCAAATATAATTTAATAATTAATAAAGATATAATATAACTAATAAAAAAATAATATAACTATATAATATACAAAAATATATACTAAATAATTAATATAATTTGATCAAAAGGCCCACATTTCGAAAGGTAAAACCTATAAAGTACCTATAAAGTTGGTCTACAGATTTATGTGTAGGATCAACTGTTAAAATAAATAAATAAATAAATATAACATCATAATTACTGACTGATGATGGGTGCTAGGAATTGAATTGTAGGTCAATTATCCGAACATGTAATTAGATATCTTTAGTTAATTACCGCGTTAGTTTTATTTCGTCATCATCAATAACTGTACAAAATTGCACAACTCCATCTTTAAAGCTATTGGCTTGTATAGCGGACAAACAAACAAACAAACAAACAAACAAACGGTACAAACAAACAATACGAACAGGCGTGTACCTAATTATAAAATGACTTCAGGGCAAAAATAATTTATACATTTGTACTATTTTATTTAAAATTGTTCAAAAAAAAAATATTATTATGAATCAAATTAATTTTCTTATAAAAATAATGGTATTTAAAAAACTAATAATTTTAATATTTTTTTAACTTTATTTGAATTTTATTTTATTATTCGATATCAGAGAATAAATTGAAAAAAATAAATAAACTAACTATATTTTATTTCATTCAATCTCAAACAAACAAATTAGAGAATGCCAATTATTATTTTTAGTTCATATACATATATGTTGATTTAATATTACTAGTATAACGTGTTGATTTCATTGCAATGACAGTTTAACTTTTAAATATTTTTTTAAAAATTTTTTTTAAAATTAATTAATTACCTTATTCAATTATATTACAATTATTTATAAGTTATTCAAAAAAGATTTAAATTTCAATTTTGTTTACGAGCATATATCTTTTTTTTTTTTAATTAATTTATGTTTTTCTCATCATAATATTATGTGGTTTTTAAATATTACTATTGACTGTCTTCAAGGTTTATGTTGAGGTTACAATTTCAAGTATACTACATTATTAAAAAACTATAATTATGTTACATATGCATACATATGTAATATCTATATGTAATTTTGAGGTGGGTGAGATTATACCACCAATGAAAGATATAAAATTACCACAATAATATATAAAAATTAATTAAATGTCATTTATCAATAAAAATTAAATTAATATTGATTAATTAATTATTATTTTTTGAACAAATATTATGTTTGTGAATTTTATATGGATAATAATTAATATTATATTTTTTTTTTATTTCAGGTAATATTTGCAGCTCATAATTGTAATACATACTTAATTTTTGTAAGTCATTTTATTAATTTATTTTTAAATATGCTGAAGAGATTTTTTTATTCATTAAATTATTTAAGTATTAATAAATAAATTTAATTTAAAAATATATTATTAATAAGTAAATTTGTTAAAATCGTATTTAATGAAATTTTATTAATTTAACCCTTAGTTCATTTTTTTCAAATTTTATGACTTATTATCAATTTTGTTCATATATACTTAGTTAGAAACTCTGATCAATATTTCTGCAGTTAATAGTTTTGTTCTTTTGATACGGTTCAAGGTCTATGTTTTATTAAATTCAAAAGAACAATGTAGGTTAATGATATGAATAATTTTTTTAAGTTGGCAAACCTGTTAATTGAATTATCAAAAATTTCTATTGAAAAACTACGCAAGCGCTACTAGTGATAAATATAATTACTAAATATTTAAAACCTGTATAAAAATCAGATAAATATCTGGGGGCTTGAATTGTTATTGTATTTTTATATTAAAGTATTGACCTAGATCGTGAACCGGATGAAAAGAACACAGCTTATAATAAAAAAAATCTAATTACAGAAGAACACATGATAGAAGAAAAACATTATTATTAAGAACATTGTTATAAAAAAATTTAGGTTACTAATTTGGTCATTCTAATTCAAGTGATGAGTGAGTTCCATCGGCTCATCTCCGAAGCTACATAGTTTTGATCAAGCTAGTGAGGGTTTGTCATTAGAGTATTCATAAATGTTCTGGTAAGGTCTGTCTGATGAGACGATTTTCAGCCTCCGTGCATGTTGGATTGTGATACGAAACCGTTTGAATGTATTTCCAATCTGTATTTGAACTTCTATTTGTTATGGCTTCTTTAACCGATTCTACTTTTATTTCTGACAGGTCATGGTACATTTACTATTGATCACATTAGTTTGAATTTAAATCTTTCCAGTATTATATTACAGTATACAGCTATGAAACCTTTCCAGTATTATATTCCAGTGAACCTATGCAATATTTGCAGGAGTTATTTGTGGTACACCACAGCTCTATACCATAACACCAATTGGGTATCAAAACGACTTTGTAGTGCAGGATTTTGCACTCAATTGAAAGCTGCAAATTGTTAAAGGTCAATCGAAATTGTTTGTTTTTGTTGACATTATGCTTTTTCCAATTCCGAAACCTATCCAAATGCACACCAAGATACTTTTCACCGTTTGCATGTGTTAATGGGACATTATTGAGTGTTAAAACCGAACAATATTTTCTTCTAGTGGGTGAAATTAATTTGTTATTGATGTTTCTTTTTATAGATTCTAGAAATAATTTGCGCCTAGAACCAAAAAATAAATCAAATATCTGATTTCCCTCCCTGAGGAAGCAATCCTATTGAATGACTATTTATGTTCAAATTTTGGGATTGTAGCTCTAATGAATTAATTGAAACTAGTTATGTTCACTTTATTCTCCATTTTACGCTTGAAATAAGATGACGTAACAAGTTCATAAGTGAAGTTATATCGTTGGTATGGTCTTGACTATTCAGGATTGCCATTAATTGTATTACGACTTTTTTTTTGCTATGCATAAGATTATCTATATTTTTTAGTGCATGGTGCATGGTGCATTTGCATGGTGCATGGTGCATTTGCATGGTGCATGGTGCATTGATTTCTTTTTTCCTGATTAGTTTTAACCTAGTTTTATCCTTATCCTATTTGCACTGTAAAATTTCATCAGTTTCAAATCTTTTGAGTTATGAAACAAATAATATTATATGTTAAGAACATAGATTACCTATATTGAAGATTCTTCTCAACATTGATGATCATTAAAGGTTTTGTGTATCAGTCAAATTGATACAAATATAATATATTGTTAAAGAAATCCAATTTTTCTCTTATCTAAATATAATTTATCCCAAAAATATTCATGTTCAAAATTTTCAAAATAAAAACACTTATTATCATACTTCACTATACACGATATAGTCATCGCACATGTATAACAGTATATCCAATAAATTTGTATATCATCGGGTGTCGTGTGTATTAAAATACACAAAATGCAAATTTATATTAAAAATACTCTCTTTATACAAATCAGAAGAAATACCGTTATTTCTTATTATTTTTAACTGTTTTACTACTAATACTACGTAGTACGTAACGTACTACTGTGTGCAGTTCACGCTAAAATACATCGTGAGCTCTTAAAACAATTTTTCATTTATTTATAGTCTTATTGTGCTGTTGTGTTATATCATGTGTCAGCCAGTACAGCACCTTATGCCACAAACGAACGAAGTCAAACAAAAAAAAAAAACAAAAATTAAATAAAATAGTATGTGATATAATTTTGACAATATTTATTATGCCATTTTGGATATAATAATAATAATAATAACAAAAATTTTATTTAAATTTTGTATGGAGAGTAAAAAAAGAATTTAATTTTTAATGTTTTTCCAATAAATTATAAAGATACATAATAAAAGAGATGTAGTATTTGTTCCTTAAGGGAAGTAAAAACCAATATATCCATATTTGCATTTCATATTTGTGTACTTAAAAAAACATATTATTATAATGTACTCGCATGTACCTATACATAATGTAATATACAAGTGACTATGTACCTGTTGTGTATTTGATCTTTTTATTTATTTGTTTTCTTATTATATTTTTCTTTACGTCACGTTTTTCTTTTAATATTTGTTCTGTTTTGATATTAATATTATTTTTTATTTTACAAGGATTTCAATATTTAAAGTAATACAAGAATTTTCATTTTTTTTTTTCTTTATTCAAAGTGTCATAATAAAAATTTGATATTAAAAAATTTATGAAATTTATGTGCGTTGATTGTAATTTACTTCAGGCTTTATATTTTTTAAAATTCAAAAACAAAACTTTGATTTTGTTTTATTATATTATTGTTTATTTTTTGTTTTGATATTATTTGTTATGCTTATTTCTCAAATACTTACTCATTCTAATTGTTTTTAGTAATGTAAGTTTTACTATGTTTGAAATATCATACATATTTGTTATAAAAAATTTTTGTTTTGTTCTACTGTAGTAATTTGATTACATTTCAGTTTGAATCGGTATTTAATATTGAAACAATATATTTTTTTGTTGTTTGATATGTGGCAGGGGTTACCAACTCTATATTTCCGGTATTTATATAACTTTGTTGTTTTAGTATATTCCTTTTTTTCGTTTTTTTTTTAAATTTTTTAATATATACGTTGTATATATGGTGCATGGTGCATTGTGAATTGTGAATTGTGAATTGTAAATTATGAATTGTGAATTGTGAGTTGTGAATTGTGTATTATGAATTGTGCATGGTGCATTATGTTTTACACGCTGGGTGGCGCAGTAAGTAGAGCGCCTGCCTTTCAACCGAAAGGTCCCAGGTTCGAGTCCCGATGAAGCAAAAAAAAAAATGCTTTATGGATTTTTCGACCTGGTCCAGTACCCTTTGTCATTGGGATATAATAAATGGCAAAAAATAATTAAGAGTATATAATATAATCTGGTAACAAATTAAATAAAAATTAAACTATTCTATTTAAGAAGGCTTAGTTCCTGACAATAGCAGTAATTTTCCACATTTAATGAGTTGATAAGCCAATAATTTGTTAAATAAATACTCGAAATATTGTAGATTGTAGTGTAAAATTGCAGTACCGCACTTAATTAAGCACGAAAAGGTGATTCTACCTAAGTTACTGTAGAGTGTAAAAAAAAAAAAAAACATGGTGCACGGGGAATGATACATTGATCATTTTGCATTGTACATTGTTCAAGGTGCATGGTGCATCATCTATGGTTCATGTTATGAATTATATGATATATAACAGTGCAAAATTCATTGATTGACTTAGATCAAATCGTGAAAGTTTATGAACCGGAATTAAATAAAATGTACAATGAATCTGACTATAAGAAGAATAATTATATATATCTCACTCACACTTTCTTTAACTTTCTCACTTTATATATTGCTTGCTCTTTCATTTTCTCTAACTCTCTCTTTCTCTCTCTCAAAGCTTAATGTTCTTTTAGTAAATGAAATAAATAAATGGCGATTGTCAAATGTCGTATTTTATGTCTAAGTATCTATAATATTTCGATATCAACACATTTTCTTAGGAACACGCTGTATTTTGATTATTTCTGGATCACATAAAAATTAATATTTCCATTTTTTAGTGTTGCTTAAAATTGGCAAGAAGAAAATTAAGATATTAAAAAACGAATAACAAAGAATAACACAACAAAAAAAAAATTATCAAACAAAAACAAAACAAACAGTAAATAACTATTAATCATAACTGCCACTCTCTGCCATTTTGAAAAAAAATTTCTTAAACTTTAAATTTTTAAAAATTTTGTAAAAAAAAAAATACAAAATAAAAAAAATAATAAAATAATAAAATTTATCAAGAAAATATTTATTTCCTTTTTTTTTCTTAACAGTAAAGTTTTAAAAGATCAATTTGAACCCATGTCAAAAATTTCTATGCGAAGTTCAAATGTTTTATTTTGTTTTAAGTATATCTACTTTTGAAAAATATGCTTTTCTAGAATTTTATTTATTTTGTCTGTATGTTTATTTACATTTACGTAATTGATTTCATTAATAGAACTTGACATTAACAGAACTAACTACAACTCTAAATAATTTAACATTTTTGACATTTAATTTGACACTTAGCTTTTAAGAACGAATTGGTTACTGTGTATTTTTTCCGTGTCTTCTAATTTAAGTTGCAAATAAAAATTGGCTCTACATTTCGGTTTGGAATTCAATCTTTTTAACAATTTAACTATTTTACAATTTAACTATTTTTTTTAAATATGACTATTTGGTTTATTGGTAACTTCTAACTTATACAGGCAGTTTTAAATCTTCACCTAATTTCAATATTTGTTCTTGTTCTATTTAATTTAAGTTACAGTTAAAAATAATTATATGTATATCTACTAATATTAATCATTGTTAGGTATGCAGTCCAATTTAATCTGAATGCTTTAAAATCATTGTGGGAAAGGGTTTCATTAACACCTGATTTTACCTGTTATAAGCACTTCTAATTACGGTTCAATTTTGAACATAATTTTTGTTTCAATTTAAAACGAAATATTATTTTCTGATATAAAAAAAGGACATTTTAAAGGACTATATTGTATATATATATATATATATATATATATATATATATATATATACTTAGGTATATTTTAATCTGTTTATTTTTCTCTTTTTTTTATTTATCAACAAAAATAAAATGTTTCGTATTTCTTTAGAAAATATATTTTTATTTAAGTTTAATTTGTTTTTGACGTGAATTCATATTTAAATGACGACGATATTCTCAGAGATGGGGGCGAACGTTATAATTTAAGTTTTCTCATGTTTTTTTTTTTGATTTTTTTTTTGTTAGAATTTTAGCTTTAGGAAATTACTTTTGTAAGAAAAAAAAAATAAATAAATAAACTGTCATGTCATTATTGATATGAATATTATTTCGGATCAAGGTTAACAGTTAAATATTTCAACATTTTGAACGGTATAAAATAGAGTAGACGACATAATAAAAAAAAAAAAAAAATAATGTAAAATAGCGACTGACTACAAGACATAAAATTAAATTATCTTATTATCTTTGATTATCTATTTCAGTATGTTGGTCAATATGAGTAAATATATTGCCTCTGGGTTATTATTAAAATGTCTAAACGGAATGTGTATTTTTGTCGTTATACAAATTTCTATATATTTTAGAAGTGTATTGTAAAACTGAACAATTTAATTAATAACAAAAGTAAAATGTGATTAATTAATAATTTTTAACATATACATCGTTATGAAATTATATTGTTAATATTATAGAATTGGTGAGTAGTAGAAGTTAAATACAATAGTTTTGGGGTATGAAGTTTGAAGTTTCATTATTATTTTGATTAATTTATTATTGTTTGGATTTTCATTCATTTTATTTTTTATATGGTAGTTAATAAGCTTCGAGTAGGCTTAAAATAAGAAAAAAATATGGGACATTATTTGTGTTAAGCAGGTAGAAGGCTAAACAAGTACTGACAGACAGAGAACCTATTTATTAAATAAACATTTAAAACGTTCAAGATTTATTAAAATTTTTAAGTATCGAATTTTTGGTCTTGATGTGGAGAGCAAAATGTTAAGCACATATTCTGTGCAGTTAGATCTAGTTGATTGTATAAATTGTATAGGTATATGTTTGATAGCTTCGATTACTTACATCTCTGAAATACCTGTCGCTATCAAAATATTTTAAATTAAATATATATAGATTTTTTGAACAACTAATAATATTGGTGAGAGACATTTGAGAAAAGTAATACATATTATAGTTTCGTCAATATTATTATTTACGATATTTATATTGTAGATTCTTTATACATACCAGCTTCATAAGTAAGTAATGCAGACTTATATAAAATACAATAAATAAGAACCCATAGTTTATATTAAGAAATAGAAAAAAAGGAGGATGATGATGAATTGATCACACGTTTAGAAAGAAAAAAATCTTCTGAAATATGTTAAAAATTTTTGGAGTGGAATCCAAAAGTCAGCGTTTTATGATTTCTTTGAAAAATCTAAGGATGCAACTATATCTAAATTTACGCGGAAAGATTAATAATGGGTGGTAAAGGATGACTAAGCCAAAATTTCCAACTGAAGTAAAGCAAAGAGAGTTGACTTTAACACCTCCAAAAATCAAAGCTCAAAAACTAATGCGATTCGAATCTATTTTCAAATTTCAAGATACAACGGGCTTACAACGACTATAAGACTTATATGACTTATATGTTCTTGAATGAACATGTTTTCAATATTGCAAAAAGGGCCGCAAAATGTTTTGGTTTTTTAAGTAAGGTTTATTTTTCACCTAAAGATCTGCTTAATATCTATAAAGCCTATATATGACCCAAAATGGAGTATAATTCACTTCCATGAACGGATATCTCAAAAACTGCTCTAAACATTTTTGACAGAGTACAAAAACGCATTCATTCGGCCCATAAATTACGTAAATGGCTCATCAACACTTGCTCCATCGTCGATTATCTTCATATCATAGCCATATCATTGGACCACGCCATATCGTTGGACCACGCCATATCGATCGTTGTCATATCGTTGGAACACTAACTCTATTTTATAGCTATCTTGTAGGCACATGTTCGGTAGAACTAAAATCACTACGTCCGCTTCCTAAGCAGTTCCGTCGAGTATCGCAAGAGGTTGCCAATGCACAACCCTACACTGTGGAAATACCAAAATGGTGCAAGACTCAAATAGTTCTAGAATGTGTAATCGCATTGCACTACAATCATTCCAAAAAGGGATGTTTTTATGTGTTTGGCTTACAAAAATACAAACTGGACATCAATAACATAGTTGGCAACTCTCCATCGAACTTTTCGGCTACTTCTTTTTCTTTTGCTTTTCTCTAACTATTCCTTCTCCTTTCCGAAAGTTAATGTTGCGAATATATAAAGCTTTCTCTGACTTCAGTTTTGGTTAATAATATAAAAAATAAAAAAAAATTAAAACTAGATGACTTTAAAAATATATGGGGAAGATCAATGAACGTAAAAATTGCAAAAACAATGAAATTAAACTAATAACATTGAATAACAAAATTTTATTGAAACTGTTTGGTCTTACTACCTATGAAAAATAGTAGTAACAATACATTAGTGTTGTAGTAGTGTTTGTAGGAGCTTTCTATTCGTCCATTTGAAAGCTCATTGCTATATTAGCGGTATTGTGCTGAAAAATAAACAAAATACCGCTATGACTCTATTTTAAATTAAGTTGACCAACTGAAATAGTTTACCTCATGAAAAAAATTCATTTTAAATAACGATTTAACTGTAAAATGATTGCTACTTATGTTTAATGCTGAGTATAGTAACTCTTCTACATCTTTTTTGTAACTAGTTAAGTTTATTTTATAATGCTTCATCATCACTGTCCGTATGCCCCACATGGAGTTCACATTCTTATTTCGTATTTATTCGAATTCATTGATTATTTTACAAACTGTTCTGTTACCAAAGATTTGAGATTCGTAATGATTTGAATGACATAAGATAAAATATTGAAACGTATTTTAGAAGTTTATTGTAGACTATAAGTCCTAAATTCAATTTAAACAATCTATTCATGAGATTCAGTTCTTTTTATTTATTTATTTATTTCAATCTACTGGGTAGTCCCTTACAGATTTTGCTTATAAAATATTAAAAACTAAAATAAAATAAAACTAGAAATAGAAAACAAAAATTGTAAATATAAAAATAATTTCGAATATAAAATAACATTAATAATAAGATGCATTAACAATTTCAAGTTAAAAATAACATTAATTCAATAAAAGAAGTTAAAAAAAAGAAAAATTCAGACTTAAGTAGTATAAATAAATATTAATAGTAATAGCAATAGTAATTATAAAGGTAGGCAGTATATTCAAATGATAATAGAGAATAATTTTAATAAATTTGTAGAATAAAATTAGAAGAATTATTGTAATGTATCAAAAAATGTGATGATTTTTCTCCTAAAAACGAATCTACTGTAGTTG
The DNA here is from genome assembly GCA_963942445.1 of Argyra leucocephala. Lineage (NCBI taxonomy): Eukaryota > Metazoa > Arthropoda > Insecta > Diptera > Dolichopodidae > Argyra > Argyra leucocephala. Next base: position 28,503,307 of record OZ012680.1, read on the forward strand.
AAGTCAATTACTGAAAAACTGTTATTAAATAAGCGCTGAGAGTTTGCTATAGGTTCGGAAAAACCATAGTTCGTTCTATGATTTTGAAGATATAAAAATCTTTGGCTTCTGAAATCGCGCACTGGAGCATAGATATTATAAAGGCGAAGAATAGATGGACATTTTATTCTGCCAGATAAGATATCATAGGAAAACATCACGGATGCAGCATTTCGCCTAGCCTCAAGAGTAGAAAGCTTAATAAGTTGACATTTAGCTAAATATCCAGTAATATAAGGTTGCCAGTTGAATTTACGTAGGCAAAACCTAATCATATTCTTTTTAACAGAGTCTATTCTCTTAATATGTTTATCATAATAAAGCATCAAGATCGGACAAGCATATTCGAGGTGAGGACGAACAAGTGCAGTATATAAATTTTTGAATGTATGAGGATCAGAAAATTGCTGTGACTTACGCTTAATGATTTCCTAACATGGAAAAAGCTTTAGAAATAATTCGATCTATGTGAGCATTAAAAGTTAATTTATTATCGAGAATGATACCCAGGTCTTTTGTTTCACGGACATGTTCAATAATAGAACCGTTGATATTATAATAAGATTCAATTAGAGTTTGCTTCCTAGAAAATGACATGTAACTGCACTTATTAATATTAATGGTAAGGCCATTAATGTTACACCAAGAGTAGAATTTGTCAAGATCCTGCTGCAGGAGATGGCAATCTTCGTCCGACTTAATAACCGCAAAAAGTTTAGTATCGTCAGCAAATGATAAGATCAAAGACTTAATATCGAAGTCGATATCGTTCATAAACAATAAAAATAATAGTGGCCCCATATGAGTTCCTTGTGGAAAACCAGACGTAGCCTCGAAGTTATATGACGTGCAATTTTGTATTTTAACGCAGAGTCTACGACCAATCAAATAAGATTGAACCCATAGAAGGAAGGTACCATGAATACCAAGAGCCTGAAGTTTAGAGAGTAGTAAAGAGTGGTCTACTTTGTCGAAAGCTTTAGAAATATCCAATAATATCGTATCTACTTGATAGCCTTTTTCAATTGCATTGAAAACTGTGTGAATAAAAACTGCTAAATTAGTGAATGTATAGATCTTCCATCCATAAAGCCATGCAGATTTGGTGATATATGTTCTTTAACCAAGAACTACATTTTATCTGTGACAATATAGCTTCGAAAAGTTTAGGAATAGAAGATAATTTAGCGATAGGTCTATAACTTTCAACAACAATTTTAAACCCTGATTTGAAAATAAGAATAATGTTTGAGAATTTCCAGTTATCTAAGAAAAAATTCCTTCATTTAGTGATCTGTTAAAAATTAAGTAAAGATGATAAGTCAAACTATAAATGCAGTTCTTCAAAACTAAATTAGGGATAGCATCTGGACCAGAACTCAAATTAATATCTAAGGTATTAATTTTGTTGAAAATATCACAATATGATAATTGCATGTGTCCTAAATCAACAAAAGATTGTAGGTTGGCATAAACAAATTAGTGTTACTTTCTATACTACGGATAATATTGCCTATTTCATTTCTTTTGTTAACAACACTGTAGTCACATACTTGTTTATTTTTTTAACGAACGTATATTATTTACAGAGTGCGTTCAAACTGAAAACATTTTCCATTTTCAATTTACAAACTATTTTCCTATAAATTTAAACGTGTAGATATTTGAAAAAAAAAAAAAACACGCAAAAACAATGAGGTTTTCAGAAAAATCAAAAACAATTCAATGACTCTTCTTCGAAAAAAACAAAATAAAATCAGTTAAATAAAATTGAGTGAAAAATGAGTTGACTTCTATCAATTTATATAATACATAACTATTATATTTAATTACTTTACTCTGATTTAAGATCATTGAATTTGTTGAACTCGTATTTTAATATTACAATAATGCGGTTTTAATATTAATCTCAATTCATAAACCATGAAATTCTATATATATATATATATATATATATATATATATATCATATACTGGTATAATAGATATGTACGTATATTTATTAACTTGCATTATTAAATTTACTAGCATCACTAATTAGGTGGTTAAAAAAAAAAAAAAAAATTAAAATACTGATTGAAATTGATTACCTTGAAGAAATTCAAAAGATTTTTAATACATATAATATAGTTACAAACCAATGGTTTCAATTTCATTTTATGCTACACACATTTTATAATATCGTTTATAAAACCTATCTTAACATATAAGATTAATTTTTTCCCAATTCATATGTTATTTATATATTTTTATCTCTCTCTTTGTACTGCTTGCAATTCTAAATTCAAAATATTCATAATTTTGACCGAATTAATTATTTCACTTTTTTCAAAAGTATTACAAATACAAGGACGCACTAACAACAACAACATACAAATAAGAACGTGTGTCGTTGAATTGAAAATATGTATACCTATATATGCATATCTTTTGAACCTATATACGTATTTACATATTTACGCCCACTAAAAAATAAAAAATAATTAAAAATCAAAAATATAAAGTCAATTTATAAAAATTCGGAAAAAAAATCTAACAAAGATGTTGACACAGTCATGCAATAAAAAAAATCTCTCAACAGTACCCATATCAACGGTAATAATGACGACAACAGCGGTTTTTTTTTGTTTTAATATTATTTTTCAAACATTTTTGTCTAAGGTCAAGAAATAAAATAAAATTTTAAGGTTGTGGTGAATATGTTTGTAATTGTTATAAGTGTTGTAAATCAGGGTTATCTCAAATTATGACGGTGAATTAGTTATCAATAATTTGCGTTGAAATTTTCAATTTTAAAATTCGATATTTTTGACGTTTCGATTAAACAGATGCGATTGCGGGTTTAATGTTATTATATTATTGTTTGTATGTCAAATCATATATCCCAGGTTCAATTTTGTATGCTCTTTTTAAATGATTAGATTGAATTGGAATAAATTAATTTTTCGGTTGGTATCAATGGCAGTTCCTGTTACATACAGATTTCCTGAATGGTTTTGAAGTTTTAACGAAATTAACTATAGTTGTGGTTTTTTAACGAAATTTTTTTTTTTTTATTGTTGACCGACACTTAGTTAGAAATTATCTCTTCGTTGATTGAGTACAGTACTAAAATTTCATTATTATAAAATGCTTTTTCGAGTATTTATTTATAATTCTGGCTTATCTACTCATTAAATGTGGAAAACTACAACTATTGGAAGGAACTAAACCTTCTTAAGTAGCGTAGTTTAATTTTATTTAGGTTGTTATCAAATTCTATTGTCAATTATTTTTTTTTATTTATTTTATCCCAATGACAAAGAGTACTGATCAGTTCGGCTGAAATGCAGCCACTCTACCTCTGCACCCACCCGTAAAATCAGTTAATCAGCTCTTTAAAGAAGGATGTTAGATAAAAATTAGAAATAAAATGACAAAAGTCAGTGTGCCTAGATATTTTCATTCATACTCAGAATACCCCTGAGTCTATTTTCTATTAATACTAGGGAATCCCCTGTGCAATTACACAGAAGTAGTTCTTTCAAACACAATTTTATATAAAAAGAAATATTTGTTTTGGTGTAATTTTAGTTGTTTTCTGAATTGTTTGATTATTGAATATATATACTTTACAATGAAGTTAAGGTATAATACCTAATAATTTATGATGAAATCAATATTAATTTAGATATAACTTAGCACAATAAAATCCCATTACTCTCAACGTAGTAGATCGATGTATTTTAATTCGAATATAGTCAAAAACGTTTGTAGTCACAATTCTGTTGTAGTCACAATTTTTTTTGAAAGAAAGTAATAAACTTCATAAGTTCACACAATCGATGTCGTTAATATTCACATTAAAATTTAACTCCAATTTTTTCAATAAAACAAAAAAATAAGTCAAAAGTGAATTATTTTATTAAAAAAACTGATTTATATTATTTTCTTTTACTGTTCTTTATTACAAATATGTATATTTTGTGATTACATAACAGAATTGCTATTTATGAATATTAAAAGTTTAAAATTGTTATACGAAAGATATTTTATTGAATTTGATTTTGTTTATAAGCTGCAATTTTTTTTACTACGCCTAATAGTCACAAAACAGTTGTAGTCAGAAATATTACTGAAATTTAGCGAATGACTATAACCGTGTTTTACTGCATATATTTTTTTAATGATAGCAGAAGCAAATGAACTAACATTTATTATATAATTTTTGAAGAGTATGATCTGATCTGATTTTTGTTTTTTTTTGTTTTGTTTTAAATTTTTGTTTGTGTTTTTGTACTGTTTTTCTATAAGTTTGTATGTTTATTTAAAATGAAAGAATTTTTATGAAGCCTTTTTAAAAATTGTCTGTGAATGAAATTTATTTTAGAGTATAGATGTCGGTCCACTCGGAAATAACCGTCACTTATTTGGTGTAACTATTTGAAATGTTTTAAGTATTCAGCACCAAAAACTTGCTAAAATTTTAATATTTTAGTGGTGTAATTAATTTACTATTCAATTATTCTTGCTTTTTTACTCATCACGTCGTTCATCTTGTGTAATATATATAAGATTTACAGTTAGAATTCTCGATTCCCTAGTTCTTGACATATATTTGCATTGATATTTTCTTTCTTTTGTTTCATTTCTATTTTCATTCAAATTCATTCTTATAATTTTTCTTCCTGCCAATTCACTTCTTCATCCCTATAATGCAGAATTCTCATAATTAGATATTTGTAATGATTTTGGCATTTTCTTTTCAAAATATATTTGCTATATATTTCTTAAGTTGCGAAGCCATGATTTGCTTTCTGTTCCGGACACTCCGGATTCTGTATATGCATTAATTATCACTTACACTTTTTTATGTCATCATCCAAAACACTTTAACTATTTTTTTCGATTTCGATTGCTGTATATTTTGTGAGCATAAACAAGAAACCACTATCAATTTATTAATCATTTTATTTCAGATTTTATAAATCTAGTTGCGGCAAAAAACAGTATGATTTTTTCTTTTCGTAAATGTTTGCGTTGTTTGAATACTTGCTTAATTGTGGTTGTACTATTGTTTTTGTGGTACATCAAGACCATCGTAGGTGAAGTTTTAATAAAAATTTAATGAATCATAAGAGAACTCTCTTGAGCAAAATGCGGCATACTGGTGATAAGATTAGTGAACTCGCCACATAGTGCACATTTGACAAGATTAAAATCTTTATGTTTAGTGAAATCGATCGTAATCTTACTTATTGATTTGAATTTGAAAATGCGTTATAGCTAATAATCACCTATCAAATGATTCTGTACGAATTGTGGCGATGATGACTTAGGATTGCAAATTTCAGTTGGTGAGGATATTGATTGTTCATAGAACGACACATATTTAAATTGACTTCCATTTGGTGTCCATTTATTCAAACGTAGTCAGTTTATTTTTAATCAGTTTATACAATACCAATGCCTGTATTACATTATTTGTAATTACAAGGATTTGGAACTGACATCATTTTCGTTGTGGAAATCTGATTTCCTTTTTATTTCTTATTTACCGATTTCGTTTAAATTTCACAGACAAAGTGTTATACCCAGCGAGCTTCATTGTATTACTCCGTGTTTAATACCTTTTTTATTACTTTTTAGTGTTCACAGTGTTCTAAAAGTGATTTCAAAATTTGTATTTTGTAATTGTTATTTATTTAAATTGTTTTTTAAAGGTGAGATAAAGAAATATGATAATCGATTTCTAAACATCAGTAGTTCATTTTCAATTTCATACTTTAACTTACTTAAAAAAGAAAGTAGATGTATCCAAAAACTTTAAAATGAATGATTGGACTGCTTTGTTAAGTTTGTTAATGCTATTTTTATCTTTGCTGGCTTTAAACCAATGGATAATATGAAACTGGATAAGCCAGTACTAACTGTAAAACCGCACGTCATATATGACAAATTTAGCTATAATTATTTCGAAAATGCTTCTTGAAGTTGATTTTAATGCAACTTTTTTTTACAGTTATTTAAGTACTAAAACACAGTTACATGTCAATTGGGTAACAATGTACATGTATGGATGAAATTAACTAACAATTCTTTTTTTGTTAATCTGCAAGTTTAATTTAGTTGTAATGAACGTAGTAAAATTACTCACAATGATGCCTTATAATTATTTATAATTTCAATTTCTTTATCAATATCATGTTTATGATTTAACGGTTTCCGAGCATGTTCTGATGTGCTTACTCTAAACATAAATATAAAAGTGTTAAAACATCGTTCTTCCGATCTTGTCTAGAATCCAAAAGATAGTAAGATTATAGAAAGACTCAATGAAATGCTGGAAATGACTATCCCGCATAAATATAGCCCAATCAAGTCCTAGATGAAAGTCAAAACAGTAGGTTTGAATCGTAAAATCTTGAGATGCACAATTGATCATCTATATTCCTTCGCAGAGTTTTTTTTCGATTTCAATTTACTTGTGCTTAACTCTGAACTCAAAAACATGCTATTCACCAAAATGTATAGTGCATTAGGTAAGTATATGAACTTTAAAATTTTTGTCTTAAACATCTAACTTTTTTTTTTTTTTCCTTGTACGGAGGTGGCCCTAATATGTCAGAGCCGGCATGTAGGCTTTAGCCCTTTATGCCGTCCTCCACCCCTCAACTTAGTCGACCCTTTTGATAAAGGCCAATAGGTTTGGGGGATCTATCCTGCAGAAGTTTTCTGAGGTTATGTAGTGCGTTTCCAGCAGCCTGAGTCTCAGCCTTGAAAGAGCTAAGCACTCTCCTACAACGTGTGTGGAGGTTTCTTCCTCTTTCAGACAGTGTCTACAGGTTGGGTCGTCACTTAGTGCTAGTCTACACATGTGTTTATTCATGTGGTTATGACCAGTAAGTATGCCCACCATCTTCCTACAGTCTCCTCTATTGAGAGTTAGCAGGAAGTTGGTTATTTTGGTGTTTATTCTTGGTGCATATATTTTGGAGACCCTGTGGCCTTCCATACGCTCCCAAAGAATATTTGCTTCCCTTGTCAGGGTGTTTTCTATTGATAGTTTAATATTACTAATAGATATACCAACTGCTGGTTCCGGGCCATAAATGTTTCCCGCCGATGATCTGGCTAGTTCGTCAGCCTTCTCATTTCCAGTCAGGTCACTATGACCCGGTATCCAGATCAGTTGTACCTTGTTTCGGAGCCCTATGAGGTTTAGGGCTTCTGAACATTCTCCCACCAATCTAGATTTGATGATGTTACTTTCAAGAGCTTTTAAGGCAGCCTGACTGTCACTAAAGATTCTAATGACTTTGTTAGACCATCTTTGCTCTTTTATTATATTCACTGCTGCGTTTATGGCTAACGCATCTAACTTAATTCCGGTTCCTGTTTTTTTCTTCCGAAGGTGTACACAAGCTTTTTTTTTAGTACTTAACTTTTTCGTTGTTTATAATCGCCTGTCTTATATAGTAAAATACCTGTTTGTTAGAAATACCATTAGGTCGCATTAGATTGAATGAATTGAAAATAACAAAAGGAACCATCTTACAATACATAATATCAATAAGAAACACAAACCGAACGTACAATTGTGGCGAACTACTTTGTATTGTTTTTATTTTTTTTTTATTTTTAAATTTTCATTCTGTTGTTATTGAATGTCATCGTCGTTTAATGCCGCCTATACCACAAATCTTATTATTTACTCTTGTTATAAATTACTATATTTAGAGAATTTCTTAAGAAAATCAAGGTAAAAAAAAAAAAACAAAAACAAAAGCAAAAAAACCTCTGGCCATAATAATTTTATAATTGCATAATTTTCAAATGAAATTGACCGAAAATAACAGTTGTGAATGATGCAATTAACAACAAAAAATATCTTTGTATAAAATTTGTGTGTATACAAAAATATACCTATTTAGTAGCGATAATAAGCGGTTAAATAATGTTTAAATTGGAAGGGGGTATAGGGGAGGGGGTATTTGTTGAATGCTGTTGAACATTTTTTCAATTTAAAAAAAAAACTTTTTTAATTAAAATAAAAAGAATTTTCTATTCGATGACCTGTTAACCTTTTTTTTTTGTTTTATTTGTTTTTACTTTGTTTTTGTGCAACAATTTTCTTATTTTGAAATTTTTTCTTCAAGAAATTTTTAAACGTTAATTAAAATTCAAAAGAAACAAAATAAAAAATAAATAAATTGTTATAAATAATTTGTTTGGTTTTTTTTTTTACATTTAATTTAAAAGTTAATTATTATGTGTTTGTGACATGTTTTGGAATTGAGAATTTCAGACAGGATTTGAAAAAAATGTTTACAGAAAATTTATTGCCATTGTAAAGAATTTGTTGGTTTGATTTGTAAGTTAAAGAGATTTATTTAAAATAGGAAGTGTGTTTAGAAAAAGTTGGATGCAAGAAGTTGTCAACTGTAGCTTTATACGCTAGGTGGTGTAGTAGGTAGAATATTTCAATCGAAAGGTCCCAGGTTCGATTCCCGATGAAACTTTATCGGGGAAAAAATGTTTTATCAGTTTTTTGAGCTGGTTTAATACTCTTTGGAGTTATTCTATTTAAAAAGTCTTACTTGCTGACAATAGCTGTAGTTTTCCACATTTAATGAGTTGATAAGTTAGTAATTTGATTAAAAAAATGCTCCAAAGTCTGTAGATGTTGTAGTATAAACTTGCAGTACCATATATACTTAAAATTAACCACGTAAAGATGATTCTACCTAGGTTACTGTCAAGAGCGTAAAAAAAGCTGCCTTATCAGTTCTGTATAGCTATCCTTTATATTATTTTATTACATATACACTATCGATTATATAGCTATCCTTTTCAGATTAGCTACCATCACAGAAAACAAAACAAAGACATTTTTTATTAAGTCTTTAATCGATTTAATATAAATGGTATTGATCAGCACTGATCACAAGCTGGTAGGAAGCTATAATGGGTATATTTATTAAAACTCCCGTTGCACGATATAAATGAAAGAAAAAGTGCCCAGACTTTAGGTAAAGCTTTACTAAAATATGTAGAACAGAAAAATAAATTTGACTATGTTCGAAGACTGTGTAAATTGACTCAAGTATTAAAAAAAAGTAATCTTGTCTTCTAAGGAATAATAAGTTCGTATGCTGACGATATAGCATTTGTAACCATATCCTTTGACAAATAAAAAATTAATTTCTGGCTCTAGAAAAATAAGCTGCTATTGTAGGATTAAAAATAACGATATGAGAATTGCGCCCACAGAAACTAGACTATCCGTCCAACATATTACAATAAATTACTACAATTTTGAAGGAGTTTCTTAATAAATAATAAAAACGACATGCATGTTGCAATTATAAATCGAATCCAAGCACTAAAAAATGCTTCTACGCATACAACCATTCGGGTCTAAAATTTTGTACTGGACTATTAAATTAAGAATGTACAACCGGACCATAATGCAACCGGTCTTAACCTATACATTAAGAAAAATATTTGGTCCCAAAAGAAAGACGATGGTGAACATCAAATAAGATCAAACGAGGAGTTTTCTGGGTTCTGCACTAATTGACATTATTATAAAATTTGTTAAGATACAAAGACTAAAATGAGCAGGACATGTGGTGAGGATAAATTAGCAAAGGATGACAAACATAATAGATCAAAATAAAATATCAAAATGGTCGAAACAAAACGATGACAAGTGTCAGAGTCAATAAATGGAGGACAGTTGCAGAAGATAGTGCAGAAAGGAGGGAAATTGTAAACGAGGCTAAATCTGACCTCTGTAGAATCAATAGATGATGATGATGATGATGATGATATTCAGTTTTATTAATATTTTAAAATTTTAAGTTTTTGGCACATTTATTTTTAAAGCCAACATTTTATTAATTTAGCCATATTTTAGGGTTTTTCATAAACATATACTGCAAAAACAAAATGCTGCAAACCTTTTTTTTGCAGATTTATAAAATTTTTATTTTTTACATTTGCAGTTTTGTATTATAAATAAAAACAGCAGTACAACTAATTATCGTACACTATCTATTATAATTTTGCAGTTTTTCTGCTAAGTTAGAAATGTTTACGAACAAAAACTTCATTTGCAACATTTTGTTTATGAATGAAATACTTGTCAATTGCTTGTAGCAATGCCGATATGTTCGCAATGCCGATATTCATCGACATCTGAAGATCTCATCTATTAAAGACGAAATAATGAAATGCGCTGCACGGCATAAAACTCGTCTGATCCAACATGTCAATATCGAAGTTTCTAGCTTAATTGACAATCAAAACTTTGTGAAGCGACTAAAACGAACAAGACCACTTGAGTTAGGTTAAAACCTTTTATCTATTAAAACCTTATTGGATTTTGGTAGATCAAAGGTATCTTAGTTTCTTTGAGTTAAATGTAAATTAATGGTTAGTCTATAAGACTAGTTTTAAGGTTGCAAATGTAAGTTGCAAATGTAATAATAAGTTTTTAGTGGGTTAAAGTCCCACAGTCCTTCAAACTGTCTGCCCCGGTAATAGGTAGTCCCTGATGCCTCTTTCGATGATTTACTACTATCTGGAAAAAAAAAAAAAATTGCTTGTCAATATTGCTTGTTTATAAAAATCCATATTATTAACGCATTGATCTATTGTTTGCTTTATAATGGAGTAGTAAACAAATGTCGTCTGCATAATCTGAATTTTAGGAATTTATATTAGTTTGGTTTTGTATTGTGATAACTGCAGCAACAACAGACTAAATATTGTGTATGAAGAGGATCAATACATTGAATTTATATCAATTAGGATTTTGAATTGATTGTCATGATGTAATTGGTCAGGATATTGATCAGGATATTGATCCTGATATTGAATTGATTGATTGGGATTGTTTTGATGGGTTTTTGCTATGAAGAACTATTAAACATCCTAATATTATAATTTTTCAACAAAGTTACAATGTTGATCACTGGGTATAATTAATAAATTTACATAATAAATATTTCAATAAACCAAAATAAGAAAAGTAAAAACATTTATATTTTTTAAATTTGTATAAATTTTATTAAACCCATTTTTATTGTCTTAACCTTGGCAAAAAAAGAAATATTCATTCATTTTAAACTAATTTTTTTTTCATTTAAAATTATATTTCTTTATTATATTGTTTTTATAGTAAAAATCACTATATATGTACATTCAATATTGCAATTTTTTTTCTCTTTGATTTATTTTATTAAATTTTATTTTGAATTTTATCCAAAAATGTCATCATAATAAAATTAAATAAAAAATTCATTGACCAAACCCCGAATAATATTTATTTTACAATTTTTATTATATTAAATAATAAAAAATTCAATAAAAATAAATTTTGTTGTTGTTTTTATTGTTGTCATTTTGATTTTTTTTTTGTTTTTCTTGTGTGTCACTTTTATGTCAAAAGAAGTGAAGTGAAGAGAACTCTCATTATAATAAAATTATTCATATAACATAACACACAATACAAGACTAATCTCTATAATAACAGCAAAGCCAAAAAATGCAACAAAATATACCAAAAAGAAAAGAAAAATTTAAATTTAAAATAAATCTCAATCAAAGCAATAAAAAAAAGATAGAGAAAAAGATTACAAATTCAAAAGAACACTAGTTTGGTGGATTTGTATTGTGTGATAGCAGCAGCAGCAGCAGTAACAGCAACAGGGATAACAGTAGTATTGTGATATAATGTCATTTAAAACTCACGAAAATTAAACAAAAAGACAACAAAAATCATTCAAATCACGTATTAAATTTGACACATTGTTCCACAGAATTTTATTGTTTTTTGTTTATTTATTTTTTTTTCTTTTTGAAAAGTTTTTAGTGTTGTCAACATGGTGTCATTTTTTTTTTTGGCAAAACTCTTTTTTTCTCTTTTTAGAAAGTTTATTTTTTTTAAACTAATTTCTTTTTATGATTTTTAAATTTATGGTTATATTCTTGTTATCTTTTCTAATAAAAATTCAAAAAAATAAAAAAAAAACACTCCAAAAAACTTATAAAAAATATAACAAAATTTTTATTGATTTTTTTTTTTTTATTTTTCTTTTTGAACATTGCAACTTTTGCGTATTCTCTTGATGCAACAAACTATAAAAAAAAATGGATTTTTTTAATGGAATTTTGGCATAAAATGGTGTGACAGCTCAAGTGTGAGCGCAATAAAAAATAAAAAAATATATTTTTGAAATTGCTCTATTTAGAAAATATTGTATTGCAGAATACCATAAAAATGTTCAAATGTGTACATAAGGAGAGAAGAGCCATTCATTTATTGACAGTAAATTGAGATTAATCTTATTGTAAATATATATACAGGGTGGCTCATTTTTAAAATTCAATCGTCTACTTGGTGATAGTTGAGCCGAACTGAACAAAAAATTATGTGGAAGTGAGAATTTGTTTTATTTGCGTTCCGGACTTATGGAAGCTTAAACATTTATTATTTCGAATCGATTTTAGTTAGTTTTATGAACATAAAACGGTAATTATATAAGATAGGCGAAAAAAAGGATTTCAGACATCTTCTAAATCATTTTCATCTATTAATGCAATTTCCTCCAAATCGAAAGTTATCAGGCCCTAAAGTCGAATATTTACCTATATTATATTAAATGTGTCGTATGAAAAATCATTGAAATGTACATGATTTTTTTTATTCTGTTAATCGCTGACCGGACAGTTTTAAATTTCCATAATGTAAAAAAAAATTGCCAAAATACTACCAACATAATAAAATATTCTATCAGCCGTCTTGCAGCGGTTTACATAAATATGTATTCAACTGAACTAATTTTTCATCGTGTCAGTGATGAGTCTAATAGAATATGGGTGATTATTAATTTGTTGTATAAATAAAATATATAGTTCGTGATAAAAAAAATAACGGTTTAGCGTGTGTACTAATTTTGACAATCGATTTTTGTCTTATTTCATAGAATGAAATATGAACGTATATTTAAATAGAGTCACTTTTTAAGCTTTTCAAATATCATGTTGTTAGTGTTTTTGATGCAACTCCACATTATAATTTTTCGGTGACTAACGGTACATTTGTAAGACTATCTATATTGATAAAAGTAAATTTTACTTGTCGAAAACATATATTTTTTTTTTATTATATTTTTTTTATTATTCGTCTTCTTTTTTGCTTCTGGTTAAAAGTTTGGAAAGGCTAGTTGTGATTTGGAATTAATAAATGTCAATGTAATTGAAACACTATTCTAATATCTAATATACAAAAATATAATCCATGTTTCATTTACTGCATTTACGTCATACAATTAGAAAAAAATAAAAAATTCAATAATATTACCAAAATTATGCTACCCCGGACGTGTCCAAAAAAGCGCGAGCACAGAATACCAAAATGTGTTCTAATTAGAAAAACATAAGATAGATTACTATTAAAAAAGTCGGGAAAATATTGGTGGTAGAACTTTGTAGATAGTTTTGACCAACTGAAGGGCTCGGTTCTTCAAGCAAGAAAATTGGAGAGACATAAGACAAAGTTTATTACCTTGTGCAAATTCAATGCTCGTCGAAAATAGTGAAGATGTGTCATTTCCATTTTTAACTGTACATCTTGTCAGTACAATCACTGTTATTCTAGAAACGTGAAAATGTATAGAAAAAAATGTATGTTATTTTGTACAGATACAAGTATAGTAAAATATTTCGTACATCCCGTTATGAGTCGTGTATGAGTCAAAAAAAAATTTGATTTTATAAAAATTTAAAATTTGAACTCTAATCAAATTTATCGTTCGTCACACCATGAAAAGTAACTATACTTTATAGGTCAATATTCAATTCAGTTCAATTAATTTGATTTTGAATTAGAAAATACATTGTTTTAGAATTTTGGTAAAATATAAATTGAATAATCTAATTTTCAACTTAAAATTGTACTACCTACAAAGTTAAAAGTTTTTAGTCCGTTTTTTTATTTTTAGAGAAAAAATGGAAAAATTAAAATGCAGATTTAATTAGCTGCTAAAAGAAATAAATGCACTCTATATTTTATAGAATATTCTAATGTAATTATGTTTTACAGTAGTTGGTGCTTGCTTGCGATGGTTGTAGTAATTTAAAGGATTTATAAAATTTACCGTATCTTTTTAAGTTTGTTGTTAACCTAGCAAGACCGCAGCCGAGTGTTTTTGTGTAATATTTATTATCATTTTCATTTCTGCAGTACGATTTTTTAGGTGTCAGTTCTGGTTTCTGTTACGTGTATCATAACTGCAACAGAAGATCATAACTATTGTAATACATTTGGATTCTTTCTTTACAATTCCCCACCACAACTTAATTATATAGTTCCATATCCTCTCACCAACAAACACATTTTATTGAGCGGAATTTCTGTTTTCTCGAAAATAAGAATATTCAACAACATTTTTTGTTCTGAACGATCTTTAAACACAAATCTATATAGATAATAAAAATAACAAATAAAAGGTTTGAGTAAGTTTAGAAAAATTTTATGTAATCGTTGTATTTGTTCTCGATTTTGAAATGAATAGAAATTTCAAAGAACATTCAAAGAATGTAAGTAGAAACGTGACGTATAGCTATGAATATTCTGAAATAATACTATAGTGGAAACAGGTTCATTATAAAATTGTATCAACAAAATTGAGATATTCTCATTGCTTTGGTGAGCTGATTCTGGTTTTCATGTTTGCGGCTTTTATTGACAAAATGTTTCCACTCTCTCCTATTTGAATAACACTATTATTGTTCTACGATCTTGTCATTCACGCACATACGATAATGGTTTCCATTTTTGGTACAGTAAAATGTAAACAAATATTAAATATTAAATGTCAAAACTGTCAAGATTATTACTGTCAGATTAGTGCTTACAGCGAGCAAATCAGACGCCTATTACTTGCTACGTTTAATTGTACACTATATTTTATTTAGTTAATTCTTTATTTAGTAAATGTATATTTTAAGTATTGTATTTTATTATAATACTAGCAAAGTTACCCGACGTTGTCCGGGTCGACCACAAAATGAATCGAATTTATTTCAATGAAGTTTCATTTATGAATCGAATTGAAAAAAATTGGTTTATCAAAAATATTCTAATATTTTTTTTCACTACGATAAAAAAATATCAACAATACTCCAACTTAAGCTATACTTATATTAAAATTATTTCTTTGTAAACAATATTTTAGTGATCTTTTCTGATGAAGTATAAGCAAATACGCTCCTTGCTGTTGAGGTATTCTTGAAATAAAGAAATATTCATTTTTTCCACAATCAATTGGAATTTGTACTTAAATGAAATTAGGATGCCAAGTTCTTATTCTTAATCTAGTACCGTAGTTTTAGCTTCTTCAAGTTTCGTAGAGGAACAACAACTTCATTTTCATCGATAATGAAATGAATACATCTATCGATTTATACACATGGGCCCCCTGGAACACTCTGCAGTATTTTCTGATTAATAAAACGAATCGTCACATTTTTGTGGCTAATTTACATAGCCACTTCACATAGTCATGTAAAAATTTTATACTGATTCCTAAATTCGAAAATACTTTTTCAGGACAATACATGTTTTTTTATTTTTCATAGAATACCTATGAATAAATTTTCAAGTCTGTAACACAATTTTTTTTTTGAAACATTTCTGATAGAGTATGTAAGTGTAAATTTTCATGCCTGTAACACTATTGGTTTTTATTCCTGAGACATACATGCTAAGAGCTGTACGGCAGCAACCCGAACCAGTCCAAATTTTTGAAATCGGTAACAGTCGAATTTCTTTATTTGTGAAAGAGTATCTAAGTGTAAGTTTTCATGCCTGTAACACAATTGGTTTTTGAAATAGTCCCGGGACGTACGTGCTGGGAGTTGTGCGGCAGCAACCCGAAGCAGTCCAAATTTTCGAAATCGGTAACAGTCGAATTTCTTTATTTGTGAAAGAGAATCTAAATGTAAATGTTCATATCTGTCACACACATGGTTTTTAAAATATTTCTGAGTCTTGGTAAGAGTTGTACGGCAGCAACCCGAACCTGTCATCTGATGGCTTTGTAAAGTACCGCGTTATTTGCATACCGGTACCATGAATAACTGTGCAAAATTTCAGAACTCTATCTTTAAAACTGTGGGCGTGTATAGCGAACAAACAAACAAACAAAAAAACAAACAAATAAACTTTCCTTTTTATAAGTATAGATGAATAAATGAATTAAAAATCTAAAATCATATTATCCAGCTAGTATTAGGATTAGTAAAACAGCGCCATCTTTAATTGGAAAAATGTTAAAATAAAAATGCTGTTGGTAGAAAAGGAAAAATCACAAGTTAATGCAGTTGTCAATAATTATGTCTGTATATTTACATTAAAATACTTTAAAAAGCTAGGCCGAACTAGTATCATATCACAGCTTAAAAACAAATATTGTTATAGTTAGTCTCAGTAATTATAACGTAATCTTTTTTGCAGAGTTAAAACACTTAGTTGACGTCGATCTTTGTGATAGAATTAGAACTTACTTCACGGGAGAATTATAGTGATTTACTCTAATCTGTCATATTCAGTAGAGTGGCAGAAAATGTGGAACAACTCTACTGTTTTCATAAATAAAAACGTTTATAGTTATCCTATTTTAAGTTAAAAATATTTTTCAAAGAACTTTTATTGGTCAATTGTCAGTATAAAATTTAAATTTCGAATAAAAACGATTTGTCACCATTATTTTATAAATATTACTTTGTATACTGTAATTTAATATTTAAATATTGATGAACTGTCAATTTTTTAATTTACCATGCTTTTTTTTTTTTAATAATGTTGTTTTTATTTTCTTTATTTTGTAAATTTCAAATTTTCTTTTATCGTCGAATTTATTTTTATTATTATTTTTGTTTTTTTTTCTGTTACTTCAAATGGAAATTAAATAAGTGTGTTATATAATTAATGCATGATTGAATTTAATAATATTGATTTTGATGAATTTATTGTAGAGTGCAATGTGTGTTTTTGTTTTATTTATTATTATTGAATTTCCTGCATCATATATATATATATATGTGTAGTATATATAGTTATCAGAAAAAATGAATAACAAATTAAAGTAAATTAAATGAAATTAAATTTATTCCAGTTTTAATTTTTCTTTTATTATTGAAATGTCGTTCATTCATTTTTCTCTTCAATTATTTATACTAAAATTGTAATACATGAATGCAAAATGTTAATTTATTGTAACACTTTGCTTTTGTATTTGTCATTTTGTTTATAATTTGTATATTTTGTACATAAATAAAATACACTGAGTGATAAAAAAAAATTAAATATTTAAATTAATAATTACTGAACTATAGATAGATAGAAATATTTTTTGTATTGTATGTAGGATAGTAAAATTTACTTGTAATATAAATATAGAATAAAATTTTAAAGACTAAGAATTCAAGATTGAGATGTATAGATACAATATATATATAGAAAAATTGTATTAACAACTATTATCTCAAGTTCGATTTGAAGATGAATAACAACAAATAAAATCAGAATTTGTATTCTGTTAACCTCACAAGAGTTGATTTTCCAAAATGAATCCAATAACATTGATGTGAGAATAATAGCAAACGGAAAAGACACAAATAATATTATAGATCTGTCAATAACACGACTATGAAAAAAGATAATAATAAAGAGATGTTGAAATCTTATTAACCAATATCAATAATTATTATAGGAAGTATTTTGATTTTGTGACATGAATATTGAAATGGATTAATGCAGGATTGCCAACCTACATTGTGTAATGGTTATATTATTTTACTAGACTAATTAAAAAGTTCACGAGTTCTGATCCTGCTCAGGTTATGAATGTTTAATTCAATTTTTCTTTCATTATCAATGAAATAAGGAAATTGAAAAAAAAATTGTTGAAAGTATAAGTTGGTAATAAGTTAATAACTGAAGTAAAATGGAATATCACTATTTAAGAGGGCCTAATTACTGTTAATAGTAGTCCTTTTTCACATTTAATTAATTCATACACAATTAATAAATTATATATATATATATATAGTTTCCTGCATATATCTGTCAATTCGACGGAATGCTCCAATATATATACAAATTGCTTTGTTCTGTTTTTTTTTTACATAAAATAAATATTACTTTGGTGCCCAGAGTGAAGCGCATGAAATATTAAAAATAATTAAAAGTAAACAGAGTGGAGCAAATAAAATATTTTGGACCTAAACGATATCAACTTCATGAAATGAATCATGAAATCTATTTTTTTTTTACGTTTTTTTTGGACCCGTAAACTAGAGTCAGAGATGTGGTGCGTTCAATAGTGTAAATTTTTATTTATTTATTTATTTTTTTTTCAATCTGAAGTAGTAGGTATTGTGGCATTGTTTAGACCTTAGTTCTGGAGATGTACACATTAAAACAATAACAACCAATACATTTTTTAAGAAATTAAATGAAATTTTTTACTATTATTTTTTAAATTTAAAACTCAATAGCGAAGTTCTTAAAATACTCGAAAGACTATACGGCGATCAGTGCTTCAGAAGTTATGAACTGTTTTGTCATTACACTTCTTGTTTTTTTGCAGAAAATTGTTTTATTTTTATTTTTTTTTTATACACGCATTTTTATTTTACTGATAAAAATAAAACCAATTTCATTTAGTAGGTTTTAGTAGGTACGCATAGATGTTATATGTATTGTTTTTAATATATTTAAAATTAGATTTGTTTTAAATAAGATAGAAAAAATAAATAAATTGATAAAAGCAAATTTAATATGACACTAACGGCATTTAGATTCTGGCAATGTCATACAAACACATGACAAAAAACAAATGACATCTATTACTAAGACCTCGATCATTTTTCTTTTTCAAACCTTGACACTGAATTTACGCAGCTATGTAATGTTACCATGATTAAATTGGTTCTTAGTTATACGGTAAATTTTTAATGACGACAAATAAGATGTCGCTAAATTGATCGATTAAATGGGAATCCTTAGGGAATAGAAAATTTTGCATCTTACTACAAATATTCTGTTTATATGGTAATAACGCTTTTATTATAAGAAAAAAAAAATAAAAGTATAATAAATTTGTAAGTTAATACGTAGTTTTCTTAAATTTAAAATGAAATAATGAAGGAAAGAAAAAGTAGTAAGCTAGTATAAATAAATAATAACTCGAAAACATTATAATATATTCGTAATAAATATTATGACTCACTCTTAATGTATGTTCTGTACCTAAGCCAATCAATTTTAATTATCTGCTACTGATTACATAAAAAATCGAAATTTTGTATGAAACTAACTGTCAGATTGAAAGAATTAAAGGCAAATTGGGATAATCTAATAAACTTTTATAATATTAACAATCAAAATTTCACAATTTAGTGGTGAAGTATCTTTTAAAAGAATAACTAGAATAGCCACTTACAGGTACATTATCCTAATAAAAAATCAAATTTGTTGGTAGCTATCTAATTTTATCAATGTTGTTGTGTTCTGTGGAAACTATGGCTTTATAAGTAGCATTTACTTCACAACTTCAT
This sequence comes from Argyra leucocephala, assembly GCA_963942445.1. NCBI lineage: Eukaryota > Metazoa > Arthropoda > Insecta > Diptera > Dolichopodidae > Argyra > Argyra leucocephala. The sequence continues at coordinate 28,522,960 of OZ012680.1, forward strand.
ATCCAAATCTTATACAAACTATAAAAGAGAAAGGTCTAATCAATCCACTCTATATACATTTCAATTAATTATTGTCTACATGTATGACTGCTAGTGATTTGTTTTTGGTACTCACGCATGCAATGACAACATCTTAATGTTTGCAGGTTTATGTTATACTTTTCTCGTAATACGGTTGGGGTATTGGATCAGTTTGGTTGCATATATTATTACTTTACATTATTTTATCAATTTATTTAATGAATATAATGAACATATCGCTAATTTTTTACAACAATGAGGTGCAGAGAGAGAGCAACAAATCGAGTTTAAATTTTTTAGAACATAATTATTTTTTTGCTCTCTTATGAAATTGAGTAGAACTATAATATTATATACAATTAAAGAAATATTAAAATACTAGTATAATACCATTGTTAATCTAATCATTCAGATGCAGTTAATTAATTACAAAATTAATACAAAATTAATACAAAAAGTTAATAGTTAATTAATACAAAAATATGCCCATTACGATTCAAAACACTAACAGCAATGTTAAGTAAATATGTATCATCTCTCACCATAATGCATTAATATTATTTTCTCACTATACATTTTACTTCTACCTGCACTACACCTACTTCCATAATAATAAAAAAAAAATTGAAATCATAATGAACTATTTTTTTGATTATTATTGTTTTTGTTATAAAAGGCTTCAGACAAAAACAAAATTATAATTGGTTAATTTTTTCCTAATTTTGTTAATAATTTTTTTTTAAATAATTATATTCTTGCCACAAATAACCTATATAGGTAAGTACTAAAATTCTGAAAGATACTGTACCGATACAAATAGAGCAAAAGTTTTAAAACAAATTTATAATTACCCTTTATAAGTATATATGTGTATATTATATACATGTAATTATATATTTCCCTAAAGTGTTATAAATAATTTAATTGTACTCTATAGATTTGCATAAAATGCATTATAAATTTCTAGATAACTAGATACCTATGATAGAAATCCATCATTATAACATGTACAAAACGAATAATAGATTTCAAATTAGATAGAGAGAGAGAGAAAGATAAAAACATAATTAAGGATAAATATTAAATTTTATATAGAAATCCTTTGTGGTATCATCAAAGTCATCATCAGTTATTTTACAAATATATGAAAAAAAAAAAACAAAACAACAAAATAATTCATTCATCATTAATTTTGTTGATACAATTTTTCTTCTTTATACATAGGTAGTTATATATACATATAGAAAATAATTTTCAACCATTTTGAAACTCTTCAATTTTAAATACACCCACCCACCATACAATGGCTTATAATTTTGATGAACATTTCATTAAGTAGTTATGTACATATGTATATCGGTTTATGTTGCACTGCAGTAAATATATCATTATATCATTATATATATATATACAACATATAAATGTATTGCATTGTAAATTAATAATATCCTTAAACTAATTGTATTATTCGTGTTTATGTGTAGAAATATTTAAATATTACAAATTTCAAAAAGCAAAATATTCAAAATACAAAATTTTCAAAATTTCTGTTAAAATTAGGTCTCAGTAGATTTTTTTTTTTTTTTTTTTTGATATTATTTTTATTATTGTTCTTGATTTTTGATTAAAATAACCTTTTTGTAATAATTTCAAAAATGAATGCTTGAATAAATTTTATGTGAATATTTATGTGCAAGGATTTAAGTTTTTAATGAATCATAATTGTGTTTTCATTTACAGTTGAAAGATAAAGTTTTTGGATGTGTTGAAAGTTTTTGTTTTGTGGTTAACAGATCAGCTTCTGATTGCACCACACTATTTTTGATAATGTATTCAAATTATGAGTATGAAAATAATATTTATTGTCAAACTACTTGTAAGGACGGAGATACTTGGTGTAGCCTAAATTTAAATTAAGTATCAAAAATGTCTGATTTTTTGGACACCAGTGACCTGTTTAAATACAATACAAACTTAAAATAAAAATTTGTAAATTACAGGTCGACAATTGTCAAATTATTGCTGTAAAATAAAATTCATACAACTGTATATTGGCGATCACTATTTTATATAAATTATAATTGTGGTGACATATTATGTAATTTATAATTTATAAAATTGATATGACAAATTTGTTACCTGTAATTTTTTCTATAAAAAAATTATCTAAAAAATTTTGGCAATTTTGTTAAATAGTGGCCTGCCAATATCTATCACTAATAGGCAACAGGTGTCTGAAGCTGTATCTTTTCACTTCAAATGAACACACTTCGAAAGCAATTTAAAATTTTTTTAATATTGAGCATTTGGTGACGACTCGCAAGTATCTTCGCCTGTATGCTTTAGATCTTGATACCATTGTCCTTCTTGAGACTACATTGAGGCTTTTTATTTCAAATATGGATTGTGAATCATCGATTGACATTGTATATATATATAATGATAATAGACAATATAATTTGCAGTTTTTTGAAAATGGTACTGATGTATTAAGGGTGGTAGTGATCGGTTTTGTCACTTGTAAATTAGAAAGCGAACAATAACATTTCTTTCAAATTTGATTGTTGCAGTTGTAATAATACGAGTATAGATTATAGAAATTTTTGAAAACATATAATTTTTTGGTTATCCAGCTAGAATCGTAATCCGAACTATAAGTAAAGTAACAATCTGACAACTATCTTGAAGATAAAAACTGTTTTGATTTCATCTAAAATAGTTTAAATGGACCGAACAAAACGAAGATTAAACCATCTTAAAAGAAAAATCCACACTTCATGAGTAGCTCATTAATGAGCATATCGTGAGCGATTACATGAATAAAGTAATGAGTTTCGTTCTACTGACTAATTTATATATTTTATTTCATATAATGAGCGATTACAATCAACAATACATACATATTGATGAGTGAATAGTGCTAAGTAAAATCATGAGTAATGTGATGAGTAAATAGTCACAACCCTGATAACACATTCACTTAGAACTCATTTATGAATATAGTGATGTGCCATGCTATGAATAGAGGTATTGAACTTATTTTAGAACCTGGTGGTGAGCATAGGCAACGTTTCCAGTACATTAGAGAAATATTTTCTGCAATCATAGAAAATTTATTAATGAGGGGTAATGAGGTAATGATAAAAATTAGTTTGTATTGCTAGCAAAAAAAAGTTGAAATTTGAATTTATATAAATATGTGTAAAAACTGGTTCGTGTCAATGCCAGTATTGCTGCATTGATTCTGTTCATTTGGCCAATGGTTGTTCACTTCCATAATTCTATATTATATCTATTCTAATTGTTATTTTGTACATAGTAACAGTATATTTATTAATAAAAAAAAATTTACTTTTAAATTTACCATCATGGGTCTTATTTTGGTTTAAGCTTATCTCCATGTTCAAAAACTTCTTCCCAATACTCTATGATAAAAATAAATGATAAGAATTGAAATTATGATCGTACCTCGTTGCAATGTGACATTTTGATTTCACTGTTTTGTAGAGTATCACAATAATATTATAATAAATTATTATTGTCTGGAGAATTAAATACTAATGATTTATAATTAAGGATACAAAATTAATATTAGATTCATTTTTCTATTTTCAATGGACTTTCCACAAATTGCAAATTTTTAATTTTACAATTTTGCATTTACATTTTTTTCTTGTACAATTTGTAGAACTGGAAAATCTACAAAATTTATATATAATATCAAAATATATTTTGTCTATAGAAATAAATTAGTGTAAAAAAAAAAAATAAAAACAAAAATTCCATGGACTATTGCATTTACATTGATCATTTTCCAAATATTATATTATATTTTGGTCTTAATTGTTTCCTGATAGTGATATAAGTTGAAGCCAGTTATTAAATAAGACGTTCAATTAGTGGAATTTTATTATAAAAAATATGATGATATTTTAGTTATAATTACAAAATTTTGTAACAAAAATTGAATTCATTAAGCAGAACAAGTGTGCCATGCTAATTTTAGTATAATAGTGCGTCACTAGTGATGGAAATTGAAATACAAAAATATGTAGTAAATTATTTAGGTATATATATTTAAATTGATATTGTATTATTAAAGTGATTAAATGGTTTACAAACATTTTAGTTGGAAGGAAATATTTAAAAAGTACAGTTGGAGAAGTAGAAAATCGATCGTAGAAATATGCAATAAGAATTTTATTAGATAAGTGAAAAATTGTACACACAAAAACATCAACACGATACAAAAAATGAACAAGAAATTAAGTCAAACAAAATTGATATGGACATAATTTTTTTTTCAAGTAGGACTCTACAGGTTCTTTTCGGCTACATTTGCTAATTATGCAATAAAATATATTGTATATTTTTATTTATTCAGCCACTACTGCTACCTTTATAGACTAGTACATTATATAACCAAAATTTCATTACTTATTTAGTGAATTGTTTATATTCATTAATTTTTGATAATAATTTTGAAAGGCAAAACTACAATATTTTAAAAAATAATTTTGCTTTTTAGTTTCCAAAACACGTTGGTTGCTTATATTTTAATTAAATTAATTTTGATTGGTTTGTTTACATATTATAACCACCACACAACTCAAATTTTTATGATCGAATAGCACCAGGAAGATGGAATCACTCTAGGGTGTGTTTCTAGGGACTTAACCATAAAATCTATTGATATTTGGGCACTGAAATTAGCTTATATTTTGCATATACAGTGGCGTTGGCAGTTCTGAATTTCATCTCCTTTTGTAGTCTATATATATATTGACCACCTTTTGTGAAGTATTTATACTATTGATAGTGGTAAAATTGTTTCTTTGCTACTTAGAGGTAGATGGAGTAGCTAGTAATATCTTGATTTTGTACTTGATGGTTTTGTATGATAATTAGTTGTGGTGAAGGTCAAATGTGGTTATTGAAGTAGTTATTAAAAATAATAAAAAGACATATCTGATTCGACTGTAATGGGTGTGAGAAGGTAGCATGGATGTATAACAAGAAGAAATTATTTTGTTCGAAATTCAGTATCTTCTGCTGAAGTATTGCATTCTTATTGAATACATAAATGAATATTAAATACATCTAAAATTTGTATTGAAGTCAGTTGTGGGGTGAATAATGTACCATAATTTATAACTGATTCTCCAAGGACTTTATAATTTAAAAAAAATAATTTTAATCTGTGCTTGAATTAAATCCTGATAGGCGAACCGTAAATAAATACTGATCTCATTCATTTCTAGCAACTTTGGGGTTTCTCCAAGGTACCCACATGAGTGTCACCTTGCTATTTTTGTTATTTATGAATGATTGCAATTTTAATATTTATAACTCTATCTTGTCATTTGTTGATGATACGAAATTGTTTGTTATCATTAGAACATTAGATGACTGTAGTAGTGGACTTCAAGTTGATCTTGAGAAATTTTATAAATGGTAATGGGTTAATTTTAAATATAAATAAATGTAAAATTATGAGATTTTACAGAGCCAATAATTTTTTTGATTCTTACCATAAATTGAATAATTCTGATATGAATGTTGTTATTTATAAATGAAGGATTTGAGAGTCATTTTAGACAATAAACTCACTTTTAATCCAAATTTTGGTTTTATTAAAAGAAATTCTCTTTAATTTATTGATCCATACACGTTTAAGAGTTTATACATTTCATTAAGCATCCTAATTTAATATGCTTCCCTATCTGGTTGGCATCTTATGCTAAGCACGTAAAAATAATTGAATTTGTTTTGATTTTGCCTTCGTAAATTGAATTTTCAGATTAATATCACTGGCTAGGCTACATTGCAAAATGCAGCTCATTGATATTTAAACTCTTGAATCTAGACGTAATATTTCTTCAGTAAGATTTTTATCAGATGGAGTAGGTAGCCAATATCAATTTTGTCTAATTTATATGCGCAATGTCGTAGTTAACTCTCAACGTTTATTTAATAACTTTTGCGTGATAGATTTTCACTATAGCAGACGATTCTTCAAGAGGAATGTCATAAAAGTTTTTTTTGTAATTTTGAATTGTATTTTGTATTTTTATAGTTATTGTCTTATCTGTGAGGGATATTCGCAGTAGGTTGAATAGATTGAATTAATTATTTATTTCTAATTACTTATGTTTAAATTTATACAAAGTATATTTGAATAGGTTAAAGGTTTTAAGCAATATCTGTAACGGTTAATTTTCTAGTAGATGAATAAATAGTGGTATCGATTTACTGTTCCGGTTTAGATTAGCTATAAATCGAGTGATTTTGCATACAATTTTTCACGTTAAAAATTATTTTAGTGTTTTCACTTGTATATTACTTTTTTTATCCTAACATTTATTCTGGATATTAATTTTATATTGATTTATTTTTTTATGTCGAATTCTCTAGATATTTTGACACATAAGGTTATATTGATATTATCAGGTCAATTATGGGAATCTATTGATTTTTGACTTTTTTGTATTTTAAAGTCACATACTTATATGTTAAAAAAGTCACAAATAGTCACAATTGACTTTTTTTACATGAAAAAGTCACAAATATATTATTATGAAAGGTTCATTGGATTGACTTAAGTAAAAATTTTAGACTTTGAAAGTCAAACATATTTTTAAATTAGAAAAAAATCAAAACCCAATATAGACTCCCATAATTGACCTGATAATATCAATATAACAAAGACCTGTCAATATAAAAAATGAATTAACTAATTCGAATTTGAAACGGTTTAAATTCGTACAAATTACTTATAAAATAATTTTTTATTTTAATTTTGGTATTTAAAATAAAACTAACAGTTTAAATAACCGTATTAGATTGTTTTAACACAAAAGTAGCAGATTTACTCCTAAACTACTCAACACTAAGCAATTTTAACAACACATGATTACTATATTGTAACACATTTACATCATCATAACTATAATATTACTTTCTCTTTCTTTCTAATAATTTTTTAATGAAATTTTTACATAATATTAATAAATATACATATACATATACATATAATATTAATAATTAAAATAAATTACACTTTATTTTTAATAATTTCATTACATATTTTATTGTTTTTGTTTTCTTCTTTTCTATCTATTTTTTCACTTTTTATTTTAAGTTTTTAAATAATTAACAATCGGACTGTGACTTTAAAATAAAAATAAAAGAAACAAAAATATTTTCATTTTCATTTACTCACCGCAAACACATACACACACATACCATATTCTAATAAGTAATAATGGTGTTTATTTGATCGTAAAAGAAAATTGAATACTTAAAAAATGCATAACTCTGATAATATCTAAAAAATTCGGCAATAACAATAAATGGAATAAAAAAGGACAGAAATAGAATGTTTTTTTTTATAAATTTTAGTTTTTGTATTGAATTGAAAAACTAAATTGAATTTTTGGAAAACTGTTTGTTTTTGAATTTAAAAAAAAAATAAAATAAAAGTCTTTTTGTGAGAAAAACAGTGGCGTCACAAGATTTTTAATTTCGAGTTTTACTGGTAATTTTTCATTTTGAGTTCATGGTTTTCATTTTGAATTTAATTATAAGTTGTTATTGTATTGTTTGTTTTTTAGACTTATTCTATCTTCTACTTCGCGACCCTATCTAAGTCGAATAAATATTGTCTAGTTTCTTAACAAGCAAACAATTAGTTAGGAGATAGTACCTGTACCTGTTTTGTTCATTGGTCTTCTCTAGGCATTTTCTCTTTTTCAATAATAGTAGTAGTTGTACTCTTTATTAACTCTATTTTTGAATTTGTGGATATTTAAGGCGATATGGCTGTAACATCTTATTCCGCTTACTTTAGTTTTGTAAACGAAATTGGTTTACGATTACATACGAATCTAAATATAATAATTTTTTACCTTATCCATTCAATAATGCTACTCCTCCTGTCCATTCCAACATTCTAATCTCGGTAGTTTCTAGACGTTTTTAATAATTTTGTTTGATAGCCCAGCAGGTTGTTATGCACGGGTAGAAAAGTGGTAGAAATCTACAACAAACTTGATGGTGAGATGGTGATTTCGGTAAAGGGTAAGCAAATCTACCAAAATTTAAAATTTTTGGTAGATTTTTGACGTTTGAATTTTTTTTGTGGGATTATCGTTATATAAATATTATTATTTTTTATTAAAGAAATTAATGTTGACAATGTAATTTTTGGATCGAATATTAATAAAATAAAAAATAATATAAATTATACAAATAATTTTGTTGGATTAACATTAGAATAATAATAAAAATTCATTTCTTTGCCAATAATTTAATTTTCGACCATCTTGATATTTCAATAATCTGACAGCAATAATAGCAGAATTCTACCAGCTTTTGTTTTACGTATAAACATAAAGGTAGATTTTTACGGCAGATTTCTGCCTCATATAAACATGTGCACTGAAAACATATATTTAATTAGAAATCATCGAAATCAACTAATCCATTTTTTTAATTTACTTCTCTTGGTAGCATAAAGCTTGTGGACTTGGCTAACACTTAACAAATATAGTTATTATTTTAATTCTATTATTATTTAGGTTTTACCAAGCGAATATTTTATTTAGTTTGTGTAACTTACATATTATTTTCTTTGAAATCTATATAATATAAGTTTTGTAACTATTTAAAATCAAAATCGGAGCTGTTAAGGTTGTTTCCAAACACTAGAATACCTACAGATGAGTTCAGTGGTATTGAATGAACGAAACACTGCTTCAATCAAATTTTTATTGAAGTAGATATTATTCCCAAAGCTGAAAAATGATAGTTAACCTTTTGTTCCACAAAACAAAATAAAAAAACTGGTATTCGTCTGCTTCCCGAATTTTGAGGTAATTTGATAAAAAAACGTTCTCAATTGTTTCCCATCATTTAAATTTATTCTTGGTACTAGTTATATAATTTGTTTTTTATTGATTTATCTTAGACAACAATCGTACATCTAATTATTTATTTAAAAAAAAATTATTTAGTGTTATTTCTGGCCAGGAAAAGAAGACAATTTTGCGGCAATTTGATAAATAAAAATTTTTCTGTTGTAACATGTATGTATACTTATATATGGGGCGAAATTTAAAATTTAAAATTCGAATTGAAAACTAAAAAACATTTAAAAAGAATTAAGTTTTGCTACGTCTCCTAATTAGATCTATCATTTAAAAGAATAATAATGAAAATTGGTTGTGAAATGCTTTAGATAGTTGTATCGTATGAAATGTATGTATACGTAATGAAATGGTTCAGATAGTTGTACAGTACTGTTTTTAATTTACAGTTTCGCTACGTCTCCTTTTAAATAATATCTATCATTTAAAAGAATAATAATGAAAATCGGTTGTGAAATGCTTTAGATAGTTGTATCGTATTATTTTTAATTTACAGATTAAATATGATGATAAAGGAATAAAAAAAAACAATTTCAGTACCACTTCTTGACCACCGGTTCGAATGTCAATCTATAGAATAATAATAAAATTTAAACTTTTGTTTTTTGGTCTCGATTCAAAACAAAAGTTCAAAACAATAGGGTAAACACCCAAATATTTTCGTAGAGTTTCAGTTTACTTGTTCCATTAACAGGATCGTGTAATTTGATTTAATTTTTGATTGTAATAACAAACTTAATTGAATATTAAAATTTTTTACTTACCTTTTTTGCGTTGGTGTTGTGCGTTCAACAATTTGCTATTTACTTTTTTTTTTGTGCTTTTCTTTTTTGTAAATTTTATTACAATTGGTAATGGTGAATTACTTAAAAATGAACGTAACATCAATTTAAAAAGTGAAAATTTACACATATAAAGCTTTTTCTCGGAATTACCATTAAATTTTATGTGGAAAATTTTAGATGTCTATTAAAGAAGAGTGTTTTGCAGTGGAAAAACTACTGACTGTTGATTTTGTTGTTGTTGTTATTGTTGTTTTTTTTTATTTAAATTGAAATAAAATTATATACTTAATGACGAAAATAAAATTAAAAATTTAATATTGACACTTTGAGTGTGTATTTTTGTTTTTGCTTTTTGAACGGATATTTCGTAATTATTATATGTTGTGGCCACGCTTCGGAAAATTGATTATAAAAAAAAAAAAAAAAAAAATTGAAATTGAAATTGAGTGAAAATTATTTAACTTATGAGTTGAATGAAAGATGTTGGTAAATTAAAAAAAAAAAATTTTCAAGATTTAACTTGAAAGAAATTAAAAATTAACTGGAATTGAAAATTTCTCTTAAAAATAGCTGTAGAAAATTTTGAAAAAATTTAACAAATTTTTAAAACTTTTATTTGAATTCTGGAGTAGGTTTATTTTAGATATTTTAAAAGTCATACTGAACAACTAAATTATTGGCATGAAATTATTTCCTTATTGTTGTATTTATTGACATCAACTTATTTCTACTTATTCCTATCTACCTTTTCTAAATATGTATGAAATTAAGTAGATCGTATAACATCGAACAAACTGCTTTTGGGATGTAACAATCTAAGACTTATTCATTTCCAATATTAAGTAAAATCTGATTAATTCATTGGACTGTCACATGACTATATTCCAGCTCTGTAAAGCAAGTCAACTTTTGGCTTTTAAGTTAATCTATCTGAGTCGGTGCGATTAGTTTACTTACAAACTGTTTAAATGAATTGTTATTCTTCTGTCATTGTATTTATTACTGTAGGTTCTAACTTCTTTCTTAGTTAACTTTTTTTTTCATTATACTGTTTTTAGTATCGTTAACTGAAACTGTTGCAACATTTCGACATTTAAATCACTAGAAATACATAGTAGTTGTATCCCTTAAGCCTAGGTTGGTTTTATTAATCGATTTATATAAGAACAATCCACTTTATGTATGTAGCAGAATTTATTTTTATTTTTTTTTTGTATAGAAAACAAAACATATTTGAAGTTTTTAATTCTAAACCTATTGTTAAATATTTTGTAAAATCGTTATTTATGTACATATGCATCTATATAAAACGATTAAAATCTTCATATATCTAAATTTACTTATGGATATGTCATTATGATTATAAATTGTAATTAAATTATTGATACTGATATTGCTATCTCACACCTTTTTTCCTGTTTTGATATTTTACTGTCATGATAGTAAATATTTTACTATCGTTAGTTATATTTTAAAAATATTTGTTGACAGTTTATCAGTATTGTTCGCTACTCACACATGGAGACACTAGGTATAATAGGCAAATATTATCAGTTCAGTCGTTAGTTTTACTGTCAGTTCATGACAGAAGGATAATGTGCACTAAACTGTACAGACAAAATTAAAAGTTGTCAGGTTTTTGTTCACTAATAATTTTTTAATATTTGATTGCAAATATCGATATTTCGGAAGCAACATACTTTCTTCATCAGTGCTTGTGACTAACTTATCACTAAAAATAAAAAAAAAAATAAGATAAAAAAATAAAAAAAAAATAAAAAAATACAAATTAAAATTTTTTTGGCAATTAAACATTGAAGTAGCGCATACTTATATACTATTAAACTATGAAAATATGTAAAAGAAAAAATTAAATAATTATTTTTGTAAATTAAATATAATTAATTATTATATATTTATTATATATTTACCTTAATTAAAATCAATAAATATAATTAATATTATTTTTTTTTTTTGTAAATTTATTTTATTACAGAATGTCTTTACCCGGTCTCCCACCTTTACCAAAAAGCTTAACAGCTATCGATGGACCAACAAATAATCATCAAATTAGTGGTATTATAAATAATCAAAATAATATTAATAATAGTCCAAATAGTAATAGTATTGGTGGAACATATCATCATCATCATCATCATCAACAACAACAACAACAACAACATCAACATCATCAACATCATAATCGTGAACAACAACATCAAAATCAAAATTTACAACATCATAATTTAAATAATATATCATCATCGACAGCAACAACATTATCAACAACATCATCATCATCAATATATGATGGTAGTCAACATCATTTAAATTCTAGATCATTAAATAACAGTAATAATAGTAGTATAATATCAAATACTATTAGCAATAGTAGTAGTAATTTAATACCATCACAATTAACAAATCGTACATCAACAAATAGTTTATCAAGTATTGGTAGTAATAGTAATAATATGACGGGTATTAATTCATCATCACCAATAACAACAGGAACAACAAATAATTCAATGATAACAACAGCAACAACAAATAATTCATTGTTGTTATCACAACAACAACAACAACAACAAATAACTGGAGCTGGTACAACAACAAATACAACAACAACATTAGATACACAATTGGCGGTTTTAAGAAGAGAAATGGTAAGATTTTATTATTATTTTTTACAATAATTATAATGACAGTTATTCTATATTTAATGACAGTTATAATTTAATATTTAAGTCTGAGTAATATTATAATGTATAATTTTTGTAATGATTTTCAAAATTCTTTCATTTTTTATTGAATAACATTACGTTATATAGATTTTTGTTTCATTTTTTTATATTTGATTTTGTTGTAAGTTGATATTGGTTGTGATATGCTTATGGAAAACTAATTAGCATTTCATTGTGTATTTTTGTTGCCAAGACTCGAACTATTTCTAATTGTTGTTGTTGATTGTTTTAGAGAATTGATCGTGCATGAAACTCAGTAGTAGGACTACCATGTGCGATTGAAGAAGTTGATCAGATTATGAATTTAGCTTCATACAAAATAATTCCTAAATTGTTGCGGATGGCTTCAGCTAGTGAATTTAATTAAATGAAAATACTAGCTTAGTTCAGGACTTATTTATTTATTGATTTAGATGGCACAACTCTCTTCCATTGAAGAAATTTTTTTGCATTTTCTTTATTTACGTCAGTTGTTTTCCATAGATGTTGAAGCTTGTCTTGGATAGGGAATGAAGTTATGCTCCATACAAACAAATACAGACTTATTGGGACATTAAGTTATGTGAAACATACTTTAAGGTTAATCGAATGAGGATGGTTTTCTTATTTCTACATCTAAGCAATTTCTTTGTTATAAAAAAAAAATATACATGGATTTGACGACACTAACATTATTTATTTATTTATAATAGCTATATATTGACTTGCAGACCATCGGATTAATCTGCGATAGTCTGACATTGTTTGTATATAATTTAATATCTTAATTTGATATGGTGTTTCCATTCATATTTCAAATTCGTTATTTTGGTGACTTTGGTAAGGAGATTTTTGTCGTGACTCTAATATTCACAATTTATTCATGCTACCATACTAATACTTTGTAGAACTTAAACTTAACTACATAAATCGTGAACGTTTAGTTTTTAACTTATTTTATTTAGTGTTAGTCTTTTCAATGTTCAGTAACCGACCAAATGTCTTTCTAACTATTTCGACCCTGATCGGTACCAACAAGAACATTATGTTATCCCAATCGTGGGGCATAGAGCGGAAATAAAATTTTTTCATCGTCTCCTATCTGCGACTAACCTCTTCAATTGTTGTTACATTCCACAAGAGCAATCTTATTTGAATTTTAATCACACTATCACAATTGGCATAATTATATTCAGTAACCAAAACTGTATGAGTTAGTCCATTTTGAAATTTACATGCCCATGAAGTAACTGATTATTATCTATTCCGTTTGTTTTGGTCCACATTGTTCAGTTACAAGTCTAACTGTTTTTTTTTTTTCAAATTCAATAAATAAATTTAATTTTAATCGGTGCTAACTATAAAACTCTGAATTTATTAAGTAGATTTATTTATACTATTAATTCTAATTGTTATTAAAAGAAAGTCCAAATTATTACAAAAATTATTTTAAAATTAAAAAAAAAAAAATTTAAAAACTTAAATGAGCTCTAAAAAAAAAAAAAATTATGGGAATTTTAAAATGTTTACTGAAATTCTATCCAGTTATTAAAATTAAATGTTTTCAAGCCAAATAGTTTAAGTGGTTGTGGTTAGTTTAGAATTTAAAATTATTGGTTATTATAACTTAAGCACTTTTATAACACAATTTTTTTTTTATATTAGAGTTTTAATAGCAACACTAGTTTTTATCTATATACTCGTGTGTATGGCTGTATATAGATACAGAATAGAAGACAATATTTAGAGAGAGTATAAAGTTGTTGTAAAATTATTGCAAAATATTTTTTTATCCTGTTTTTGGAACGGAAACTATAATTACGGAAATAGTTTATTTATTATAATGTATGCTTGTATAACGTTTGTATGTGTGTGTTTGATTGTTTTTATGGTAAATTATTGGTAAGAAAGAAATTAAATAGTTTCAGTTCTCTTTGTTTAGTGAGAAAATTCTTATGGTAAAGATTTTCCTGATTTTAAAGTGTTTGTTAATTGCATATGAATTTAGTTTAATTTCTATTCAATTTTATAGATAATTTTTTAAATACATTAAATTATTTTTTATATACAGGGTGGTATCAGGAATTTAATATTTTCGAGCAAGTAGAATTTATTTGAGGGTTTGAAAAAAAAAAATATATAATTGAGTTCATTAGGAGTTATCAAGTTTTGAAATTTTAATAATGTTTGGCTTAGTTGTAAAGTCGGAAATATGTGTTGGATACGATTAAATAGAGAAAGAATTTTCAAAGCTTATTTGAACTCTTTTTTACTGTTCTAAACCATTGTTATTGCATCCACTACGGGTAACTTACGATATCGCGAAATGTTTCACGATTGAACTCATTTAAATCTCCCGTCATTCAAACCCCGTTTATACTGCAATTCCTAAAATTCTGCTATTTTTGTCATAGGTTTTTTTTTTCAAGTACTTATACCTCTTTTTCCATACCTCTTACGATGTAGCGAGATGTTATGATTAAGCTCCCATAATATACAAATCCCGTTATTTTAAACCCTGTCTATAGTGGAAACCCAAAAATCCTAATATTTTTGCCACAGTTTTTTTGTCGCACATACTTCTTTTTCCAAAATAAAAAGGCAGAAGTTAAAGACGGGATTTTACCTAATTTTTTAGTACATCGCATTGCTTACTCATGAGTCCATATAATCCCTCAAAATATTGCGAATCTTGATCACAAGAGCACTAGTTGTGTTTGACTCAAACAAATTCTTGCATTTAGAATACGTCAACTCGAACCCATGTAGCGGTATTTTCTGACTCTTAACCACAATTTATACGGTTTCTGACTCTATAACCACAATTTATGCGATGACACATGTTGGACTTTTGTGTGGCTACTGAGCGGACGCGAGTGGTCGCATTTACGGGCACAAATTGAAAATTATTTGTTGGGACAGGGACAGGATAAATATTGTAACTATTTTTTGCATATTTATTTTATGTAGTATTAAGTAAGTATATATCGAGAATTCACCAACTTTTACACGTTGCTTACAACAACAATTTGATGCTCAGCAATCAAACGGAGTTTTGATGAAATATTTATAATTTCTTACACGAATGATACGTTCTTGTATTTTGTTAAGAACACTTGAACTATTTTTTGAAGATGTCTTAACCATAAATGTAATTTATCTAGTACATAAATTTTACAGCACATATAGATTCTATAAATTCCTGGATCTAAAAATAACTATCACAGTATTTTCACCATTAATAGTTCGAAATTTTTCGTAATATCGAAGTCATTCCAACTTATATTGATTTATTGACTTGTCAAAAATGTTTGTGTCTTCCAATTTTTGCAAGTTTTTGTCTTCGAATTTAATTGCCGTTCAAATAATGAAATTTTGTGTTTGCCCTTCTTCTACTTTCCATTTTAGCATATGAAATTTACATAGATCCGTATGTCATATTATATTATATCTGTATGTCACATCATTAGTACACTAGTGTAATTCAGACACTATGGGACACTATAAAGTTACACAAAGCATTTGATTAATTTATTGTAACTGTTCTGTTCTATCTGTTGTAACTGTCCTATCGATTGTCATTCGTATTTACAATAAATCTTGTAAAAGAGATACCGCCATATTTCAAAATGTTACAAACGATACTAGTTAACGGTTTTGAATGGTGTGGTTCACACTTTAGTTCATTTAGCTGAAGTGATTCCATTACACTCAAACATTTTATTGTGTTTTGTGGTCTTCACAAAGCAAATTTTAAGACATCCTTTTTTGATTTTTAGGTAGTATGGGATGTTTTTTTTAGACATGTCCTTAAAATTTTAATTTATAGTTTACTTTTACGGTCTTACATGGTGCCATTTGAACCATATTTGTAGGTTTTTTTTTATCAAATCTTTAAATTACACATAACAGATACTGTTGCAATTCTATCTAGTATCATGCTAGGGCAAATTGGTACATTTTTTTCATCTTCGGATGTCTTAATAGATTCATGAAATTCCAGAATTTCATCAGATGTATCAGTTCATTATTATACATAAATAAAGTCTGTACTATACTAGCTCGATTAAAGCTATCTTAAACACTGATTGAAATATAATTTTTCATTTAAAATTATTTGTTAGTAGTGAAAGTGTGACCCATACTTTTAAACACTTAAATGAACTAGAAGTAAAAGTCAATGAACATTGAGATTTCTATACATATTTAGTACATTTACAAAAACCGAATTTATAACAAAATATTTCAAAGAATCCAAATCCTGAAATTTTCTAATTGCAAAATTTTCAATTTTACCGATGGGATTTTAATATGGTTTGATTCGTCGTATTTTTGTCGTAATATCTTTACACCCCCCTCCAATTTTCGAGGGATATTTAATAGTTTTATTTATAATCTGAACAAGATTGTGAATTTGTAGTTTTCCTCATTTACCTCATTTTTGATTCCCTCAGATCGTTCAATTGTATTTCTTTGTATATTTATTTGTTTGTATTTGATATTTCTTCTAATCTTCTCGGGCCAAATAACTTTCGTAAAATCTTTTTGTCAAACATTCGTAGATTATATTCACCTAATTGTTAAAGTGTTTTTTTTGTCCATAACCAGTATTCATATGTCATTATGGGACGTATACGACTTTGTCGTTATGACTAGATAGGTTAGTAGGTGGTTGTGGATATTTTAGTTGTTTCCGAAAATTCTATTAGCAATTAGGTATAAATTTTGTCTTTTGAATCGCACAATTCGAGTGATCCACTTGTTATTGTTAATTATTTTTAGAAGATTATTCATCTAAGCTCGAAGTTAAAGCTGATCTGAGATGTCGAAGAAGTCAATCAAATCTTCTGGCCTTCTTCCTGATATGGTTTTTTATATTGTTTGGATAGGCTTTACATAGATTCCGAAATCTGGTTTTAGTCTTAGAAATTGTTCAAAAGTTCCTATATAGTTTATATCATAGCAGTTAATACTGGTCGCTATCATCCTAGATATGTAAATGCGGAACTAGTTATATTTTTTTTTATCTCTTGAACTGGAACTCTGTAGCGGAACTGGTTTTGTCTCTGTCTCTAAAATCAGTCTCTGGAACTAGAACCCTGTAGTGGAACTGGTTCTCTCTCTATTTCTAGAGCTAGTTTGTTTTGTTGTATTAAGAGGGCCATATTTTTCTATTATCGTTATATTTGTTGATTTCTACACTGTGTCTAAATAGTCTGTTTATAATATATTTGTCTGTTTATGCCATGCACTGCTTTTTAGAAATATATTGTGCCATACTCACAAATACGAAAATTTTGAAAATATCACAAAAATTACAAATAAATCAAAAAATTAGTCTTATATGAGTCCCCCTATATTTTATAGAGACTCTACAATCAAATTCTCAATTATCTTTAAATAAAATATTTTTCTAGAAATTTTAATTTATTTTTTTAATAATTTATAATTATAAAAATATAATATACTATAGGTATTCATATAATTATCATAATAGAATGGATCAGTAATTTCGAAAAGAAAATTATTAAGTATGTAGAAAAGTTCTTCATAAAATAACTTTCAAGAATTAAAGTCTATTTAAAATAATATAATAAAAGAAGTACTTACATATATACTTATCAATTATTTTAATTAAATATTATTATTTCTTTATTAATTAATATATTTAAATATTCAATTTTTATTTTTGTTTTTAATATGTATAATTATTTCTTTTGACATAATATTAAGCCTAGATACATACAGTCAATCTCAAAATTATTTGGACACATAAAATAATTTATTCCTTGTAACAATACTAAAAGTGAATTATTTCGAACACTAATATTTTACCAGTTCAAATATATGAGAGACATAATAATTGGACATTTTTCCGAAAAAGTGATTATCGAAATTGGCTTATTTTAATTTTTTATGATTATCGTAATTTTTTACGACTATCGAAATCGAAAAATTTGTGTTTTATAAAAAATTACAGTCAAATGACTATCAAAATATAGGCCAAAGTGTTAACAATATAATATCAGTGGGCTGAAAATGAGCAATACGATATCAAAGCAAAATTAAAGCTAATGATAGAAACCCAAGCTAAAATTAGCCAAAACTCTTAAAATGATGATCGACAGCACTCTAAAAAAACAAAACGCTCAGCAAAACGCTTTCAAAACACACCAAAAAATTGTGATTTTAAGTAATACATCGTCTTTAGGCAGTCATGTTTAAATTTTAGTTGTCAAAAGAACCCAGTTGAAAACGTGTTACATTTTTAAATTTTAACTAGTAACTCCTTTTTTTTATCAACGCAAAATGATGGTAAATAGAAATTGTTATAGTGTCGGAATTACGATAAATTTCTAGATGCAAAAAGTCGATGTTTAGGTGTTTTAAAAGTAATGAATTTTTTAATTTTTTCAAGGCATGTAAGAATTTTTACTGGAAGTATCTAGCAATAAAAAATCATAAATAATCTTAGCGAGAATAGCAGCAGACATGTAAAGCTTCGACATTGTATTTATTTTTTTTGATACAAAAAATTACATCTAACTAATATAACAATTGTTTTTTATTTCTAATAATCAGGACGCAGTGCTACAGCTTCTTGATGTTTTTTTTTCTTTTGCTATTCGTTTTCAGTACAACTTGGTGCAAAGAAGCGATCCAGCGTTCCAAATCCCTTGCGCAAAAATAACTTTTTCTTCATTATTCTTCTTTCAATATCGCAATGGGTGAAATTGAACTTTAGCCTATTTTACTTTTTTCTTTACGTACTTAAAACACAATTGCGCCTAAATTTGGTGCAATAATGAGGTTTGATTTGTCAAGAGTTTGTGCTAAAGGTATTCTTTATTACTTGTTTAAATTGCATTTTTTTTTTAAGATAAGTTATGAATAATTATAATAAATAATTTTTAAAATATTTCCGGAGCGGTTCAATGTTTCAGAAGTCGGAACAGAAGCATTTGAAAAAAATTGTTTATATTTAATTTGACACGTAAATAGCGTAGTACTAAAAATCAAATAAATGCAACCGGTTAAAAACAGTCATAATGTACACTTTTTGTGTTATAATCGATGTTCATACTACAGATTGATTTTGATATTAATGTTACAATTATGGGAAGTCATCGTCATTTTGTGTTGCTCAGAATAAATATCGGTATAGTTTTGATGTAAAAGATCAACGGGAACAGTGGCTTAAATCGCCCACGGACGACGCACACATCCAAAAATACTATAAGATACTGAGACAATTATCAACATTTTACAAAATGGCAAAACACTGCCCGGTGGGTTTGAATGATATTGGTAAGTATATATCTAGTATCTTCTAGAGTCGGAGAATATTGACAAAACGGGAAATCACCTGAAAAGAAAAATGGAAAGCTAAAATAACTGATTGAGAAATTATTTTGAAGGAAATTTTTTTGAATTTGCCAAAAATTTTATATTTGACCGACCTTAAGCAAAAAACGAGACACTGAAAAGTAACAATAAATATTAAATAATTATATACCAGGTGTTCCAGAGCATGCGTATCAGCTTTTTAAGAGAAAAAGAGCCGTTATTTTAAAATTAAAAAAAAAAAATATTATGTAAATCGAAGGAGCTCTATCGGTTAGTGAGACTTTTAACTACCAAGAAACCAAGAACTACCAAGACAAGGGTTTTTTAAGCTCAAAATTCGCCGAAATTGGCCGAAATCGAGATTTTTAAATGGAAAAAGGTACTTTTCAATAGGAAAGAGGATTTTATGCTCTGAAACACTCGGAATATAGCAGATAATTAGTTGGGATTTCAACGGGGCATCCGCTAATTTTTCGTATCAGATTTGTACCACAAGTGAAAATATATTTGTAACTGTAAATATTTGTTAGTATTTTTTAATACAAATTATTCTAGCAATAATTAAGAATTAACGGTAAATTTTTATAATATTAACAGTCAATTCTAACAAAGAGTAAATTATTATTTCTGTTGTGCAAATAATATTGTGATCGACTGTATGTGTTTGTATCTCTAAGTTGATTCTAAATCTGGTTCTCATAGAAAAATATCTTTAAAACAAAAAATCTTCTGTAAATTCCCATTTAATTTTTTATTTTTATTTTATAAAAGGATTTCTGTTTCCGCCTTTGTAAAAAAATTTTTTTTTTCTATTTCGGAATTTTTATTTTTGTTTTTCTTTATTTTCTGTTATTAATTTAAAAAATATTCTTTTGTAAAATTTTTTTCTTAATTTGTTTTTTAAAGTACGCGTTTTTGTACGGAATTAGAATTAAAACTTTTATATTTGTTTTAATATTTAATAATTTTAAAAATGGAATTTAAAAATGTTCTAAGCTGTGACGAATTTTTTCTTTGTTTTTATTTTAATGCGTTTTTTTTTACTAAAAATCTGAAAAACATTGTCAAATTGAATCTATACGTTACTGCCTAACAGTGGGTGAGTTCTTCCTGGAAAACAATAAAATTTAATTGAAAAAAAAATAATAAAATTTAATTTGTAATTTTATTTTTTTGCAAATGAAGACGATTTGCTTTATTTCTTATGAGAAGTCCTGGCAACTGGTTCTCACTTTTGCTACGGTTTTGATTATTGTAAGTTACAAATTATTATATATTTTTTAATAGAAAACAACCGAAGTACATCAGCTTAATATTTCGAAATGCTAATACTAATCGTATCCTGAAAATGAAATGGTATGACAGGACACTACTTAATGTGTAAACATTGCAGAAGTCTTAGACTCCGCTAAAATCTATGTATATTCTAATATTTTTTTGTAGATTTCATAATTTTATTTTAATAAACAGACTTAACACACAAAACACCACCTCGTAATGTAGGGACTATCACAGGACCTCCACTGTCTCATGCGGAAACATTCCCGAAGGCTTGATCTAAAATAATTTCTTCAGCCACTGCAACGATGCAGAAAAGGCCGAAATAAATCTACAACTTCTTTGCACCTATCCCGATTAATTTCCAACAATAGAAAAACCCATCTAGGAGCCCACTTCTTAAATTCGCTGGGTGATTATGCACCAACATTAAGTGTTGCTCCATTGCGTTGTAAAAAAATTAAAATTTGTTCTGACAGATAGGATTCGCAGATAATCGAGTTATGTGGTATAAAAATATACCTCTTTGATATATGTAAGTGTGCCGACTTAATCAGCCTATCGTCTCACTATCTTCGAAGTTTTTTTTAAATTGTAAAATCTCTTAAAATCATAAACAAATTCAATTTAAACTCTCTATGAACTTTAAATTTCCTTAAAGAGACTAATAAATAAATAAATAAATAAATAAGTTTAGTTGGTGAGGTGGAAGTAGGTAGAAATGATCATTTGCTTCTGGAAAACCAATTAGCACGTAATTGTACCCCCTCGATACAACAATTCGAGTGACCCATTTGTTATGGTTTATTGTTTTAGGAGATCACTCCCATTATCATTTCCGCAAGTCAGTACTCAAAAACATAGCGAAACAATGTTTCGAATAGAATCCTCAGTGTACACGTCGCGTCGGAAGGCCGAGAAAAACGTGGAGAACAACTGTTTTAGCCAAAGCAAGTACCCAGCAAAGAACGTGGCCACAATTGAAGAGGTTAGCCGCAGATAGAAGCCGGATGATGGAAATAATTTACTTCCGCCCTATGCCCCACGAATGGGGACAATGATGATGATGATGAAGTCAGTACTAGAGTCATCCTGTGCGATTGAGAAGGTTGATCATATCATCAATTTTACTTTCAGCAATAAGATTTATATTATTTTCGCTAGCCGCACTTAAAGTCCGGAGTGTGACTCTAGCAAATACTGGACAACGAAATGTTCAAAAGTTTCTGTTTCATATTATTTGAAGCAGCTGCGACAATGTGGGTTAAGCGGAAAACTTAGCTTGACAGCGTAATTTCCTATTGATCAATGGTTCATACTGATGGCTATCATACTCTTGATATATCTGTTAGGGACCTGACTATAAAAAACAAACATAACAAACCTACCAATAATTGTTGAACTGAATTGCAAAAATACTATTGTGACTATTTTCGGCGATTTGATGAATGATTGTGAGTAATTTTGTATTGACAAATTGAAGGCAATGATTAGTAAAAAAAAAAATAAAGTCGAAAAACCAAAACTATTAAATCTAGATTTTCACTCTCCTTTGAAAAAACGTTTAATCTATATCTATCAAACTTAAATCTAATGTAAATTACAACATTATACAGGGGAGTGATTCCCAAATAAGTGGCACTGCTAAATGCGATTCTTTAAACTAAGTAAAACTATTCAATGGCATTTGGGGATAATGATCCAATGATTTTCAAGATTTAATTTGATTTAATTTTATTATTTCAACTGCACATAAATATACAGTCATAATTTAGAACCCTTTTCAAGGTAGGGTGTGGGCCATCTCTCTCTATTATATTTCTTATTTAATACTAATAGAAATAAAAAATTAAATATGATTTCAATCTATATCTAGTCTAATCTGAATCTAATCTTAATCTAATTATATATATATGATTTCCAAGATGAGGAGGCTTAAAGAAAATATTTGTTTTGAAATTTTATTCAAAATTGAAAAAAAAAAAAGCAAATATTGTGCAGTCAGTAATTTGTGCAAATTTTTCTATATTGAAACGGAGATTGTTATATTTTCACCAATTTAAAAATTAATCTAGATCTTTGTGTGTCCGGTATCTTCGTGTAATATTAAGTCATTGTAAATAAGGATATTTGTTTTTTTTTTTTTAAAATGTTTGTATATTATCTGTCTATGTAACAAATGTCATTAATAGAAAAAATCAAAGTAATGAATATTAATAGGCTATCTTGTGGCATATCAAGATTGTCCCATATGTCATGAGCTAGATTATATGACTATTATTAAAGTCATTACATTACATTGTAACTTGTGGTGGATAAAAGTAGTTTGATCTGACAAATATATATTTTTCTTTCCACTCTATTGTAGTTTTAATTCAAATGATGATTATTTAATGATTAAATAATAATTTTTGTTTATTCAAATTATTTTCAAAATGGCCGCAATGAATATTTTATTATTCACATTTTATCAATTCAGAGGTATATTTATTTAATTTTGAATATTTTCTTTTTTTTTATAATTCATTTATTTTAGAAGTGTTCAAAATGACACTTTAAAATTTTAAGTAAATTTAAAATGAATAGTAAAAAAAAAAAAAAAAAATAACAATAAAAAGAAAAGAAAAAATTTATAACACCTTTTGCTTTTAAAATATCAAAAGTAAATTTTCAAATTTGAAAAGAAAACTTTTCCAAAACAATTTATAAAAGAATTTTTTTTTGGTTTTATTTTTTTCTTATTTTTTAAGTTAAAAATAACCAAATTGTATTTGGTAAAGTTTTATTTTCAAAATGTAAAAAATAGAAAAATAAGCTAAAGAAAAACAAAAAATCAGGACATTAAAATTTTAAAGTATACTATCTTTGTTGTTATTTTGTAGTAACACACTACTGCAACTAACTCTATGCACCATGATTCTGGTGATTTTTGTGTTTGCAATTTCTTTATATTTTCCAAATTCAATTATAAACTTGAAAATTTTTCCTACCTAGGCAATATAGATGGGGCAATGAAAACTAGAAAAAAGTTTTAAGGTGTGATTTATTACATTTCACTTAATTTTTGTTTTTGTTGCTATTTTATTCGATACAATCGAATTAAAGAATGTCCTTGGTGTACAATTTTTATTTTAGATACCTGCAATATACATTAAGCAATATGACAATTAGAAATAACTGCAAAAAATGAGAATCGAAAAATGAATTTTATGTAAAGTTTATTTTGGTTAGTTAATGCCGTTAATTTAACTGTGAGTTTTATCATAGTTTGCAAACATTTTTTTTGCTAATTTTTGGATATAGAAAAAGAAAAGAAAAATACATTCATTCTACCACTTTTACATTAACTATATAGTACCGGAGATTGATGTTGTTTTTCGTGTTCAAAATTTCTGATCTCTCATTTCATGAAAGTCACCACATCACTCCCCTTCTAGTATGACCTTAGGTCAAACGAAAACGTACCTTTTATAAGGACCAATAACATTTTTCGTGGTCATTCAAATTTGGCGTACCTCTCTAGACAATAACACTCATAAAATTTTACAAAAATTTTTAGTTTTACTTTTATTGTTAATTGTAAATTAAGAAAACATTGCTACGAATTTGCAGTTGAGGTAAATTTTAGTTTTTTGATTTACTGTACATAAACTTTTTTTAAAATAATAAAAAATATTATTTTTGTTCAATCAAACGATGTCCATGTAATTTGTCCGCTAAGGCACTAAAAAATCGTTACAATAATATATATTCAAAAAAATACACTTTAAATTTCCAACGCAATTTAAAAAGGATGATGTAATATTAGAACTATATTGCAGTAAATAGGAATTATAAGTTTTTGTGAAATTAAGACTTGTTAACCCACCGAAGTCAACGCGTGTATTAATTGTGCTTCTGCTGTGTCACAAAGATTTTTCGATAAGTAGTTAAATTTTTGCCATTTTTTTTTTATTATAATATTAACTTTTATAATTTAAGCTGGACGTACTAATTTTTGGAATTAAAATACATTTTACAATATGCAGATAATAACATTTTTACGACATTTTTCCACTTCGTCACGTCAAATTTGTCACAGTTAAAAAAGTAACGTAGTGGACCCAATTGTGACGTAGCGGAATTCAGTAATTATAAATTACTTATTTGCTACTTTTTAGTTATTATTACTTTGTTTTATTATAGCAATAGTTTCAAATAACTACATATTTTTGAATTTCTTTATAACAATTTATAAAGATACCTGTGTAGAAGTAGTTTTTTGCATGTTTGTTTGAACAAATCAAAATGGTACTTACAGCTGCAGAACGGCAACGACGATGCAGAGAAAAGCGCAAATCTATAATTATAATTGACAAGCATTTAAGGTCCTGCGCAGTAGACACCTTTTCATTTTATTTCGATTCTCCTACTCCTTAATGAACTTCTAATATACATAATATATAAGATTATATATAAAACAAAAATGCGCACACAGTTGAAAATTTTGTACTCATATGATTTTATTATTCAGCAAATACATTATGCATAAGTGAGATATTATGAAAATAATAAACAACAGTAAACAAATCAGTTATTATATTTAAATCAGTTGAATTGTTCATATGACGAGCAAATTTATTTTTATATAGTAGAGTTGGAGTATATATAATTATCCTTATTGAACTTCTAATATAATAGTTGTATATAAAACAATAATGCTCACACAGTTGAAATTTTTTTAATCATATGGTTTTATTATTCACCAAATACATTATTCGTGAGTTCTTATTAAAATAAAATACAAAATCAAACAAAAATATAAAAAGACAAAAACAAAAAAAAATCATATGACGTGCAATTTCATCTTTACATAATAGAGTCAAAGTAGCTATCTATAATTATAATTGACAAGCATTTTAACTTTATATTATTTTTTCAATTTACCAAAAATATTCTTAATTTATAAATAAACACGGTTTTGGTTAATGAAAATATAAACCCAAATTCTATTAATTCTCTTGCAGAATTGTGAGCCAATTTTTATTGTACTATATGTTAATCATCTATAATTATAATTGATAAGCATTTAAGGTCCTGCGGAGTAGACACCTTTTCATCTTTAATGACAAAATTTTTTATTTTTAGTAATTTTATCCACTAAATGCCACTTACTATAGGGAATATATCGGAAACGAAGCAGTATATGAGGGACGGACTAAATAAAACTTACTAACCACAAATCTTTTTATTAAACACGAGTGGTTCCTGCTATATCGTGCGAAGTCTATGTCAGTACGTAAATTATTGTTTTTTTAAAAACTTTAAATTTGACTTCAACTTGAAATATAATTACACAACAGGGGCCACTAGTAATATAATAATAAACAGGAAAAATACAAAATGTTTGTTTATTAAAAATTATAAAAAAAAAAAAATTATCTATGAATTAAACATTTTATATGTTTGATGTCTTTTAGGTCACGTTTTGAGTCCACAGCGTCACAGTTTTTGACGTGTCCCTAAGCAATTATTATAAAAATTGACTCAAATTAAAAGAAATTTTTTAATACAAATCCAGACATAATGATGGTTTTTCTTGGGGCTACAAGTTGCAATAATTTTTAGTTTCTAAATTATTGTAGTTCTGCATTTAAAATTGAATGTTAGAATTTTTATTTTAAAAAATTGTGACGAAGTGGAAAAATGAATCCCAAATATTTTAAAATAAATAAAATTATGATCATATGGTAGATATTTTTTGAACTGCCCGTGGATAATATTAATATCGACAATAGTAAGTAAAAGTTAATAAGTACGTATGAAGTAATAAAACGAGGTGCATAAATGTTACTTAGTGGACTTTTTTGTCCATCTTCTCAAGATATTAGCGTTATAAAATAGAGTTTTGATTGAGTTGATCACCGCTGACCACTTATTTACCATCTCAAATGCATAATCTATGAATTTATTGCATTAGCAATCTAAATATCCAAGCCAACTCAAATTTTTACCTATGGTCACAGAAAATGTTATTGACCCATAAACTTTTTCAGAATTCTGTTTATCGTTGTTTTTCGATATTTGTTCATCAGCTTTTTCAATCATCATAAATGGTGGTTTTAAGCGATCAACTGAAATTTTGTCCACTTTACCTTTAATTTTTATGATAAAATATTTATTGTGTCGTTTTACAACCTCATATGGTCAATTATAAACTGGTTGAAGTGGTAAAAACATGACTGCTCTCTGCTAAAGTTCTATGCATGAATATGTTACTGTTCGAGTTTGAACTTTTTGACGCTTCAGTCGGCGCTATTTTCTCAAACTTTATTCGAAGATTTTTAACGAATTCATTTTAATTTACTGCTGGTTTTGAAATTGAAGACGTAAAGTTGTACCAAAGACCATTTCCGGCTTCCAGGTCTGGTTTATATCATGACCAAATTCCATGCAAAATGAGAGGAAGTTCGTCAAACCAGTTGGTACTTAGTTTGGTTTTCAGTGCTGTTTTTAAAGTGCGATACCAACGTTCTATAATGCCATTGCTTTGCGAGTGGTATGATGTGGCTCTTACCTAATTGTCTTGAACCTAATAAATTGTTCAATTGTGAAAACAGTTGCGATTTAAATTGTCGATCTCTGTCTGTGGCTATTCATAGTGGTACATCAAACCTAGATATCCAGCCTATGATAAAATATCTTGCAACAGTTTCTGTTGATATGGCTGAAATGGGGATTGCTTCCGGCCAGCGGGAAAATCTTTCTATTGCGGTGAGTAGGTACTGAAATCTATTCGATGGTGGTAAAGGTCCAACGATATCCACGTTTATATGCTCAAATCTACTGGAAGTAATCGGGTATGATTGTAACGGT
This sequence comes from Argyra leucocephala, assembly GCA_963942445.1. NCBI lineage: Eukaryota > Metazoa > Arthropoda > Insecta > Diptera > Dolichopodidae > Argyra > Argyra leucocephala. The sequence goes on from OZ012680.1 coordinate 28,550,896, forward strand.
GTCTTGATATGCTTGATTATTTTTACTCGTTGACAATTGGTGTGCATGCCCTTACGAAATTTGTGCAATCTTTTTTCAAACCAGGCCAAACAAATTTCTCTTGTACGAGTTTCACAGTCGCTTTGATTCCTGGATGTGATAAACAATGTATTTTTTCCAATACCAACGTGCGATACTTTTTCGTTACGAAAGGTCGTACATTCTTTGCGTTGATATGTCGCAATAAATTTTACTGCTGAAATGCTGCAACTTCAGTTGTTTAATATCCAATGACGTTCTGTTTAACTTTACAATTTGTTGTAGTTTCTCATCGTCTTCTTGATCTTTCGATAATGTTTCATAGTCAATTGTTGTTGATGTTATTTTCTCAATGCGAGAAAGCAAATCTGGTACAACATTTTCAACCCCTTTAATGTGTCTAATATCCGTTGAGAACTGGCCAATAAAATTTAATTGTCGAGATTGGCGAGGTGAGGCCTTCTCTGGTTTTTGACAAAATGCAAAAGTGATTGGTTTATGATCAGTAAATATTGTGAATGGCCTTATATTATGGTATATGAGATATTAAACAATGAGATGCTGTGTAGTCGACCTCTCATTCGGTTTAAACGTGGTGTTCTAAATGGATAATAGACTATTATTCGTCCGCTTCTCGAAATTCGAGGAAGTTTGATAAATAAATACCAATTTTCATAATGAATTAATAATATTATAATTTCATTAATAATTGCAATTCATGCTTGATGGTACTATAATTTATTTTCATTGATTTATCTGAGACAACAACCATATTTGTGATATTTTATTTAAAAAAAAAAAAATCAAATTTGAATTTAATTCTGACAAGAAAAAACAGAAACTATGTACATGGATGAGTTGCGACACTTTGATAAATTAAAATGTTTGTATGTGAAGATGTATGTATACTTATACAAGAGGTTTTTTTTTTTTTTATATAATTCCAAGTCTATGGGATGAACACCCTAACTGCTTTTACACAGATTTGGAATACACAATTACATACAATAGCTTTTTTCTGTATTCTGAATTTTTATGGTATATCTACTAATTTAAATGTGGAAAACTATATCTACTGTAGAGTACTTCGCCTTCATAATAGCATAGTTCCATTTTTTTTATTAGTGATAACCCAAACTCTCAACTATTTATCATTTATTTTATCCCAATGATAAAGGGTACTGGACCAGGTCGAAAAATCCAGAAAGCATTTTTTTTTTGCCTTCGTCGGGAATCGAACCTGGGACCTTTCGGTTGCGCAGGCGCTCTACCTACTGCGCCACCCAGCGTTAAGGTGAAATTTAAATTGAAATTTCTAATTCAAAATTAATAAAGTTTGAAAAAATATTTGAATTCGCTACGTCTATTTTTAAATATCTATCATAATAATGGTAATTAAAATCGATTGTGAAATGGTTCAGATATTTGTACTGGAATTTTTTCAGTTGTTTACAGATTCAATATAACCAGGGCTGCCGGATTGGGCTACATTTTTCTCGATTTAGTTACCAAAATTCTTCAAATGGCTACTTATTAATTTTGTGTGCTAGATTGATCTTCATTTGTTTTACTGAACATTTGTTCAGAGTAATAAATTTTTTTAGAATTTATCGGAAATGTATAAAAATAATTACTATTATTTCCTATTAATTGCTATTAAGCCTTTGTTAAATCACATGTCTAAACTTCATTTATTTTCTCAATCAACTCCAAATGTCAATAACAATCAACAATTAACTCCAACACCCTGACAAAAAATATTATTATGTGCAATTCAAAAATAATGAAGAAAATAATGAATATCATTATTTCGATTTTGTTCATATAATCTATTATCAATATTATTCTTTGACATTTGGGTTATTAAACAGTTGAAAATTTGTTATTAAATACTTGAAAAGAAGCTCTGCATTACAAAAGTATCATCATTTTTTTTTTTTAGTTGAACAAAAGAACTGGCTTGAGTACACATTCCTAGATTCCTCTGAACAAACTTTCTAGATGGTTGGTTCACTTTCTTATGCAATTACTTTCCATGTTATGCACCCATATTACATTTCCATGTCCAGACTTTAAATAAAAATGTAAAGCTGAACAAAAACAAATGTAATATTTTTTTAAGCTGTCGCCATTTAATTTTATGCACATTCAAATGGAACTCTTTGTTATTTTTTTTTTTTATCTAAAAGAATTTTTCAACTGAGAAATTCAAAATTTAAAAATAAACTACAATAATTGAATTAACAAATTTTTTATTTATTAAAGAATATTATTTTAGATTAGATTTAAAAAATTAAATAATACATTTTTTTTTTATTGTTTTAGAAAATTCAAGTCACGGTATACCAAATCCAACCCCAACCTTTAATCTATTATAAAGCAAAAAAAAAAGCAAAACAATTTTGCTTTAACACTTTATTTTCTATCTCTTTCACTCTACAATATTATAATTAGTTTTATTTGAAATTAAATGCATCGTTGCATTTCCTTGATTTCATATAAATTTAACGATTATAGAATAAATGTGAAGCGGAATACATTAACAAGTGTTTAGCTTTGCCAGTTGTTATCGTCGTCGTCATCATACTCGTCATTATTGTAGGATGAATAATAATGTACATATAAACTGCCAGGCCAGAAAAATTAATTCGTCTTTAAAACTGTTTTGTTTTTGTGCGATGCTAACCGTGAAAAATTTGTAGTGCTGCTCTTTTTGCTGCTTGTCGTTATTTATTGTTTTATTTTTATTTTGCAATTTGAAATTCTAATTGTCAATTATGTGCTATGTATGAGTGTATATAACATAAATAGCTAGCTGCAACCATCTGTGAAAAAATTTATTTTTATTTTAGTTCTTAAAAAAAGAAAACATAAAACTTCAGAATGTTGTGCTCTTTAAATTTTTAAAATCGACCTCCTGCTACCTGTGAAGCATTGGTATTGCCAATAAGAGGTAAGTCACATGGGAAATTGAAATATCAATCGAATGTGGAAGTCTAATTCATTCATATGTTATATACCGTACCGATCATTATCATTATATACGGATAAAAAATTGGTTTGGAACAAAAATAGAAATCAAAGTTGGATTAAAAGTCGCTTGCAAGTATGAAAAATTGATGGTAATGTAGTCTAATATGGATGGAGCAAAAATGGATTTGAAAAATATTTAAATTGCATTTGAATTTGCAGTGAAATGATAAAAATTTCTAAGGGTAATAGAAGCTCCAGGTACGATTCCCGATGAAGGCAAAAAAAAAATGCTTCATGGGTTTTTCGACCTGATTCGGCATTTTTTGTCTGTGGGATAAGATAAAAGAAATATTTAAACTGGATTTGCATTTGTAGTGCAATAATGAAAATTTTTAGGGCAATTGAGGCTCAAGCTCTGGTGCGATTTCCAATGAAGGCAAAAAAAAAATGCTTCATGGGTTTTTCGACCTGATTCGGCATTTTTTGTCTGTGGGATAAGATAAAAGAAATATTTAAACTGGATTTGCATTTGTAGTGCAATAATGAAAATTTTTAGGGCAATTGAGGCGCAAACCCACGTTCGATTCCCGACGAAAGCAAAAAAAAAATGCTTTATGAGTTTTTCGACCTCATTCAGTACCCGTCATTGTTATTGGGATAAGATAATTGATACAAAAAATAGCTGCGAGTTTTGGTTATCACTAAAAACATAAAATGGAACTAAGAAGGTGCAGTTATTCTACAATAGATATATATATATATAAAGCTATTGCACCTAATTGTGTATGCCAAATCTATGTGTAAAAGAAGTAAGGAAGTTCATCTCATATACATGCTATGCAAAGCATTTGTGCAATCATATATCGGTGACGATGTTGAATGTTTTAATTCATGAGTAACTATTTCTGTGGGACTTGATTCATACTATGGTTTATAACTTTGTTTTATGGAACTGGAAATTACAAAAATTATTCAAATCGCATATTAAATATACTTAATTTGAAATAAAACACATTATGATTTCTCGACAAGATTAGGCTTCAAACTGAACGAAAAATTACAGAGCTCTCTATTTTTTTATTTATTTTGTGCAATTTATCAGTGAGTTTTGTAAAACACTGACACCGTTAGTGAATCTTTGCAACTAAAATTTGTATACAGTACAGAGCTTCGATATAGTACAGATATTATGGTTCTGCGACTGTGTTTCAGTTTCTTGTGATCATTTTTGTACAAAGCAACTGATCAAGCTTATTGATGCCATTCTATTTAGTGTCGTTTGCATTACCAATCGTCTAGTAGAGGATTTTATTTTATACCAGAGGATATGAACCGGTGCTTGGTACATCGTTAAATTACATTTTTCTTGCTAGCTTACCGATTCGGATCTAATCATTAGGCTACAGCGAAATACTATTAATGGCGGAATGTTAGTAAATTTAATTAGGAAAGATTCTGTTAGTATAGAGAAGTCAAAAATCTTCTCAGAAATTTTTAAGTGTTGTATAAACAATTACAAAAAATTATTATACAATTACAAATTATGTTTTTTTTTCTCTCTGTACTTCTCTTGGAAGCATAACATTTTCCTTAAATCAATATATTTTTCACATACTAGTTGTTTCGTCTACTGTTGATGTTCTACTTAATGGCACTATCGTGTAGTAGCAGAGTAAAATTTTATTCCCCACGCGATTTGAAACCGTGTTTATTATAGCTTTTGATTGCATTTCTCTGCCATTCTATCGATTAGGCTGTAGAGAGTTTCAATTTACATTACATTACACGTACATGATTACCGAAAACAATATATTACTATACGGTTCAAAAATATTGAATAAGAAATAACTTCACAAAGTATTCTATAGTAACTGTGGATCAAATCTTCCATATTAAGTATAGCGAAATTGACCTTGTAACACTTCAATTCATTTGAGATTGATCCGGTTTGACAAATAATTTCCAATTTCTGGGGTTATTGTATTTCTCAAAATTATTTGATGGATAAAAAAAAATTGTTCCAACGATCAGATAGTGTTTATCAATTTTCTGTTTAAATTTATCTACTCAATACCTTAATATTCTATTCCTCACGTAACCTCACGTTAAATTAGCTGGGTTCTTTTCATATATGGTTCAAGGTGTAGGTTTTATTAAATTCAAAAGAACGATGTAATGACATGAATAATTTTGTTAAGTTGGCAAACCTGTTAATTGAATTATCAAAAAAATTCTATTCAAAAACTACGCAAGCGCCACTCATGATAAATATTTGAGACCTGTATAAAAACCAGATAAATATTTTGGTTTTGTAGTTGTTGTTGTAATTTCATATTAAAGTGTTGACGTACACCTTGAACCGGATGAAAAGAACACAACTATTATAGCTCTCAAACCACTGTCGGCTTCCAGGTGTAGTTTTACCAGTTTCATCTTCCATTTACTATGAAAAATTAATGTGCTTCTCTAATTCAATATTAAACGTGAACCCAGCTTGCTTTTTAATCCTGTAGTTTTTGTTATACAAGTCAATGCCATCTTTGAATGTCTCAACAACAGTTAATATTTTTTTTTATAAAACTATCTTTTGATATTCAGTTAAGAGCACAATTTAAAATATGCAGGTAGATGGGATTGACAATATCAGTTGTTTCTTGAAAACCCATTAGCATTTAATTGCGCCTGTTTTTATGTTAAAAGTAACTCATTTGTTGTTGTTGGCAAATAAATCTAAATTATTACTTTTCATAATTCTAAATTTGAACTTTATCTATGTAACTGCCATCTCCACCATTGTGTTGTAGACCAGAACTATTAATTACACGTAATTTTCGTTTAAATTAGGCTTAAAAAATTATAAAATAAAGACAATAAATTCAGTTGATACTCGTACACACCTTTTCAATATAAAAAAAAAAAAAATCTAATTTTCTTTTCAAATGATAAATTTTATAAATATTTTCATTCTTTCGTCAAGAAAAATAAAAACAAAATAAAAAAAAAAGATAAAAAAAGAAAAGTCGCGTACCACGACATTTTTTTCATTTTTGGTTTGTTTTTTTCCCCCTTTGTAGTTGAAGTTCCGGAAATTTTTTAAATAAAGAAATCAAATCAGAAGTAAAACGGGTTTTCAAAATATGACAAAAAAGAAGGGGGAAGAATTTCTTTAAGGGATTCTTCGGGATTCTAAGAGATTAGAAAATTCTTTAGAGCGGAACAATTTTCATTACGAACATATGTAATTAAAATGCAGTGGCTTTGTAATTGGTATAATGATGTGACACTGAACATTTTTAAATTTTATTTGAACAATTGTGAGATGGGAACGCTGTATTTACTGATATAAGTAAAGTGTTTGACAGAATCCCTCATAGCGTAATACTATTCAAACATCAGAAATTATAGGTTTTCCACAACACAACCATACGTAGCTTGAGTCTTACCTTTTGTCGCCAGAGTACTCTACAGAACGACACACTACTCCTCAAAACTGTTTCAGTTCAATAATCTGCATCATCTTCCTTACTTTATAACCCTATATCCTGCTAATCAGATTGCCTGAATTTACAGAATCATTTTAACAATTTTCGCCTTTTGGTATTCTTATAAAAGTCTTGAAATAAACATTTGCAAATGCCACATAGTTTCTTTTTCCAAGAGAAGTCCAGCTCGTACAGTTTGCTTAATGATTTAAACCAATTTATTAAATGATTCTTCGGGGTCACACTTTACTCAAAACTTAATTCAAGTTACATTATGATAAGATAGTGAATAAAACTGATTCTTCTTTAGGTTTCATTAACAAACGTTGGTCAAAAGAACTCTCAGAGTTCTACCTCAGGAAAAATTCTTTATGTTACATATAGAAGGTCTAGTCTTTAATATGCCAGTCGAGTATGATATTATTGCCTACCATTCATTAATAGAGGAATACAAAATGTTATCATAATGTTATCATATTCCTCTAATAACATATTTCACTGATATTAGTCGGTTGGAATCTGTTCAGTGAAATATTTCGCACTAAGATTTTTATCGTTGAATGATCCACTAAGACCCCAACGCCTTATTCCCATCACCGTAAAGTTATTGACGTACAGTCATTATCTGATGTTTGGATAATTGCGGATGTTTCTTTTATCCACCACAAACTCCCAGGAAAACGTTAGACCCAATTGGAATAACTTGAGGACCTGAAATGTTCCACATTCCATTTCATCCTACATAATATGGCAGATTGAGCTAATTAATAATAATGCTTCATGAAGAAAATTCTAATTCAAGCTTTTTGACGCCACATAAGCATTGGGACAGTTAAAAGTAAACTGCGTAAATTTAGAAAGAAATAAAAATAAACTAAAAATAGCTGGTCTACCTGTGTTCGGCCAGGTAAAATAGACTGTTCAACACGGCGTAAAATTCAAAATATCTGAGCAATCCTTGATCACATTTTTTTTCTATTTTTGATAGTAAGGTTTTATTTAAAAATAATTTTTCGCAATAATTTAATTCAATTCAACTGGTTGAGTCGAAAAGAGTTTTTCAGTGAGTTTTTCAGAAGTTTACTACACCGTTACACTTCCAATCAATATGGATTTAAAATCGACCTCATATTTTCTTCCCCTTTATTATGGATTAATCAAGCAAAATGGTTGAATTTATATGCATAAACAATTAGATTGTATTGGGCTTATTAAAATCATGATATCTAATGACTTGCCACAGATGAGTCAGGGTTAATTTTTCAAAAGCGAATATACAATACAATAATTACCTATATACAATAATTAATCCCAATTATGAGAAATAACTGTAAATATAACTTTAGCAATCTTGTTATTGTTTTTAATTAAAGCAATTCAGTAAGAACAGAGATGTATTTATAGATATATTTAATAGAACCACTAACAATGTGTGAAGTGATCAAGGCCGATATTCTATCCGATTTTGGAAGGAAAAGTAGAAGAATTTGAACCTAAATTTATTCCGTTATTTTCCTTTTTTTAGTGTAATTAATAAAAAAAATAGAAAATTACAGCATGAGCCTTAAAATTATTTACAATTGCATTTAGGGAATATCAAAAGCATAGTACTGATTTTAGATCTTCTGAATTATTAAATACTGTTCTAGACCTGATATTTTGAGGTGAACTGATTAAACAGCTAGTAAAACAGCTTAATGGATATGGTGTGTGTAAAGATTAGAGAATTAATATAAAAATGATTTTGCACAGCTATAAAAACTACTTCATGCATATCAACTTCGCAAGGCAGTTGCCAAGGGTGCTGTTTACCACAGTTTTTGAACTAATCATTTTGTAGCATACACAGTCCCTGTGAATTTACCAAATTAATTTCAAAATGGTTTTGATATACAGCAGATACTGCCTACGTCAACCCATGGTCAATTTTCGAAAGTACTCAAATAATGAAAGTTTTGAAGCACTGTATTAGATGCCACAATTGCAAAATAAAAAGAAAAGAGAAACAAAAAAAGGAATTCAGCTTCGTTTGCTGGCATGTTTTGTTGTGGTGTATTAACAGTTCTTTGTTAAAGGCTTTCTTGACGCTCTTAAAGTCTCTTGTTTTTCTTTTAAATTTTATTTTCTTGTTTTTTTGTTTTTTTTTTATATTTCGTTAACACAGAAAACTTCTTCTGACAATAATGATTCTTTAATGAGATGAGGTGGTATTTTTATTTTGTTTTACTTTACTTCTAAGTTCTGTTTTTATTCATTTTTTATTTTATAATTTTCAAACAAAAGAATTTGATGAACAAACAAGTGATTTCTAGATTAAAGAATTCAATGAAAAATAAAAAAAATAAAAAGTTCTTATCAACTTCCTTAGACGTGGATGCGGTAGAGTGGTTTTATTTTTTTATACATACAAAAAATAAAAAAAATAAAAAAACAACAAAATTAATTCTTATTATAAAGCCATTTTTAGAGCAATAAGTAAATGGATGAAAGTTTAAAGATTAAAAAAGAAAAAGAAGTTAAGTCATCAAGAAAAGAACAAAAAACAACAAAAAAAATATATTTTAAGTTAATTTAAGAAAGTTTAGAAAATGTTTGTATGCAAAATATAAGGAAGTGAATTGGTTTTTATTTAATATTTTTTTTCCAGATTCTTTGTTCTTTAATTAATAAAAATTTATGCCCGTAAGTTTTAAAAAATAAGTATACCTAATAAAAAGCTTTCATTAAAGTAGTAGTGTATGCTATTCTAAAAATTTTCATTTAATATGAAAAAATTATAATTTTTTAAGTATATAAAAATTATGCTCAGCATTAAGTCTATAATGATAATTTATTAGGGTTGCCAGATATTTCTGATAATGTTTTTTTTGCTACCTCTTCCACTTAAAACTACCATTTTTTTTTAATTCTGCAGTTTCTTGGAATCATTAATTTTTCATAATGTCTAGTCTCGAAGAGGCATAATCAATGTCTTAACTTATGTTATGTCTAGTCGAGACGGGAACCCAGATATTTTTTATGACATTTTTTAAAACATGTTAAATATTTTTTTGACGTTTTAAATGTCAGTTTGACAATAAATATATTACATATTTATATATTATTTTATTTGTGTAGCTTTTGAAAATTTTTGTCGGCTGAGTGATGTTTGTTGTAAAATATAAAAAAGTAATAAAATTAGTATAATAATTAATTGTTAAAATAATTTTTTTCTGAAATTGTCAGTTTTAACTTAAATTAGCAAAAAAAAGTTTAGTTTTATAATAGTTTTTGGCATTTGGAAAATATTTTTTATGTCTGAGTTTATCTGAAAAACTAAATTAGGCAATCTTATATATATTATACACAAGGAAGGCCATGTGAAGAATATCTTATACTATAATACACAAGATGAACGACGTGGTGCGTAAAATAGCTAGAATAATTGAACAGTAAATTATTTACACCACAAAAATATTAAAATTTTAGCAAGTTCTTTTTGCTGAATACTTGAAATATTTAAAATAGTAACACCAAATAAATAACGGTTATTTCTGAGTTGAGCGACATCTATACTCTAAAATAAATTTCAATCACAGACAATTTTTAAAAAGACTTCATAAAAATTCTGTCATTTTAAATAAACACACAAACTGAAAAAAGTACAAAAACGAAAACACAAACAAAAATTTAAAACAAAGCAGAAAAGCAAAAATCAGATCAGATCATACTCTTCAAAAATAATATAATAAATGTTAGTAAATGAATTACTTCTGCTATTATTAAAAAAAAATATAATACAATAAAACACGGTTATAGTCATTTGCTAAATTTCAGTGATACTTCTGACTATAACCGTTTTGTGACTATAGGCGTAGTCAAAAAAATTTCTTTTTAATCTTTATGCACAAAATTAAATTCAATGAAATATCTTTTGTACCTATAACATTTTTAAACTTTATTTTCACTTTTGACTTATTTTTTGTTTTATTGAAAAAGTTGGCGTTATATTTTAATGTGACTTATAAACGACATCGATTGTATAAACTTATGACGTTTAGTACTTTCTTTCAAACAAATTTTTGACTATTGCTATAACAGAATTGTGACTACAAACGTTTTTGACTATAAACGAATTAAAATTCATCGATCTACTACGTTGCGAGTAATGAGATTTTATTGTGTTAAGTTATATTGAAATTAGTATTAATTTCGGCATAAAGTATTAGGTATTATACCTTAACTTCATTGTAAAGTATATATATTCAATAATCAAGCAATTCAGAAAACAACTAAAATTACACCAAAACAAATATTTCTTTTTATATAAAATTGTACCCGAAAGAACTACTTCTGTGCAATTGCACAGGGGATTCACTAGTGATTATTTATTAAGGTTGCCAGATATTTGTGATAATTTTTTTTGTTACCTTTTCCACTTAGAAGTACCATTTTTGTTTGAGCGCGGCTTGAATTTATTTAATTATTAATTCTTCAGTTTCTTATAATCATTAATTTTTCATAATGTCTGTCTCGACGAAACATAATCAATGTCTTAACTTATGTTATGCCTAGCCGAGAAAACCAGACATTTTTTATGTCAAGACATAAATGTTAAATATTTTTTGGACGTTTTAAATATCAGTTTGAGAATACATTTATGTATTATTTTATTTGTGTAAAATTTTTGTGGCCTGAGTGATGTTTGTTGCTAAACATAAAAAAAAAAAAATTAACTAGTTGTTAAATTAATTTTTTTCTTAAATTGTTAGTTTTAACTTAAAAATAATAAAAAAAAGTCTAGTTTTGAATAGTTTTTTACATTTGGGAAATATTTTTTTGTTTCACTTTATCTGAAGAACGTGATTAGCCAATTATTATCATATTACTTTTGGCTCGCAACATCTATTTTCGAGTAGAAGAGACATATTGTATCTTCCGCGGTATTTGAGGCTTCTTTAACATTGATAGTTTGCATTTTTTGCAGTTTTACTAATTTAACTATAGAGAGATATCATTCCCAATATTTGTATATAATTTGATCATAAATTGATACTGAAGTAATTTTGTTTATATTCAGGTTTGTGTCTTCAATATATGCTTTTAACTGGAATGGCATTTTGTAAGGTGACAAAAAATAATAACAACTTCTATTTTGGTAATTTGTAAGGTTTTTGTTACTAAATAGTAGCAATTTTTGTTAAAATGAGTTGTCATCACCGCATACAAAATATTATTTTTACTCTTCTTATTTGTCATAAAATTGTTTGGGTTTCTATTCTTTTGTTTATTATAATTATATGTTTTACTTGGACTGTAATTACAGTTTTAGATGTTGCTTAATATTGCTAGTTTTAAAAATTATCACCTTACAAAATTCTACTCCTGGTTAGTTTGCAAAGAGTTGTAATTGTGATGTTGAATATTATACTTAACTTATGTTTATATATAGACTATATAAGTATTGTAACTATAATCTTTTTGTTTTGGTGCTTCTAATTTATAAGAATTATATACCTAGGGCTGCTGTTAAAATAACAACCAAATCAAATATTTTTTGCAGCAAAAACTGTACCACAGAATAGACTCGGTGTATTTTCGTTCTGAACCTGGTTTTGAAATTTACTCATTTTTACAGTATTTTCCGTTACTGATTTTTAATATATTATATGGAGTGCCTACAGATCTTTTATTAATACTATTTAGTCATTGTACTGTAGTGTAAGTGTATCTATATTTTTTGTTATCATCGGTTGATGTTTCAATATTTATTTGCTTATTTACCTTACTTTTCGCTACATTTTCGCTACATTTTCGTTACTCTTAATATAAAAAATTTGTCAATGTTTTTATCTATTAGTAAGTTCTAATGTTTATTATCTTTTTATATATTTTATATATTATATATTAGGGTTATATTCTTTGTTTGTCATTAACGATCAATATCCATGTTTCACATCCATTAATTGGTTGACAATTCATTTGTACAGAATTTTATTCGCAGTGATTATTGAATTCAATGTCATACAATCTTCAATACTGTTGTTCCTATTGATTAGTATCTAGTTCCAGGTATTTTGAAGTTGCTCACTCTTTCGAAATTGTTAAATCTTATCGATATGATAGTTCTTATGTTAGAGCGGTATAATATTTGGTATTTAGTTTTTCCTGCATTTACTTACGGTTATATTTGTCGCCGTTGTCATAGCTTGAAATGATTGTACCATATAATATCTATGTTTTCTGGCTATTACAACAAACTTGTGTGAATGAAGGAGAATTTTGATAGTTCCATTAAAAATATTTTGACTTCTACCTAAATATTTTATATAATATGTACAATGACTGACACGGAACCAACTTACTCAAACCCTCTATTAATATTATTAAATGGTGTACTTAGAGTTTTTCACAGGGTCTGTCGCTGTCTTGAAATAAAACTTCGAAAAACAAAATCTCGAAATAAAAATCTCGAATTAAGAAAATTTCGAATTAAGAAAATCTCGAAAAAAATATCTCGAATTAAGAAAATCTCGAATTAAGAAAATCTCGAAAAAAAAATCTCGAATAAAAATTATTAGGTATACATAGTTCCAAAAAAACTATCTTAAACAAATTTTTTTAATTTTGCAGAAAGGCACGTCATGACGTCACATTAAGTTCTGCAAAGTATCGGTTAGCGATTATGGCATTAAGGGCACACTTACTTTGACAATTTGGCGGTTAAATTCACTTAAGTCAATATTGTCAACTTTTAATTTTGAAAAACAAAATGTTGAAGAAAAAAATGTCGAATAAGAAAAAATATACTCGTATGTTACTTTAAAATATTTTTTGTTTTAATTTTATTTATCTACTTTCATACGACTCTAATCATTATTAATTCGGACACTGCAAATTTTTGAAAATATTTCATAAAAGTTTCAGAAATTGTACGAAGCTTATTTTCCGTTATTACTGACAGAAATTATGAAATTTCTAGATCTGCGTGAAAATCTTTCAAACTTTCAAATTCAAATATGTGTCCGCATTGTTAATTGCTTAAGTGAAACAGCAACAATAAAGAAAGGTGTACCACAAGACTCTATACTAGGTCCTGGCTTCTTTAAAATATACATTGACAATCTTTTGCGGCTTAATCTCAATGGCTCTGCTTCGGTTTTTGCAGATGATGCAGTCATAAAGTACTCTTTAAGCAGTGAATGTGATTTGAAGATAGCGATGTTAGAAGACCTGGTATTAATCGAACACTTTCTTTCTAAAAATAGACTACTATTAAACATAAAAAAAAAACAGAAATCCTGTTATTTGAAAATAAATTATTTTCTGATTCAACATTTCTACACAACAACTCACGTATTGATGTAGTAAAAAGTCATAACTATCTAGGTCTCGTAGTACATTCCAAAATTAAATGGGAAAATCATATTGATCTTGTCTGCAAAAAAATTTCTCCTTATGTTTTTATTCTACGTAGACTAAAAAAATTTCTCGATAAAAAAACGCTTTTTATTATATACTCGTCATATATTTTGTCAAATGTTGTTTATGTCAACCCTATATGGAGTGGAGCGGCAAAAATTAGTTTAAAAAATATAGAAATACTAATGAAAAAATCTATTAAAATAATTCATAATTACTAAATATTGCACCCAACGAGTATGATTTATTCTGATAAGTACCTTAGATTCGATAATATATGTAAGCGTGAATTGTACATTCTGGGCTTTAAAATTCTAAATAATCAAATTAAGCATTATTTCATTTTGCAAAGATATGTACATGTGCATAATTATAACACCCGAAACAAATGCAATTTTTATCTATCACTGTTCAAAACAAACCGTCACATTGGTCCTCGAGTTGTTGCAAAAGTTCTAAAGGATCTAAATTCCAACAAATCTACCGGGCCTGACAACATCCCTCCATTAGTACTAAAAAATTGTGCAAACACCCTAGCCAGACCGCTGAGCAAACTTTTCTACAAATCATGTTTCTGGTATTTAGCCATCCTCATGGAAAATATCTCATGTCCAGCCAATCCCAAAAAAGGGTGACCTTAGAAATCCCTCAAACTACCGGCCAATTGCTTTAATATCAGTAATATCAAAGTTCATGGAGACTATAATTAACTTCCAGTTAAAAACATATCTAGAAAGCAATCACCTTCTAAGCGATTGCCAATATGGTTTTAGGTCAAAAAGGTCAACTGGTGATCTTTTGACCTTTTTGACTGAAAAATGGCACCAATGCATAGAAAAATACGGTGAAGCTAAAGTTGTAGCTCTAGATATCTCCAAAGCTTTTGATCGCGTTTGGCACGCAGCATTACTAAAAAAAACTAGGAGCAATTGGTCTAGGAAACTTACTCAATACGTGGATTGAAAGTGTCCTTTCAAACCGTTCAATACAAATTGTTTTGGATGGGTTTATGTCCCAAAAATTTATAATCTTTATAAATGATCTCCTATCCACGTCTTCAAATCATATACATAGCTTTGCTGATGACAGCACCCTTGGTTCCTTGAATTTTTTTGAGAAACCTGCTGAAGTGACGCAGACTTCGGTAAATAGAGAACGAAATAACATCTCTCGAGCTCTAAACAGCGATCTACAAAAAATTCAAGCCTGGGAAAGTGTAAATAGGGTAAAATTTAACGCTTCAAAAACCCAGAGCTGCCTAATATCAACAAAGCAAAGGCCTTCATTACCAAATATCCTTTTCGATAATGTAAATATTGAAAACTCCGAAACCTTAGGACTAATTCTTGGAATGGAGAAAAAACAACAAACTTTCGTGGCAGGACCACATTTTTGCAATTGCAAAAGATGCCGCGAAATGTTTGGGATTCTTATGCAGAAGTAAAAAATATTTTACACCATCCAACCTTCTCCTAATATATAAGGCATACATTCGACCACGACTTGAGTATAACTCACATATTTGGGGCGGTACACCCAACAGTACCCTCCAGATAAAGATAAAGTACTTAGATAAAGTACAAAAGCGAGCCATCAAAATTATTAATGATAGAGATGTTACACAGAACCTAACATCGCTGAGTCACCGTCGAATTGTAGGAGCAGCCACTGTGTTTTATAAATATCTATTGGGTAATTGTTCTGACGAAATTAAAAGTATTATGCCAAAAATAAAACCATTCCAACGAAATACTCGTAAAGCAGCCCTTTCCCACAAATTTGTAGTCGAGCCACTTCGAACCAGAACTGTGAAATACAAAAATTCTTTCGGTAACCGAACCTTTAAACTATGGAACACTCTACCACCTCATGTGTTCCCCCAAAAATACAACTTGGAAGTTTTCAAAAAACGAGTGAATCAATTTCTGTTAAGTTGTCTGTAAACCTGTGTTACTATTTCTTTTCTATTTCTAATTCTCATATATTCTTTTCTTATTTTCCGTTTATGTTATTTATTTATTTCCTTTATACTTTCTTTTATTCTATTGCTATACGTTAAAATTCTGCGAAAGCAGCTAGAGTGTTTATCCCATTATTTTGGCCATTACAAAAAAAAAAAAAAAAGACAAACTGTCTCTACAATTGTTTAAAATTTTTTAATGATCTACCTGGTAATATTAAGTCAATTGATAACTTCTGTCAATACAAAAAAAAAAATCGTCGAATTTCTTAATGTTTAAATGTGCAATTTTTAAATATATTTGAATTAATGTAAATTTTTAATGAATTTCTAACTGATTGTATTTATTTTATATTAAAAAAAAAAAAACTATTGTCACACAATTGAATTTTTATATTATTAATAAATTATAAGACCAGACAGCTTCGACTACGGTCATAAAACTCTTATGTACAATGTGTGTCAAAATTACAACTTTAAAATTATTTTGCAGTTATATTGAATTAATTTATAACTATTTTTGAATTATTAAATACAAAGTAAGTGAACACAGATAAATAAAGAAAAAAAAAAAATAAAAAATCCAAAGTTTCAATTTCCAAACTTCCAAAATAATTATGGTAGATATTCTGGAAAAAGGTATATATCCCCTTTTTTGCATCCAACAGCGGCTACGCATAAAAATAATTAAGTCAAATATTCTGGAAATAGAGAATATCCTTATTTTGAATCCAACTCTAAAGTCTCTCCTAGTTCAGGATCTTGCATATGGGTGAATATTTCAAAAGGCTGATATTTCAGATATCAAAATGGTAAAATGCTAAAAAACTCAATTTTAAATATTTTTTTGTATATTCCGTTTAATAACTCAATAATTAGTAGGTCCTTAGGAACGACCAGTTTATTTTAATATTTTTAAGGACTTTTTGTTTTCACGGGAATGACAACTTGGCACGGAAATTACAAATATATATCAGGGAAATTACTTTATTGTTTGTTTAATAAATTAAACATTTAGTCTGAAAGCCAGCTAAAAGTAGAACATGACAGACTTAGCTATTGGACGATAGTTTACGATATCACTTTTTGAACCCTTCTTACGAAATGGTTTGATATAGACATATTTCCAAAATGTTGGAAATATTCCGTGTTTAAGAGACTTATTAAATAAAATTGACAGTGGATAAGCGAGTGATTCAGAACTTTTTTTTTAAAATTATCTTTGAAATATTATTGGGACCTGGGGATGTTTCGTTATTTAACATATTCAAATAGACCTTTATTTGGGGTGCGTCAAACTGCATCAAAGGTATGGATATTGCAGGAAGTTGTGCTAAATTAGGAAGTTTAAGTCGGTCCACTTCAAAGATGGTATCCCTTTTGAAATATGTGATATATTTTTTACATAACAGAAGATACAGGCACAACTAATGGATGGCTCCTTTAAAGGAGATGATGGTGATATACTTTGTTCGAAGAACTATCCTTTTTTTTTTTTAAACAAAGCTTCATTCTTTCTGTGGTTTCTTATTTTAGTTATTCACCTATTTTTTTTTTTACAAATTGCTTCCGTGGAGTCATAATTAGAACAGATTTTCTTTAAGAGTATGTTCCGTGCGCTTGTTGTAATTCCCAGAGCAACAAAATGTAAATAAATAGATATTTAATTTTAAAAGTAGTTAATAAATTAACTTGCAAACATAATACATAAAATAATATATATTTTTTTAAAAATGTTTAATTAAATTAATAAATAACACGCCCCACGGAAATTACAAAATTACAGAACAAAATTTTGAACTACCTTCCGCTATGAAATATTTTGGGAAACTAAATCCTTTTATGCTTCTCAAAATAGTTTTTATTTAACTTTGAGAGTTATACTTTATATCCGTTGAATGAGTATTCAAATTATTAACGTTTAAAATATTTTTTTTGCTCTTTACATTATAGCCACGGAAATTACAAAAAAACATGAGGACAAATGAACTTCACTTGAAAAAGTAGTTTTTTCATAATATATTTTTTTTTATTTATAAGTAAATCTAAAGTTGCCCTTTCTATATCAGATTCCGATTTTTATTTTAATAATATGTTTTCTGCTCTGTTAGATAATTGAAATTATTTAGAGCTAAGTAGATGTGAGGACAAGCATAGTAATGACATTTTCGTTGTTCAAGTAAGATTTTCGGATATAACTTGATTGATATATCATAAAATATTAATTGTCCGAAATTGGGTAGCTTTTAGAGCAGCATTTACCATAAATAAATTAAATGTTTTTCAAATTTTTCTATATTTAAACTTGTTCGGACACAGAATATCAACCTTTTGAAATATTCACCCATATACACTTATATAAATATTCTGGTAAAAGGAATACCCTGTAATATTTTGGGTGGTTTATTTTGAATCCTACTCTTTAATTCTTTCTAATTATTTTTATATTTAACCTTTAAATAATTACTTTTTCGAATGTATTTATTTGGATTTGCTTTTTAATTTGTTTATTTGCTTACATTATAATTGGAAAACGATTTGATTCTGTAAATAAATGTTATTAAAAAATCGCGAATTCGAGATTTTAAATTCGTGATTTGTTTTTTTCAAGATTTTTGTTCGTTCGAGATTTTTTTTTCAGATAATGGGGTCATAGGGAAGAATTCTACCTTAACAAAACAAAACAAAGTTTTGCTCTATAAACAAATACTGAAACCAGTATGGTCATATGGAATCCAGCCATGGGGATGCAGCAAAAAAAGTAATAGAGATATTATTCAGAGGTTCCAGAATAAGGTCCTAAGAAACATTGTGAACGTGCTGGTTCATAAGAAACTACACACCTGGTTCATAAGAAACTATGACCTACATAGAGATTTGTAAATAGATTCTGTCGATAAGGAAATACAGAAATTTGCAAGAAGTCACGAAAAAAGGCTTCAGCACCATGTAAATGTGGAGGTAGTCGAGCTCCTGGATAATAGAAATATAGCTAGACGACTCAAAAGAACCTTTGAGTTGAGTAAAACCTTTTGAGTTAGTGCAGCAATAATCACCCACATTCTTGGGGACTCGTCGCGCTGGTGATTGGAGGTTGACCCGCTCCCACGTTAAGATAGATTTGTTTTTACGGGATTGGTGAAGAATTTCGTTATGTTGACTGCCAACGAAACGAGGTTTTTCACAAGTCTTCCATAATTATAAATTCGTTCAGAGAGCTGGTTGGCTTTTCGTCGCTGATGCGATGGGCCTTCAAGGTTATGGATGAATACGCCAAAGAAAAAGTTAGATAGACATCGCTGGATGTAGTCTACATTGAAAAATAAAATAAAGCCAAGAAAAAATTGCTCATTAGTCCTGCAGGACTAGATCGCAATGTAGGAAGAGTGTGGTTTAGTGGGTAAGAATCCCACACACAATGTCAAGCTACGGGGCTCATTGTGTCTTTTGAAGATTCCCACCAGCCTGCATATGAAAAAAAAAAAAAAAAAGATAATGGGGTGATCCCTTTTCCACACCCTTATTTTTACATTTGTATTATAGTATATACTGCATAGGTTCTCTTTGCTGCCAAGTACTTTATGAATTTTATAACGATTGATATGCAATTTCTGTTTGACTTCAATTTTGGTCAACATTTTCCCAACATTTGCTTTAATATAGAACATTGTTCAATTGACATTTCCATCTGAAATTTGGCATAATATCCAGGAAGCTTCAAATGAGAAAAAATAATAAATTTTTATATACAAGATAGAATTTATTTCTAAGTCAGTCTGAAAATTAAAAATTTATGTTATAACTGATTTTCTTGTAGAGGTTACCTTGTTATAGATACAATAATTGTTTCAGTACTTCGAACTGTAAATACTTTATCAATTTTTTTGCGAATCTATTTTATTTAATTTACCAAACTTTGAAATTACCAATTAGGGCTGTAAACATTTGTTAGTACTTATATCAAGACTCTATAGCTAAACTCTATAGCGGAATTATAGCTAAATGCTAACTCATTGTTTTGGCAATTATAAATATAAAAAATAATTTGATATATTAATATTTTTGTAAACTGTTATATATATTAATTAAAATTCAAATGTATTTAAATAATAATTAAAGAATTGAATCACAATTTGATATATAAACTGCTAACTTAAAACTGCATATTCACTTTATATATTAGAAGAAAAAAAAAATCTAATTAGTTAAACCCACAAATTGTAAATTTAAGGTACATAAAATTCTGCATGACAATAACACAATATCAACAATTATTATTCAACATTACAATCCACTGTAAAATTATTTGACTTAAGAGGTCCCTTGTAATAAATAGAATTTAATTTTTCTTAACGCCTAGTTCTTTCTTTGTTCTTTTTACACATAACAAAACAATGTTATGACAATTTTTTGTTTTTATATTGTTGTTCTAAACAATTTAATACCATAATATACAACATTTAACTATTTAATTAAAATGTCAAATTAACTTCTTTTACCAACCTAACATAAAGCTAAACTAAAAAACAAAAACATTTTGTATTTAGTTTTCCTTGACACAAACCAATTTTGTAACCATTTACCTACCTATAAACAAATACCATTATTCTTTACTACAATTTTTTTTTTTTTTAAATTATAGCGGTAAACTTACTCTTATATGTAGGTACATAATATTTTATTGCAAAAATTATTATTATTATTATTATCATCAAAGAAAATAATATAACTACTATTAAAATAGTAAATATTGTAACTGTGCACAGGAGGTAATATAAGTTTGTACTGCTACTGAATTTCAGATTATGCAAAAAAAAAAAAAAAAAAAAACAATTATTAGGTTTGCCTTTAGATTTACTGTAACCAGAAATGTACTTATATAGGTAGGTATGTATATAGCAACTTATTCATTCATTCAATTATTGTTCATGTAAGAGTGTAGTAAACCATCATTCCGAAATATATTATGCAAACTTTATAACAGTTATAAAAAATAAAAATAACAAAATTATTATGTTAAAAATATAGGGTGTAGTGAAAAATGTTGTCAACAATGATTTTAATTTAATTGATAATTTTTTTGTTTTTATTAGTACGAATATTATTAAACTATAACTGAATTTGATTTGGGTGTTTAATTAAAACTGAAGATATTTTTAACAATATAGTTGTTATATGTTAGTATGTATGAATTTATGTTGGAATTATTATATGTAAATAAAACAATAGTTATGTAAGATATCAATAATTTTATTATATCATTAATGATTTATTGGCATAACAGTTGCAAAATTAAATTTATTGGACACAATTTGTCATTGAATTAATTGATATTCCAGTAGGGCATCATCATCATGTTAATACCATATTTCTGTCAAATCAATATGATTCTAAAAATGATTTGTTATCATTGAATGACACCGTCGCTATTAACAGTAACAGAGTTTCCTTATTCGTTTTCAGTAGTTCAATCACACCTCCAACATGAAATTAATACAGTACAGTTACTTTTTGATCGTGTATTGGTTGCTCACAGATAATTTTTAATTAATCAAAGAATTTGAATTATATCAAAATATATATATGTATACTTAACTATATAATTGGAATTCAAATCATTTTAGTTATAACTGCTCAATTGATTTGGTTGTTTAATTATACTAATTAGGTCGATAATAATAAGTGCAGGTTTGCACCGATACACTTAAACCATAAAAGTCAATCGTGATACCACGACAAACAAGTTTCCCTGCAGCCAACTCACTCAAACAAATTTCAGCTTTTTGCAAAGCGGTAAAAATCCTGAATCTCAGTACTTGAAAGTAAATCCATTCTCATTCTTTTTACGATATAAGTCATCATAACTTTATAAATACGATGTTAACCAATTTATCTACAAAACGAAAGTTATTCACTAGAAAGCAGATTTATCAGTTTACCGATTCAAAATTTTCTTCAATTCATTTCCTTTATGTTAGCCCAATATTTAAGCAAGACCTATTCTTTGTGCAGTTAGAGAAAAATATTGAGACATCCTGTAATTTTATTCAAATTTTGTATTTAAAATTAAATGGAAAATATTTCATTTTGTAAAGAGATTTCTAAATTAATTTTTGTGCCTTTGATTGTCGCATATATTCCTTGTTATTCGTTTTAATTTTTAATTATATTTTATTCCTTTGATTTTGTCAAAAATTTATGTATAGGTTTACCAATTGAAAATGAATATTTCTGGGATGTATTTTAAATCAATTTCGTTTAAATGGAAATTTTAAAAACTATGTACCTACTTGAAAAATTCATATGATGTCAAAATATACTAGGAGTTGCTGTTGATACTGATTTTGTGATATACTCAAAATCGGCAGGCTGTTGTAAACAATATTTGTAATAATATTTTTTCTCAAACCTTAAAACTTTAATATAAGTACAATCTCGTATGCCTTACGTGCAGTATAGTAATCATCAATTCTAATATATCCTGACTTTATATTCGCAATTCAATTATTGAAACTATCAGGCCGAAATAATTGTGCCCATTGATTGACATAAGAGCAAAATAGTTTGTCTATATAACATTCTAATTTGAATGTATCCAGACTTAATATAAACAATTCAATTGCATAAACTATCTGGCCGAAATAATTTTTGAATCCCATTGGAGAGTAGTAGTTTACCCATATAACATTATTAGAGATTAATACAGGATATTTCAAAAATTTGACAATCAATTTTGCCACATTTAGTTGGGCTTATCAATACTATCATCAACTGACCTATACAATGTTTAGACATTATGACTTTATGTTATGACAGTGACCGCCATTTCATAATGTATGATTCATAATGTTTAACAACCAAAGTTGTGTCGAAAAATATCTTGACAGAAAAGTTATAGTTCCACCACGGAAACCACAAAAAAATATATTTAATTTTTGTTGAATGTCTGTGAACATTTTTCTGTACAATAGAACAAACATTTTGCGGAAAAGACACAACATCAGAATGACAGTGACACTTGACAATATTGATTTCTGCACAGTAATTCAGTTGTGTATATATATACATATTTTTTTTGTATACAATTTTTAGCTGTAAAGCTATTTTCCTCCCAAACATATGTAAAAATTAACCAAACTCATTTATTTTGGGGTTTTCAAATTTTGTTAAACAATATTTTTTTAATGGGCTAACGTTGATAAAATTTAAATTATTAAATTTTTGTTTTAACTATTACAAAACTTAAAATTGTCTAGACATTTAACTGAACTATTTTTTTTTTTGTTTTTATTTATTGAAATGTCACTTTAAGTGTTCGTTCGTATACGACAAAATACTAAGACAAATTTTACTTTGTCAAATTATTCATTCAAAATTAAAATCAGTGTTTTAAATGGTTACGAACGATTTAAATATAAGTTACAGTGTCTAACTTTATAGACTAGACTAGTTTTGTTTGTTTTCCTATATGCCTTGCAATTTTTTTCTGCAAGAATTATTTTTTTCAATTTTCATTTTTATTTTTCTGTTCAACTTTTTTTTTTTTTTTATTTGTTACTATTCAAAAAAGTTAATAACCTGTTTGTTCCACCTGTTTTATTTACTTTCATATTTTTAACTATTTTTATTCTCTTAACTTTTTGAATTGTTTTTGCTATAAATAAAAAAAAAAAGTCTTATCGACATTAAGTTTTTATTATTCAAAATAATAATAATAGTAAAAATAGTTAAGAAACTAATAAAAAATAATAAAAAGAAAAAAATAATGGTAATAATAGGAGTTATATTATTTAGTTAAACACAAAAAGTAATGTAGTTATTAATAGTACAGTGCAAATTTACACTACTTTGGGTAAATAATTTTTTACATTGGTTTTATAGTTTTTAAAATTCAAATTGTGTAATAAATTCGAAGTAAACTATTCGAATTTGGAAAGAGAATATATTGAGATTCAAACTATATATTATGATTTGTAATAGTTCCATAATTTCAAAATTTCAAAATCGTATCGTATTGTATTTTTCTTAATTTTTGTCATTTCATTGTGAAAATTCATTTCAATTCAGCCTTGCTTAATTTACATAGAACCCATTGCATCGATGTGACAGTTACTTGCAATATGGCAGGTGTATTAATATGTTTAAGTTGTCAAAAATATGTGTTATTTTTTTACTGTCATTATACCAACTGTCATAAGAACAAAAGTAAATATTGACATGGTTGAAAGTTTGAAATGGCGACATCTATAGGTGCATTAAAATTTATTGAAAAATAACTGTCACCAAAACTTAACTTTTAAACTTTAGTGCTTGTCACGTCGATTTGTAAATTCGTGGTATTCTCGTATTTTGACACTAATTGATATTATTTTTGACAGTAATGAATATTTTTTTTTATATCAACGTGACAACCGTTTTTTGATATTCTGTGGTATTTTGTGACAAATATTTCAAATTTTGTGACAAAAAAAAAAATTAAATTTAAAATAATAGTTTTATTTGTCATTTAAAAAAAAAAACTTATTTCAAAAACTAAATAAATGTAAACTATAAATGTAAATATTACTTTGACATTAAATATACCATACTACAATACCAAGAAAAAATCAGCTCTGGAGCATGTTTTCAAATACGAAAAAAAATATTCATTACTGTCAAAATAAAAATATCAATTAGTGTCAAAATACGAAACCACAAATTTTCAAATCAACGTGACAAGCACTTTTATTTCCAATATTTTCTGAAGAACGTTATTATTAATATCAAAATTTAGTTAATTGTTATTTTATCGTCTTCACAAAAATCAGAAAAAAAATTTGCAATTCAAAGCTTTTTGTTTTTACATTTTCACTCATATTTGTTTGGTACTAAATGTCAAAAAAATCATGTTAGCAGAGAAATGTGTTGACAAAATTAATTTATAATACCCGTAGTAAAATATTTGTCAATGACGCCCAAAGCCTCTGCAGCTAGTGCTTATAAAATTGGCCATAATTTAAATTGTGGTCAATTCAATAATAATAATAGTAATATTTTTTAATGAATTAAAACTTAATTTCATGCTAGTAACTGTCATGTCGATGGAACTTTTGGTTAATATTAATGTTGTACGAAAATCAAACAGTGTTGACATTGTTAGTATTTCTTTTTCAAATTTTAGATTTAATAATAAAATTAATTTTAATTATAAAGAAGATATATTTATTTTATAATTAAGGAAGTTCATTTTAAGACATCTTCGACGAGTTGAGAGATATATCAATTTCTTCCAAAAATCGGCATATTTTAACCAAAGAGGTTTATTGAAATACAACGGAATCAAAAATATTTCTTAGCTTAGATCGCACTGGTTAAAACCATTTCGAGATTTTTGAAAAACGATGATGTTATTTAATTTTGGTACTTGCAAGATCATTTAGTGATTATACCAGTAGAAAGCAAGCTTCGGTTTCTAGGATAGAATTTTTATGTATGAAAAGTATTAAATATAGCGAAAATCATTTCAGGGGAGTTCTGCTTCTTCTTTTGTTGCCTATGTATAGTTGGATATCAGCGGTCGTATAATATTGGCAACGACGCCCTGCTAGATATTTCGCTCCGTTGCTGAATGGATTGAATTTCCACAGGGGAGTGATGAAATAAATTTCAATACAGTAGTGTCCGGTAAATACCTGATGTACAAAAGTGATTTCATATGTGATTATTACTTATTTAAGGTTTTATTCGATTTTATGTAAATTTATGATGGTGCATTAAAAAAATGATATAATAATTAAATAATAGAAAATAATTAAAAATTAATAAAATAAACTATAATATAATTAAAAATTTATTAAATTTTGGGATACTACATTAATACGATATATTTTAAAAATTAATATTTATTTTTTTCTATATTAACTAAATAATTTTTTTTTTTTTTGTTTTTCAGGTATGTTACATTTTTTATTAGTTTACAATAAAATAATCATTAAAAAGTAAGTGAGTTTTGTTTCAATTTAAAAATATTAATTTTCAATTAAAATTTACGTTATAATCGATTGTATTAGATATGAAAATAAAAACTTAATTTATAGTTAGTATTTCGATATTCAAAATAAAATTACGGAAAGTTTTTTCTGAGTTAAGCAATTGACTGAGAAAACAATTATAATTTAAAAAAAAACAAATAGAATACAAAATTTGTTCATTCGACTGAAATGCATTGAAAATCAATGAAATCTAACAGAATAAGATGATTTTAATCGGGTTATCCTCTAAATATCAAAATTACAAAATTCCCAAATCCAATTTTCGTAATCAAAATGTACAAATACAAAACCCCTAAATTCAAAACTGACAATTACAAAGCCATCAAATTGAAAAATCCCCAATTATAAATTTCCTGATTACAAAATCCCACATTCTAAAATTCCAAAATACCAAAATCCCAAAGCACTTTCGTTAGCATCGTAAGCAGACAATACGAACCCTAGAATATCTTCTAATCCACATTTTTGAATATACATATCTATTACGCTAATAATGTCCGAAATTGAATACTAAAACACTAAAACCATAAAACCAAATTATACCGGGTGGTCCAGACCATGTGTATCAGCTTTTTAAGAGGGGAAGGAGTCGTTATTTTAAAATTTAGAAAAAAGTTTGTTAACAAAATCGAGGATGCTCTATCGATTGATGGTATTTTCAACTTTCGGAAAGGACTGCAAATCGGTTTTTTAAGATCAAAAATCGCCGAAATTGGTCGAAATCGAGATTTTCAAATGGGAAGGGGTACTTTTTAATGCAAATTCGGATTCTACATCAAAAACTAAGAAACTTTTGTAAAGTAAATTTTTTTTTAATTTTTTTTTTTTTTTTTTTTTAAATTTTGTAGGAACCGAAAAATTAGATAAAAAATATGATAACATGAAAAGCAAATTAATTTATAAAACTGATTATCATTAATTTTAGTTTACCAAATGAAAATATTGACCTTTTTTGTTTTATTGTTATTAATTTTGACGAAAAATACTAAGAAAACAAAAAAAAAAATCATTTAACATAATTTCCTTATTTTTTGTCGTAGAATCTGAATTTGCATTAAAAAATAACCCTTCCCATTTAAAAATCTCGATTTAGGCCAATTTCGGCGATTTTTTGATCTTAAAAAAGCGATTTGCGGTCCTTTCCGAAAGTTGAAAATACCACTGATCGATAGAGCATCCTCGATTTTGTTAACAAACTTTTTTCTAAATTTTAAAATAACGACTCCTTCCCCTCTTAAAAAGCTGATACGCATGGTCTGGAACACCCAGTATATTTGATACAAGAACAATGATAAAATAATATCCAGCCAGACATCAAAAAATATAAATTCAAAACTTTAAATTAGAAGTATTTTTTTAAAGTCATCAAACATTTCATTAACATGAATCGGTAATTAAAACACTTTAAATTTACGTTCACAGCCAACGATAATGTTGAGATTTAATTTCATTTACAAGCAAAATTAAAACAGCCATGCAAATTTCATTTTTATTTATAAAAAAAAAAAAAGTATTTTTTTATGGCGCCAGCAGTTTACGGAAAATTTTGGAAATTTAATATTAAGATATTTCAAAAAGTAAAATGTCAAATAACAGCTTTGTTTTTAGGCAGCGTTTATAAATCAGATTTTGTTTAATCAAAGGTTTAATGTTTACACTAATTTTATTTCATTTAAAAAATTTATTGCAAATACATCAAATTTTGTTTCAAAAGTTTTAATTACATTATGGCAAAAGTGTAAATAATTAAATAAAAAAAATATTAAAAGTAAAAAATAAATATTAACATTGCGTCAAAAAATGCGCCCGAGAAAATGAACAGGAATTTGCGAAATGGCTACTGGATATTGATAATGAAATAACCGGCAACATGGTAAAATTACCTCTACAATGCTTTCCAGAAAATCAGGACCTAGTTGCAAAACTATACGATGTCATAAATTTAGCTATACAATAGACCCGAAAAGTATTAAGGACAGTAACCAACGAAATGACGACTCATTGGAAATAAATAATAAAGTATTGCAACGTTTAGAAATAGTTTTTAAAAATGTCGATACAGTGGTCAGTGATGATTGGAGTGATCAACTAGCATATCCAAAAGAATTTTTAAATAGCCTCACTCAAATTGGAATGCGTCCACATATATTGAAATTAAAAATAGGAGCTGTCATTATGCTTTTCAGAAACCTTAGGCTATTATGAGGGCTAGTATATTAAAAATAACTATATCGAAGCCAATTTTGTAAATAGGAATAACTCAGATACAATTTTTGTTCCACATATTCCTCTAATTCCGTCCGATACAAATCTTTCCTTTATTTTCAAATGGAAACAATTTCCAATTCGACTGGCATATTCAATGACAATTAATAAGTCACAAGGCCAAACTTTTGACAAAATATGTCTCTCCCTTCCTAAGCCGGTGTTTACTCACGGATAATTATATGTTGCTTTGTCTAGAGTAAGATCTTTTGAGAGTGTTACTGTCGTCTAAAAAAAAAAAAAGAGAAATGAAAAACTGTGTTTTCAGGAAGGTATTTTAATGAAAATTATTTCTTCAATGCTAGACCGGCGAATGTTACGCCGGGAATAGTATGGTATATTATATATTATTTATGTCTTTAATGCCTAAATTTTGCCTCAACTGTAAAATCCCTCCAAATTCTGAATTGAGTGTATCCATACATATATACATATATATATATATATACAGTTATATACAAATATCTTGGAAAACATGTATTACCTTGATCATTACTAACAAAAAATCTCTTCAAGTCAGAATCTCGTATTTACATATGTACACATATATAGAAGCAAACGGAAATAATGCACCATAAACACATTTTATATTCGAACCCCATTCTGAAACATTCCCTCATTTTGAAGGTAATTCTAAACTCTATATAATGACTTTATTTTGACATGCTTTTGGATTTTTTCATTTGGGGTTTCTTGGCGCTCCCTTATGATATTGCACGTTCTGCCGATTTTGGATTTTAAATTTAATCAAAAATTTAATAAAATTTTTGGGTATCTTGTATTTGGGAACTTCGTATTTTGGATATTTTGTATTTGGGTATTATTTTTTCGGAGATTTTATATATGGGAATTTTTTTACCAGACGATTTTCAAAATATTGAGTATTTTGTTATTGAAAATTTTGCATTTGGAGATTTAGAAGGTCTCTCTTTAAATCAGTTTTAATAAACCTTAATAATTTTTAATCATAAAAAACATTTATGTTATCTTATTTAATTGTGACACAAAACTAAACCAAGGTATTTGGTATAAGTAAGATATACATAGTAATCTCTAAAGACTTGAGAATAAACGCAAATCTGTAAATCCAACATCTCTTTTTTGTTTTAACTTCTTAAATTGTTTTGGTTCTATTGGTTTGATGCTTCTGCTTCACTTTGTGTATTTTAAAGAAAAGCAAATGACTTAACTTTAAAAAAACCAAAAAAAAATAACTGACATGAAAATATTCAATATTGAGGCGTGTTAATTTATCCCGAACTTTTATTATTTATTTTATTATTAAATTGAATTAAATGAATTTGCAACTTATAGCTATATATATATATATATATATATATATATACATAATTACTTTATTCATTATATTATATAATAATGGATACAGTTTGGTTTAACTTATTACGAAAAGTAACAAACCAAAAACATTAGTAATAAAGCCTTCTCGCTACCCCCCTTTATCATTATTTATCTTATGATTTTATCTGGGATTGGCAAAAGTTTTTTTTGTTTTGTTTTATTATTCTTATTATTTTATTATTATTATTTTATATGAATAAAAAACAATGAGTTTGGTTTCTCCTCCATATTTTCTTTTTTATATTTTTCGTTACAATAAATTCCATAAAGAACTTACAAATTTATAATAAAATAGAATTATCTATACAGATACAAATATTATCAGGTAAACTGAATGAATTGTGAAACTCCCAAAGAATTAGTTATTTTGTAGTTGCTATCTCTTTCTAATCTATTATATATTACAAAAAAAAATCACCTGGGGTTACGTGTGTTATTTTCTATTTTAATTTTTTTATTCGATTTGTTTTCATTTATTTTGGGTGTTCTTTGAACACCCAACAATACGTCACTGTCACATTACATTTTACTATTGTACTATTAATACGCTCATTACTGAATTAATTCACTCTAATTATTTTCAGATAATCGCTTAAAATGCTCAAATTATTATGTTATAAGTTAAATGTGGTGTTAGTGAAGATGGTATGGTGGTATTTTATTATTATCATTCTTTTTACATATAGGTTTATAAATTTAGGAATAATGAAATGTGCATATTAGTTGGAGGTGTCGCATCATAATAATTGTATATAAAAATAATACTGACGTGACATTTTTATGAAAGGGAATTCAAAAATTAAAATAATTTGACAATTCTTCTAGACTATCTGTTTATGGAATTCTATTTTTTTAATCATTATGCCTTTAATATAATCCGTTTTTTACAAAAATATTTTACATTGTTGGTGCTTATTTTTTAATATTAAAATAATAATCTGCGGTTTTTAGAACGAAAAATTAATTAAGTACGAAAATATTTAAAGCTGATTTAAAATTGTAAAGGTGATTTTTAATTTGAAATTTGATTAATTGAAAATTTTTCGTCCTGTTGGTGCGACGTGACCCTTAAGAATAATAATTGCCATTTGGATTATAATAAAATTAAATTTTTTTTTTCATCATACCTAGTTTTTATATTTTATTCTTAATTGTTAATACAGGTCCATTTACTTTCAACTTGCTATCTTTTTTTTTTTTATTTCCCAATGAAACATTAAAATCTGTTTCTGAAGGAGACATTCAGTAGTTTGTATGACATTTTTTATGCAGGTAAATGAGATAACCCAGTGGTCAACCATCCATGAGCTCAACATTATATTCCATTGCATTTCTTGGCCCCCATTTGATTGTTCCTATTGTCTACTGAATACCTGCAAGATGCTAGGATGCTTAAGGCGACATACATATTTTGTAGCAAACAAGCTGCTTGCCTGTCTGTTTGGATATGCAGCTGATCTTATCTGGATCTAATGAAATATCTTTTTATAGTTTAATTGGTAGAATGGCAGAAAAATGCTAAATCTACTATGGGGTAACGATGAGTTCAAAACTTTTATAAAAATCGACTCGTTTACTAGCCACCAATTGGTGAAAGTGACACTTAGTAAAATATCAACAAAAAAGTGATCAACTATTTTGTGAAATAATGTTATCTTTAAGCGTTTTCGTTTTTTTTATTCAGAGCAGAGCACGAACTGTCAAAATTTAGAGTATACTTTTTTTAAAATAAATATTTGTTGATTATTAAATTTTAATGTTTAAGTGGAGTAAGAACTGAAAGCTCCCCTTAATAGATCTAATAAAGAAACATTTTTCTAGAATAGTAGTAAAATTTCATTACATAAACATTTATTGATTTTTTAAGAGTTGTATTGGAAAATTTTGACACAATGTTTTCGGTATAATCCTTATTTTTTATTATTTGCACATAAGCATTATTATCAGATATGTAATCTTCTAAATAACTTTCATCGAAAAGCAAATTAAAACCTTCTTTAATTACTATTAAAAACTGAAAAATTTTGTTTGCAAATCTTAAAGTTTTGTAAATTTCAAAACTTAAAATTTAAATTCGATTATTGACAATTTAAAACAACAATAAAATAAAAATAACAATTTACTCAAATCGCGTTTTTTTATTAAATCTGAGCTACGTGCTCATTTGAGTCAGAGCGCGCTCAGATCTATGCTCTGAACTAAAAAACGAAAACGTCTTTTTACTATTCTTTTCCTCACACACCCTTTGATCAACAAATATAAAGGTCGATTTTAATTGACCAATATTTTAAAATTTTAAAAATTGTATTGGCTCTAAAAAGAGAGATAGCTTATTGAATATTTATGTTAGAACAAAATAGATCGCTGCAAAGAATTATATAAATTTCTATTTTGGGAAATTTATTTTATACAATAAAAAAACAACAATTTAATCGTCAACCATCTGTTGAAAAAAAATTATTTTATTTTTATATACATTTACTCAAAAAATTATTAAAAAAGTGTTGCGGGTGTAAAGAAACTATCCCCGATATTTTAAAAATATACTTTCTCAAAGTATAATATCCCAAATTATTTGTAAATATCCCCAATTTTTGTGAAAATATCTCCGGTAAATAATATTTTCTCTTTTTGTCGTACAAATTGAGCTCTCATATAAAATAATGTCATTTCATGTTATTTCGCTTTTTAGAGCCGATAATTTTTTTAAGATTTTAAATATTGGTCAATTAAAATTCACCTTAAGAGTTTTTTTTTGATATATAAACTTGTAAGTTTAACAAAAATCGTAAAATGTTTGGTAATATCGGGCAGTTCTTATTAATGCATTCAAAAGAGCAATACAAGTATTTTCTTGTACATGTTTGGTGGTATATTATGGCTATGATGTTTATCTCTTGAAAACAAATTTAAAATTAAATTCTTACGCACACATTCAAATATTTCAAGTTTTGACAGTTATTAAAAAAATACTAATGTACACTGGAGCAGCAGCAAAACAACAGGTGGTGAAAATATCAACGTACAGAGGCACAATGATTATTGAAACTGAAGCACAGTCTCAGAACTACAATAGCTGAGCTATGCCGAAGCTTTGTACACCCATATGAAGTAAAACCGAAAAATGATATGATGATGATCATCTCATTGGACATAAGAATCCTATTCTTGATTCAAAATTTTAATTATTTATCCCATGATGTAATATTGTTATGATTACTAGTCTTTTTTAAAAAATGAATTTATGTAGTGATAAAATAGTGATTAAATTAAATAAATAAAAAACGAAGGTGTTTAGCTGTATAGATATTCGTTAAAATCATTGTTCTTCCATTTCATTTAATTTGTATGCTCGTAAGATCAACATTTCACACTCAACTATTTCGTGAGCTTCATCTGAAATATACTATATTGCAAGAATACCTAGTGTTTATTATTTTGTTGTTATTAGATGTATTTTATACACGTTTTTTACTTCCATATAATTTTGTTGATATTATTTTTTGATATTAAGATACCTCCACTTAACATTTTCTAAAACAAAATCCTTATAAGAACTGACATATTTAAATTTAAAGATTCAATCCAAGCATTTTTTAAAAAATATATATATAAAAATCAGTATACCACTAACCTTTTTTATTAATAATTTAAACAAAAATGCGTTTTAAACAATTAACACCTAGAACAATAACCACTACTACCCAATATTGATTGTTCTTTAACAAAAAAAAAAATTGAACAATCTAAAGTATGAAAAAAATATCTCAAATGTTATTAAAAATATCAAAAACAAATTTTTCAAAAACTTTCAGGGAATTTTCAAAATTTGTGAAAAATTTTCTTATAAGTTATAATGACTACCCATCTATATAAAATTTCCAAATAAGTAGGAGTAAATAGTAAATTTCATATAAATATTAGTTTTGTACAATTCAAAAATTGGAAAATAATTCAACGGAAATTAGTTAAATACTTTTCCTGCCCACATCGTGTCACAAGCAATGAAACCAAAAAACAATAAAAATATCACGAATTTTATTTCTATTATTAAAACACTTCACTTTATTTAGATACAAAAATTATTTTTGTGCAAATTATCTACCGTAATTTCAATACAATTCCATTGCATTCGAAATAACGTATTAAAATTAAATAAAAACAAAATAAAAAACATGAAATGCAACACCTCTTCATAATAACAAAATTATTACTTGCATCATCTAATTCAAATCGTTACGAATTTCACTTCAGTATTCACTTCAAGTCTATATTAATGCCATGGACAAGTTAATAAATCCATTTTTCACTTTGAGTTCAATAATATAATATAATATAGAAATAGTATAACCAATAACACTTTGTAAGTCCTGTAATGGGCTTTACTCATCATAAACTTTCATTTTTATTCATAGTTTTTTTTAACATTCATTGAAAATAATTTAACTGTTATGTGAATTGAATATTCTAATTCATGAAAATGTTTTTTAACGAATGATTAAACTAATAGAAATGTTTTTAACGAAAGTTAAAGTTTAAAATAATATACTAATTAAAAAAAAACATAAATTTGATGAAAATTGTATATTTTTTCATATAAGATCTTTTTTATCGAATTGAAAAACTAGCAAAAATGTTTTTAACGAAAGTTAAAGTTAAAAGTAATATTGACAAATATTTTGAACTGAGTTAATGAAAGTATTATTGACGAAAATTTGAATTCATAAGAAAAAATTTAACGAAACTTTAAACTAATAAAAATATGTTTAACGAATATTTAAATTAAAAAAATATTTTTAACGAAACTTCAAACTAGCTTTGAATAATATTTTTAACGAAACTTCAAATTAACTTTGAAAAATATTTTTAACGAAACTTTCAACTATGCCGAATATAGAATACAAAAACGTAAAATAACTTACGAAATTCAAAATAACTTTGACAAATATTACAAAAATATATTGAATGTTCAAAATAGCAAAAATATTTTCGACAAAATTCAAACTAATAAAAATATTCTTAACGAAAGTTCACATTAAATTTGAAAAATTATTTTAACGATAGTTCAAATTAACAAAATTGTTTTCGAAATAAGTTGAAATTCATAAAGTTATATATTGTTAACGAAACCTCAGTATGGCGATCAATATCAATAAGTTATCGTTAATATTGTCTACACTTATATTGTTAGTTATACGAATATGATGTTTTTCTACTGCGGTCCCGCCGAATGTATACTCTTCATCAATTAAACCATTTCTTATATGGTCCTATTAATTCTAGATCAAATTGTATCTCACTCGTTTTTACCTTTGTTACCACCAGCTCATCTATACCGCTTTTTCGAGTATTTTGTCAAATATATCATCCTACATAATGCAATTTCAAAGTCAGATGAAAAAAACAATATTTGTCGCTCAAAATTTTCAAATATAACTTATCGAATAAATTTAAATTCGATTTTTAAATTCTCTATATACACTCTAAATTAAATTAATAAATCCATTATCATCAGGATTGCTACTATAACATTTTTATTTAAATAATCATCATTTCCGATCTTTCTACTGTATCCGTTTTAAAAAATTTTAAATTATAGAAAACACACTAGTACCGATATGATGATAGGTAAGAAAATATTGATTTCAAAAATTAATGATTATCTTTGAAAAATCATGGTTTTCAATAGCTACCATTTAATGCCTATACATTAAAAAGCTTTTCTCTCTCAAATAATTTCATTGATGAAAAATTATAATCCATTAAAGTAATCAAGTTAAGAAAAAACGGAAGCAAAAATCCTACTTAAATTTTCTTTTAATACGAGATTTATTCATCAAAAATAAAAAATAAAAAAAAAAAATAACATTTTGAAAGTGAGTACATAGTTTTGTATTGGATCAGAGATAGAAAACCACCATTCGATGACAAATTGTATTATTTGTAGTAGAGTTATTAATTAGTATGTGAATAATATTAGGAAGTCTCCCATCAGGATTGTATGAACATTATGATAATGGTGGAGAAGCTTTTATGTTTTTTTTTTTTTTCAAAATTGAACACCATTCCACTAAATGCCGAAAAATGGACAGTGTCCGGTGATAAATGTATATCAAACATTAAAAAGCAAAAAATGTTCATGCAAAACAATCTCACTCCTCCCTAAAAATGATTAATCATTTTGGTCATTTGCTAAAATTGTTAAGTAAAATTGTTCAGAGTCCCACAGATGATTGATGATGACAGAATTATATCTGATTTATATGAAAAAGACGATTTAATTTGTGAAACTATCCTCTTCCCATAAAAGTGGTCTATTTTGGAATATTTTACTATAGAACACGAGCAGTGGTGAACATTTTCTTAATTCTTAATATAAAGAATTAAACTGCTTCTGATGACATTCATGTAACGCTTGCTTTTGTCATTTGACAAACTCACTGTACAATCTTTTGTATTTATCGTATTGTAGTACTGGAAAATATTGAACTTAATTGAAAATCGTTGTCAAACTATATACACACACCTATAGCATCTTGAGAATCTTTTCCAAAGTAATGGATATTGTTCTTAACAAAAATGAAACGAAATATCTAGAATTGACAAGATATATGAATTTAGATTACACTGTTACACGCTATCGATCTAATCACTTCTATTAACATTAGCATGCATAACACCGGTGAATCTAATATATTAACGTTAGTGTATAGAACGATGATTAGTTCTATTTCCTATATTCTGTTTCTGAAATTTATCAATGATATTCTGCAATTAGCTTTCAATCTTGTTTGTTGTTTTACAGAAGCTAGCATTCTAGTAACTGCGGTACACTTCCATCTAATGATACTACACGTAATGTGATGTTCAACATGCTCAATCGTCATATAATCAATATTTTTTAATTGCGGAGCTGACTTTAAGACCGCTTAAATTCAAAGCTGTCTGGCTGATTGATGATGTTATTTAGTACAACAGTTGTTCGCAAAATCTCGTAATTACGAATCAAATGCTACCATTAAATAATTTAATTAAGTAAACTTTATTTTAGAAACTCTTTTTGGATTATAATTACATACTAGTATCCACCCGTTCCTCGAAATTCGAGAGTTTGATAAAAATTGTAGTCAATACTCAATTTATCGCTATGATTTTTATTAATTTATCTTAAACAACAACCTTATAATTTATATTATATAACTAGTAATAATCTATTTAAAAAAAATAATTAAATTAAATTCCGGTTAATTAAATCAAAGCCGGTAATTAAAATTTGTGTATGTTAAAATGTCTTTTGCATATTATGAGTTAAAATTTTAAATTGAAATTTCTAATTGAACATTAAAAAATTTTTAAAAAATATTTGAATATTTGCCACGTCTCTTTTTAAATATCTATCATTTAAAAGATAATGGTTCAGATACTTTTACCGTACTTTTTTTTAATTTACAGATTAATTATTATAATGATGTACAAAATAAAACAAATATGATTCATTTTTCAAAACAGGTTCACTCTTGAACACCATGTGCTGGCAAATTGTTCAAAATCTAAAAAAGGTTTTCCATTCCTGACATAAGTACTTAATCGTAAATACAGTTTTACCATTTTGTGGTAAAAATTGCAAAAGCAGTGCATTTATCTATCTTTCTCTCTCCCTAAGGCTATAAAATTCTTATTTGGTTTGCATATTAAAAATTATACCTTTTAAATTGATAATATTTGTACCTGCCGATGGTGTAGTGGTAATGCAATAATTTTGCAATTGCAATAACAGCACATACAGTACTCATTTTAAATTTTTAACGATTTTTCATCCATTAACGTATACACATCTATTTATTATTGGTTTTTTTTTTGTTTTTATTTTTCTTGGATTGGCGCCAAATCGTTTTAAAATTCAATATTTTTTCTAATTTATATATAAATTAGAATTGACGCTGGTGTGGTTGGCAACACTAAGTCAAATTTTATTATGCAAATTATGTATTTTGAAAAAGGATTTTTCCAATTCAGTGAAACGAAAATAAAATTTTTCTTTAGGTATGGGTAAAATATTTGTTTTTGTTATTTTTGGGATAAAATTAAGAGTTAGTAGACTTAAATTTTAAGATAAAAAAAAAATCGAGTTGTCGTTGTTTATTAATGGTAGTTGCGGTATTTTGAATTTTTTATTTTATTTTGACAAAGAGCTACATTAATTTGTATTATTGAATTATTTTGTAGTGTTCATAATTTTCTACCGTTTATAATACATTTTGGTTTTTTAATCCTATTGTAAGTAACTAATACATACATATATAGTAAATGAAGTGCGGTACTGCAATTTTTGCTACAACAAGTGAAACATGTATTGTTTTACCAGTTTTTATTTATTTATAAATCTTGTGCTATATCAACTGATTTTAATGTTGAAACTACTACCATCATCTGGCACTAGACTCCTTTAAATAGTATTCATATATAGTTCCGATTTGTTTAATTTAATATGAAATAGAAAAAATAGCAAAATAATAAAATTATTGTCATTACTACGCCCAGATTAGAGTAAATGAAAAGAAAAATATGAAATTATACCATCAACAATATTTATAAAATTTTATTATTTTATAAATAATTAGTTAAGTCTCCCGACGTTTTCCACCGGTACAACACAAAATGTATAAAATTTTGTTCACTAAAGTTTCATTTACGAATCGAATTTTAAAAATGGTTTCTGAAAAGGATTTCAGAAGTTGTATAACAAATATGCAAACACATTCCAACTGGTCCAGTGGGTTCAAAATATGAAAACACATTCCAATGAGTCCAATTCGAAATCTGTAGTAGATTTGAATTTTGCTTCAATACTATAAAAATGCAATACTATTAATAACGTATTGTATAGTTGTGACTGACTAAAATTCCGTAGACTAATAATTGGCACTCGTGAGAACTAAATTTCAAAAACATTGTCAATTTCAACAAATTTAGAAATTCTGAAGTGTAGCTTCATAGCAACATCTTTATTTTCACTGATAACTGATGTATCGTCGCTATTTCTGTATCGGCGCTACTTCCATTTCACCATTTAAGTGTCCAGGACTTCTGATTTCATCAAACTTTAGTCAATTTGGAGCTATAATAAAAATTAGTTTCACTACAAATTCTTCCAAGTCGGTCAGAATTGCTCAAAACGGTAAAACACATGTTTATTTATTTTTGGGAGAGTATTTGTTTATCGATATTCAGGTCTGAAACACTTTTTTCAATATTCGTGATGGGTGATCAAATGACAGATCCACGATGCCGAATCTGTTATTTGATATAATTGTAAAGTGCGGTGCTGCATTTTAGTTATTGTTTTTGATCATAAATACTTGGGCAAAATTTCAGAAATCTATATTCTAAGCTGTGGAATTGTATAGAAACCAAACCAACAAACAAACTATTTTTTAAGTATAGGTTAAAGAAAAATTCAATTTAACATTTTTACTCTGAATGAGATTCGAACCAAACTGGAACATTTTGATTATATATACTATAGCCCTATTCGAATCCGATAAATGATATGTAACTGGCGACAAAACGATTTTCAACTCATTGAGTCTATAAATACGGAACATCTCGTAATTGGAATTGTTAATTTGTAATATTTTTTTCAATAAACAATAAATTTGTTTCAATTACTTAAAATTTTTAGTGTGACAGACAGTCAGGAGTAGTTAAGTTCGACAGAATATTGTTCAGAAAAATCAAAACAAACAAAAATTCATGCTGCACGATAAAGTTTAAAAACTTTAAAATAGTATGATTGTTAGAATTTATACAGAAGTTATACTTCTTATATACTCAAAACCCTAACTGTCATTTCTAAAAATAAACATAAATTATTTGACTAAAATATTGTCGAACTATTTCGAAAATGTTATTATATTGGGATTAAATAATATGAAATTTTTGAAAGTTCATGTTTATAAATTTTAGTTTTGTTCCAGGTAAATACGAAACACATGTAATCTATAAATTGTAATTATAGAGACGATAAATGTATTACACACGTATGAATATGTATAGCTATATAGTACTGTCTATTTAAATAACAAAAATTTGTTGAGGTGTTCTTAAAACAATACAATTACTCTGTTGTCGTCCTACTTTTTTAAAAATGATTATAATATTAAATTGTAGTCATTGTTATATTATACATCAGTTTATAATTACTCAAACTATTTAATACGTTATGTATTTCATACATGATTATACATACATTACGTATGAATGCCTTTGTGTGTATAATGAAATTATAATATTTAGGTATGAACTGTAAAGTTATATAGCGTGTTTCAATTAAAATTGAAAATTTAAATTTTAGTTGAGCTTCGAAGTTAATTGTTTTGAGAGAGTTATAGTAATTATCTTAGAGATATGAAATTGTAAATCTGAATGTCCTGTTGCGATTCACAACACAACCTAATTATCTGTCAAAGCTATACAACATAATTTTTAAGTTGTGTTGGCTGCAAAATATAGCTACGTATAAGGCATTGATTATAGCGATCATTGAAAAGAATACGTATATAAAAATGAAACCGTGAAAAAATATTTTATTTTTACGGTGAGACGTTTATAGCGGTCACAAAAATTGCTTCCGTAAAATTTGTTGTCATTGTTAGATTGTATCAGAATTTTTTTTTCTGATGAAATGAAACAGTGACAAAATGAAACATAATTTCAATAAAATACAAATAAATAAATGAAACAGTGAAAAAATGAAATGTAAAAAATACGGATTCATAAAAATGTTAAAATGTTATAATTTTAACTTTTTCCCATAATTTCTAATTCTAATCAAAATTTTCTGTCTACAGCGATTGTAAAATCGAAAACAAAAATTTTACGCTATAACCGACGGCTAACTTGTATGAGACAATCAAGTCTTTACAACACTGGTTTAGGATCAGTTGTGTTTGAGTTGTGTTTATATATTTCTATGTAGTACGTAGTTGTTTTAGAATTAGTTGTAGGTTCAAATTTACATAATAAATTTTTTTTTTCTACAAAATTTATTGACGCACAAATGAGGGTTTTTTCTTTTAAAATTTTTTTTGAAGCATTATAGTCGGTAAAATTAAAGAGGTAGAAAAGTTCTTTGTTCGTCAATAGCTATAAAAAATCAGTTTTTATTTTTACTATACAAATTGTAACCGCCTTGCTTACAACTGGTTAAAGTTATAATTCGCAATAGCAAAATTTGTTTGAGTTGTGTGGTAGGCAACACAAATAAAAGTTGTTGTGAATCGCAGTAGCACTAACCGCCCTAATAAGAATCGTATGATTTTCTTCCTAAAATTCAGTATGACAAAGTTGGAGTCAAGATTGAAGTGGAAATTAAAGTGAACTCCATTAATGAAAACAAAGATAAAATTGCAAAAATTTGTTCGATTTTCAATTTACTCTCATATATTATACGTTTTGTTTACGTCAATATTACTACTCAATAATGATTACATTGGGTAAGACTGCGTCAAGAAATAAAAACCAGTACATCACATATAATAGGTGTATCGGTTGTATCGTTGTAATTCTGTACAACATTTACACATAATATATGTGCTTTCAATATTTTGTTGAAATGGAAGCGAACATGTTTGAATGTACGCTTCCCGTTTTTTGATTACAAATTGTTTAATTAATTTGATAGTTATTCTTGATAAATTTTTGTTGTATCTATTCTCTTGTATGCTTGCGAAACATGTAAACATCACTCACATAGTCACATCCAAGCGTACATCAATAAATGTATCGGACGCATCCTAAACATTCTTCGGCCACAAACCATTTCGAACAGAACGGTGTGACAAAAAACGAAACAAACACAAATAGACATGGAAATTCGACAGAGGAGATGGCGTTGGATCGGGCATACTTTGAGTAAATCTGAAAACATCGCGAAACAATGTTTAGAATGGAATCCTCATGGTACACGTCGCGTCGGAAGGCCAAGAAAAACGTGGAGAACAACTGTCTTAGCTGAAGCAAGTACCCAGCAAAGAACGTGTCCACAATTGAAGAGGTTAGCCGCAGATAGGAGCCGATTGAAAGAATTTATTTCCGCCCTATGCCCCACGGATGGAGTTGCAGGACATTGGTGATGATGATGATGATTTATCATTCGCTAGAAAAATGTCTTTACTGTTTCCGGATTTTATTGAATGTACAACTATCAGTTTGTCAATTATTTTTTCTTGTTTTCATATTTGATACATATTTTTATTCTTTTAATTTGGGGTCTTATATCGAAACCCCCGAAATAAAAATTCCCAAAAATACATAATTCCTTAACATAAATTTGCCCTGACTTAAATTTGTTCAAACATAAATATTTTTTTAGAAAAAGGCTATAAATATGTATACTATTTGTTGCCGACAACAAATAAACGAAGACAGATCGAAGACAAAATTTTAATAAAAAATATTAAAAGTAACAAAAAATATTTTTAGAGACCCACAATATATTTTGGAAATTTTGATTTTACAGTTTTTTAAAAATTAGGACATTTTGTGTTGCCGGTATTTTTTTATTAGGATATTCGAATGACTCTCCTAATTTGGGTTGTTATTCATTGGCTAATAATTCCGACTTAAAATGAACATCTTTTGTTTCATAACCGTACTGGAGTCCTTAGGTATTAATTGTATAGTGGTACTGGTTTGAAATGTGCTAAAACGATTTGAATGAACAGTCAACTTACCATTTACTGTTATTTTTAAAATGACATTCTAATTGAAGTTATCATTTTTTTTTTGTTGCTGAAATAATCAAAAATGGTATTACAACAATGTAGAAATCTAATAAAGCACGAATCGCTTGAATTTTTTTAATTAGCGGTATACGCAAGTATTAAAGTTTATTTTGACCTAAGCTATTATTTTACAGTATATATAATAATACATGAAAACATGTTTGAACTGAGTTATGAGTCAAGTAGTACATATTTACAATGCATTGTATAGAAGCATTGATATTTTCCAATTACTAGTTTGATTTACGACACACTGGTAGATTATTTGTTTGATTCGCTTTCAAATTCTGTCAATTTCAAGAGGATGTGCCCAGTTGGATACCAACAATACTTTTGATTTTTTAGCAAAAGTTTACTCTGATACGACATTATATAACTACGAGTTTGGATTCAAATATTCTTTAAGCTGAACATTTTCTTCAATCCGCTGTACTTGCTTCAGCTACCTCTTAATTTATCATTTCATTCATTATAATCCCATATCCAAGTGTTATTGGAACACCCTGTGGAGTACCATACAAAAAAAAAATTAATTGACGTGATTTTAGGTTAACAATAAGCCATTTAACCTATCCATCCTCTCTCATTCTAAGTCCTCATCATTCCTCATAACAAAATCATCTCGGAAATGATAACGGTTATATGTAAATATGTAAAATTGTTATTTTTTTTTTTTTTTAATTTTTGTGAAGGTAAACAGGAATCGTTCTTTATTATTTGCACATACGTACGTATTATTAGGTGTAATTGTTTTTTTTTTATTTTACAGTGATGGTGTGAAATTTAACAGAGTTTAAAAAAAAAAATGGGAGGTATTTTTTTTTTCTTCTTTTGTTTTTAAGTTTTGCATAATAATCAAATAAGCCTCAATGATTTATGTAATAAGATATTAAATTTAATATGAATTAATTGCTGATATAGGAGTGTGGATCTATACAAAACAACTCTGATTATCATTTTGATATGCACAATCGAAGAAAATTAAGTAGAATATCAGTCATCGTGTGTGTAGATATTGCTTTTGAACTTCTGGCAATATTTGGGTCACTTGCTGTTCTTCAACGTGGGGCTAACATTGGTTGAAAAATTTCTATTTTAATATTTTTTGAAATTTTTAGACCCGGAGACAATCATAATCTAAAATTGGTAAAGTTTTTCCGAAATTCAAATGCTTAAGTTTAGCGAGATTTAAAAATATAAAAATTGGCATATAAAAAAAAGCAAAAAAATAATTTAAATGAACATTCCTTAAAATTTAATAACAATTAAAAATCGAGATACGAGAAGATATATCGGGATATTGCCAAAGTATAGCTCTCGAGTAATACTGTAACTAGTCAGTGCGACCAATATTGAATAATACTGATTGATTCAATACTAATGCTATATTGATACAAGAAACATATTATATATATATGGGCGGTTAGCTGAATTTTAAAAGTTTAATAGTTATAGGTGATTATAGCAAAATTAAGATTTAAAAATCTGATACAGAAGCTTACGATAATTCGTCCAAATAAATTTGTATACATTTTGTATACATACTGAAAAATTTATGTTATATCATTATAATATTAGTCTTTGCTTGAATGCGGTTTATCGTCATAGCTGAATTATTTAGTGTTATATCATTATAGTCAGTTCAAGATTATGATCGGTGTATTAAATTAGGGGGCGTTACAGCATTAGTCGGTTTAAGATTATAGCACCATTTGGTGTATTTAATTAACCAATGTTAAAGCATTAAAGTCGGTTTAAGATTATTACACCAGTCGGTGTATTAAATTAGTCGGCGTCATAACATTAGACGGTTCAAAATAATAGCACCAGTCGGTGTATTATAAAGCTACACTTACATATATCTTAGAGTTGGTATAAATTTATGATTTTTTATCGTTCTGGGATAATAAATTACAAAATTGTATAATTGTCAATTTTAATATTAAGATCTAGAATAAGATTAAGCTTAAAATTATATTTCGTTTGTTTTCTTTGGTACACTTATGTATATTGTAATATGTTTGTAATAAGCATGAATAAATAAATAATATTAGACAATAGCCAGTGTTATAAACAAGATTCTAGCATCAGTCGGTGTATTAAGTTAGTCGGTGTAAGATTATGCATATTAGTCGGTTTAAGATTAGCACGGTGTGTCGGTGTGTTAAGTTAACCATTTTTAAAGCAATATAGTTGTTTC
The DNA here is from genome assembly GCA_963942445.1 of Argyra leucocephala. Lineage (NCBI taxonomy): Eukaryota > Metazoa > Arthropoda > Insecta > Diptera > Dolichopodidae > Argyra > Argyra leucocephala. Next base: position 28,595,370 of record OZ012680.1, read on the forward strand.
AAGATTCTAGTACCAATCGGTGTATTAAATTAATCGGCCTCATAGCATTAGTCGATGCAAGGTCGGTATATTAAATTAGTCGGTTTTATAATATTAGTCGGTTGAAGATTACAACACCAGTCGGTGTATTAAATTAGTCGACGTCATAACATTAGTCGGTTCAAAATAATAGCACCAATCGGTGTATTAAATTGGCCAGTGCTAAAACACTGTAGTTGCTTTAAGATTCTAGAATCAGTCGATGTATTAAATTGGCCAGTGTATTAAATTAGTTGTATTAGTCAGAATTATAGCATTAGATGGTGTATAAATGGGATTTGCCAGTCAATTCTGTGGCCTTTTTATATAATTTGCTCTTTAATGTCAGCGAAATAGCTTCTCCAATATCTCCAAGTTTTCTATTATATTTATAGCCTCTATAATATACAATTTAATTTTAAAACTATTACTTATGACTGCCTCTATCTATAATTAAATGTAAAACAGGGGATTACTCGATATTATGATTAACATCTTGAAAAAGGCTTGAAAAATTTTGTATTTTCGTAACTAATAATTTTTTTTATTTTGTTATTTTTTTAAACAATTATTTTGGTGTTATAAGGATTCTAATTTTATTGTTATAGAAAATTATTAAAAATAATAAAAACAAAAAAAAAAATAAGGAAACTGAATAATTTCGCATATGAAATTAGGGTTTTATTTTAATTGTTTATACTTTTATAGGATTTAATTTCTTACCACAATATATGGGGTGCTATATTATGTTACAGTGTGTGTGTGCATATATATATTTTACTTTGAAAAATATTTTACATATTCATTATGGAATATTTTATAGGTAGTATGAAAAAAGTAATATATGGAAGGAGATGCTTCGGTTCAAAAAGAAGTGGTATTTAAGGAAAAATATTTTTATTTTTAAAGATTTAATGAAAAATTTTCAATTTTGGTGAATTTTATTTTTAGAAATTTAATGGGTAAATTTTAGTTACTTCAATAGTGGTTACGATACGATAAAATAAAATATGTAATATTAAATGAGGTTGTACTACACTTGTATATACGAATTTACATTTTATTAATTTCGTTTTCTAATAAATTAATAATTAAAAATCTAATATAGATTGCGAACCCAATATGCGGTCGGTGTAATATTGAATTTCTTAGAAAATAATAAATCAAAATGTAATGTTGTTTACAAACCAGATATGCTGCGTTATGTGTTCAAACCACATCACGCCTTATATAGTGTAAGTCATCCCTATCTCGCTCTATGTTAATTTTTTGTTTTGGCTAGAACTTTGCCAATTATTTTAATTGCAGCTGTTGGATTTTTTTTTACAGTAAACGTTGGTAGTGTGATTAACTTGGGTTGTGATAATCCCGAATATAGAATATACAATTTGAATCCTAGATATGATATAGCAATTTTATTTGTCATATGTATATTTATTTGCTACTTCAATTTTAATTTTTTTTGGTCAGGAAAAATACTTCTAATTTAAGACCAAAACGGCAAATATTCTATCGGAGAATAAATTGAGGCTTGACGTGTCGGAAGAATTAAAATCCAAAAGATTGGGGTTATCCTGTAAGAATTGATAATCACTCAAAATCGTAAATCTGTAAAATATCGAACCTGGCTCGTCATTATCTCCTCAACAACATTTTTGTTTTTTTCTTTTTAAATTGGAAAAATTGCTCATAAATTGATCCAAAATTTGTTACTGCATCGATAAGCCTAAGAGATAACAATATAATTCATGAAGATGATTCAGTACATGATGATACAAGTTTAATATACGTCCGGTCAGACTTATACACAAATCGTCGCTTGCTTATTATTTTGGTTCATACGCCATTTGGTTAGTTTTGAGAAAATCGATTTAAAAACTAGCCGAAAGTATTTCGTTTTTTTACACTTTATTTTATATTGTTAAATTTTTTAATTATGTTTAAAATTTCAAGTATTTTTTATTAATAATTAAAGAAGTTATTACGTTTTTTGTACCTCACTTTTATATTCGCCATATCATACATAAGATAACAAAAACATTTTGCATTGGGATATGGCACAAATTTGGGCAAATTTTGTACAAGCATTTTTTTTTATTTATTTTTTAATTATGAAAAAAATTTCTGAACACTTTAATTTGCAAATGATTATATCATCGCTTGATTATTATGCCAATGGCCAAACGCCAATTTTTATAATATATGCTATGTAAAGATGGAACAAAATAATAATAACAAACATTTTAACTAATTTTGCTTGGGTATGTACCAAAAATGGGATAAATTTGGATATGGCACAAAAGTCAATAAATTTTATGTGGAATAAAATTAAAGCTAGGTAAATGCTAAACGGATTTAATAGAGCGGTCCCCAAAAAACATAAAAATTGGTGTATGACACAAAATATTAATAAAGCGACGAAATAGTAAAATGAAAGAGGAAAATAAGTCAGTAGTGTACTATGCAACAAGAAAATCCCCATCAGAATGTATACGATGGACCAGCGCTTATCAGAAGTAATATTTAGCAATTAAACAAAATAATGCAATATTAATCAATTATCAAATCTTCAATTTATTTGAAACGAATTAATTATGGAGCTTTGGATATTATTAAATAATGTAAAAAATATTTTTAGCTGAAATACATTTAAAATATTTGACAGCATCGATAAAATTAAAGAAGACTAATATGACCACGTTTCGGTATGGTGAAAATACGATCCAATACAGTCAGGTTATGATGACTGAGAAGCTTTTCTATAAAATGTTCAGAAATAAAATAAAAACAGTTATGATTTCCACTTAACATGTAATTGCAGGATCTAAATGAGTATTGACAAAGTATGTCGAAGGATAGTAATATTTAAACAATCCTATCCTGGATGTTAAGCATCATGAATGCAACCCAGAAACAGATTTAATAACAGATGCAGATCAATCAACATAATTTACTAGTGTAATTAAATTGTTTTTGAAATATTCAAATAGTTTAAAATTTGCGAAATATAATCTCGTCTTTCTGCCCACTTTCAGGCTTCATCACAAACCCAGAAATTAAAATACTAATGATGTTAATGAGTGAGAGAAACACAAGCCCAACAATATGAACACTTCCCATTACCAAATCGAAATTCTAAACACTTTTCATAATATATTTCACTATAGTTGCACTCTTTGAAATCTTCAGTTAGGAGTTGAATACCAAAAATCATAGATGCAGAAATCTTGAGAAATTGAAATTATTTTCTTTTTTTTTTCTTTTCCTTAAACTAAAATATCCTAAATATACTTCGTAAGTAAATTTTATACGCATCCCTAAATCTTGAATAAGCAAAAAAAAAACTTTATTTATTTTTTGGAACCTCATTTTCATCTTTTGTTGTTGTTTCTATTGTTTTTATTGTTGTTATTGCTGTTATTGTTGCTATTATCTTCATATTGATTTCGTATAAAGATTTAACCGCGTCAATAATTCGCGTGGAAAAAAAAGGATTTTCTATCCTTTGAATTAATAATTCATGTTCGATTTTGGTATTAAGCCGTGCTATAAATTTTCTCCTATAATCACATTAGTCTCATCACGTGAAGGATATTAATTCTTATAGTAAAGAAAAATTGGAAAATAATAAAAAAAACAAAAAAAAAAAAAAAATTAAATCAAGAGTAAAGTAAATAATGTTTAATATTTAAAAAATAGAGTTGTCGTTTATTTACGTTTGGAGAATAATCGCGATTTAATCGTCTTATATTGACAATGTACCGTTTTGATTCGTGAATTGTAAAACTTACATGTTTGCTATATACAGTTTAGTATTTAAAGGTAGATTTTAATTGAGCAATATTTAAAATCTTAAAAATTTTATCGGCTCCAAAAAGCGTGATAGCGCATTAATTTTTTTATGTAAGAAAAAAATAGATCACTGCAAAAAATTTCCTAAATTTCTATTTGGAAATTTCTTTTATACACAAAGAAACAACAATTCAACCGTCAAAACCATCTGTTGAGAAAAATAATTTTTTTATATACATTTACTCAAAAAATTGGTAAAAAAGTGTTGCCGGTGTAAAGAAACTATCCCCGATATTTTAAAAATATACTTTATCAAAGTATAATATCCCAAATTATTTGAAAATATCCCCAATTTTTGTGAAAATATCCCCGGTAAATAATATTTTCTCTTTTTGTCGTACAAATTGAGCTCTCATATAAAATAAGGACATTTCATATTATCTCCCTTTTTAGCCGATAAAATTTTTAAGACTTTAAATATTGGCGAATTAAAATCCAGCTTAAGAAGTGTTGTTTGAGAGTTTCTGATCTAAAAACAACTTCTGACTAAAAACCGTTGTTCAAATCATATATATTTTTACTTTCAATTTGCAACTAATCATAAGACTGGCACTGTCATTTTGATGCTGTTTACAATGCTTTTAAACTACTTATAATAATTGCAAATAATTTGTAATCGATGAAAAACATGAACAAAATTATTACTAGTGTAATAAATCATAGAATTTGGCGTGACCAACCTTATATAAATAAGAAAAGAATTATAATGATCATATTATCATTAACACGCTGGGTGACAACGGCAATTCTATCTACGTGCGTGCACTTTGATTTAACTAACTTATTTGATTTGATATTTTTATCATTGCTGTGATTTTATTAAAAATTTATTTTCACTAAACATAATAGACTTATAATTAAAATTCAGCCTGTTAATAAGTATTTTGTGATGTAGATAGAGATAACAGTGAATAATGGCAAAAACTATTTTCACAAAATTAACGATTTGTTTTCAAAACTATCAGTTTTTATTTGAAATTTAAGATTTTCTGTTTTACTTAAATTTGCAATTATTTGTTTTTGATCAATGGCTAGGGCTACTTGCGAATCGCTTTCACACCAAATTACAAAAGCATAACTATGTGAAAAGTGTAGATTAATTAATTGAAAGAGGATTGATGTCTTCTACTATAGGTACGTGCAAGCACACGACGTAAAAAGCAATATCAAGCTAATAACCTACTTAGTGAAAATCTAACGGCTTAATTAAAGCTCTACACACCTATGAGGAAATAAAATCACTCTACAATATCAAATATAATTAAAACAACGGCAAGTCTTACTTTCAGACAATTCTATATTATAGCTTTATAAATTAATGAATCTTTTGATTCTTCCCTTTTCGTTTATCTTATTATGTATACTTATTGTCTGCAGACAAACAGGACAAAAATTTCAAACCACAAGGATATTATTGATCAAGTTCTTAGAACAAAAACAAACAAAAAAAAAAATTATTTTCAGGGTCGTCTTACAATTTTGTGTACTTTGTATGATTGTAAGCCAAATTAAATTTTAAGGTCTATCAATATTTTTATTCAATTTTTTAATTCGAACAAATATCAAAAAAAAGGAAAATAAAATTTTTATCTCTTTTTTTATTCTCTTCTTTTCTTAGAGACTTACTTCTGAAGAGAAATAAATATAAGAAATTTTTTACCGCAAGTCCATTCCAATAAAAATAATTTATTATTTCGACACAAGTTAAAATGGTCTAATTTTACAAAAAACGTAAAATTATTTAGAAAAATTACAAACGTTTAAAGAATATTTTATTAAAAAAAAAAAAAAGAAAATTATAAAAAAAAATTTGAATTAAATAAAGTGAAAAAAGTGGCACAGTTGCCATATTGTTACAACAAATTGTTGTCAGAATTGAATCGTTGCTTTAATATCGAATTATGAGATTTTGAATTTTATTAATGAAAATTAAAAAAAAATTTTTTTTGGGGTTAAACATAAAGGATGTTCGTTGCGATTATTCAGATCTGAGCTGAGATAATTGGGTTGGGACGATTTAAAATCTAATAGAAAGCTAAAGCTTTCATAATATCGGCAGATTTATCGAATAGTTGCAGGTCTACTCAGAGACTATTAAAGTAATAATTCAGTTAGTGTTTTGTGTTGTGGTTTAAGCCATTACTATGGACACACATGTGGTTAATTTTCGTGTCAGCGACGGGTTAAAACTAACTTTTTTTTTCTTTTGTCCTTTTGGGAGCATAGGACTTCCACTTGACATTTCCATCGTATACGATTTCTAGCTACTAATTTCACTTGTATTTCGGAGGCAATGTCTAATTTCATTTTTAATCTGTTGGTACTGTCTAAGTAGCGGATTGGCCTACTATAGAAGACCACTTTGATAACTTTATCTGCGGCTAAGTGGTAAGACGACGTTCTATATTTTTCTGCAAGTTGTTGCCGCGATTTTATCCATATTTATCCACGTTAAGATGGCTGACGTTACTGTGTTTACTGGGTACGGCATTTCACATACTTTTGTTAGTTGTTGACAATTGTGTATTTATTATTAGCGTTTGTCCAATATTATTTATTGTGTTATTTGGTTATTGTGTTGTATGATATATATGTATGAGACATGAGTATTGATATAGATATTGATATAGGTAATATTTTTAGTTATAAAGTATTGATTATATTATTAATTATTTTTATTGATTACAAATTTTATATAATATTATAATATTTTACTAGTTTTTTCAGTTATATTTTATACCCCCCACGGGGATCGAACCCGTGACTACCACATCGTATTTTAAACACATTTCTGTGCTCCAACCGATTAGGCCACGGAAGGGATTCAAACTAACTGACTACTATTATTATTTTTAATAGTCGGACTCTAAATAAAATTGTATTGATAAAAATTTCATAACTTAAGACAATGGTTGGTAATGCACTGGAAATTTACAAATAGAAAATAGAAATTGAATTAGCGTTAAGTAATAGTTAGATAATTTTATTTTTTGCTATCCCGTTACGATATATGGTAGGTAAAAATTTAAATCAAAATATTTCGATAGTGAATAATTCCTCAACTCTTAAAAGGTTAAGATTATAGCCTTGTCAATCAATATATTTCTTTATTTCTATATTCTGAGTCACCTTAACACATCTTGTACAATCTTTTTTATCGAATTTTATCACTTAATTCGACTACTTGTCGTATAATATATTTGGAAAAACTGAAGTATTTAATTATTAGGCCGACAAAAATAGAGTTGACAATAACAAATACAGTATAAAGTCAAGCTATACCATATGTAAACTGTGACAGTCATGTAAAATCCAAAAAATAGAATGCATTTGATAGACTGAGTACAATCAAAAAATATCAAGCAGACATTAGTATCACTAAAAAACTCTCCTCCATAGGTGATATTTTGAAAAAATTCTCACAAATTTTACTCTATATTCCGAAAGTACGGAGACTAACGACTGGCAATCGCTACAAGTGGAAGAGATTATTTATGTTGAAGAATGCCCCGATTTCGACCTATATTAACCATAGAAAAAATAAAATTAAGTAATTCAATTCTTGTTATACAAATAAATTTTTCAAAATGCATGTAAATTTCTCTTTAATTATGTAACTTGAGAAAATCTGAGAGTTAATTATTATTCACACCTCTTATTACCTTACCTATGTATATATATTCAGAAATAAAACATATAACAATTCAATGTTAACTGCGAAAACAATTAGCTTTGTTATAAATTTCATATGTACTTCTTAGCTAGAAATATTTCGCATCAAACGTGTCATTGGTTCTTTGGTATAGCAGCAGTCAGTCTGTGGTATTGTGTATCTCATATTTATCATTTCTTCTTTCAATTCTAATTTTTATTTATCTTTTTTTTTTATTATGTACTGAAATGATTATAGGGTACCGTTTATAGTTTCATATCATTCTGCAGTATGATAATTGCAAAATTTAGGTAAATATAAATAACGGTAAATAATATTTTACTTTGCAATTATTATTGTTATGTGAAGAATTTTAAAATGTATGTACATAACTAACTATATACTTGGAATAATTTGAAAGAACTCAAATATGTGCGTTTCATTTAATTTTTTTTTTTAATATATACATATATATAAATTTTTTTTTCTGCTTGTCTCTCAAATGTGATTATTAATTTTAATGGTAGGAAATGATAGTTGTTAACTGAATTGGTAATGTAAGTTGGTTATTAAAATTGTTGACGAATTTTGAAAGCAAAACAAAAATAAATAAAATAAAATATACAAAATATTCAAATTGTCAGAGAGTTGAATAGAAATAGATTTCCGGTCAAATTCGGGTTTTCGTTTAAATTTTGACGTGATTGTATTTAAGTAAAAAAATATAGAAACAAAAATTAAGGGTTTAATTATAGTATATAGGTATAAAAATATATAGTATTTAAATCAGATAGAGTTAAGAGGACTGTTGGGTGAATTGAATTAAATTTGAATAATTAATATAGAAAGAGAAAGACAGATAATGAGAAATTTAAATTTCTATTTTTTTTGTTTGTTTACAATTTAATTATAAAATATATTTAAAATTTGTGTATTTCTTTCTTTAGGTTAATTTTTTCTACCCTAATTATTATGTTCTGTTTGGTCTTTTTAAGCCAAAAGTTCAGCCATTTCAATGTATAATAGCTTCAGAGATTTTCTCATAAATTTATAGTTAAAGTTGTTCAAGTCAGAAATGTGACATAAATTTTTTCATTATACGAATTCTTAAACAGTGGAACACACTACTATGTGTTGGGATATGACTTGCAAGTCTTCAAGAACCAATTAAATTTAGTTAGTCAGAAACACTAATGAATGAAATGTGTTGCAATGTATGTTGCAATATGTTGCAATATGTTGCAATATGTTTCAAGATATTTTCAATTCAAAATAAAAGTTTTAATGAAAGAAAACTTAACAACATTTAAAATATTTAATTAATACTAGTGGATCCCTGTGCAATTGCACAATAATAACATTATTTAAAAAATTCTGGACAACAACATCATCATTGATTCATATCAGTTTATACTGAATCTGATTTATTTTATTTTCTGTAGGTAGGTAGTCACAATTCTGTTATAGCAATAGTCAACAATTTTTTTAAAAGAAAGTAATAAACTTCATGCATTTTTACAATCGATGTCGTTTATAAGTCATATTAAAATATAACACCAATTTTTTCAATAAAACAAAAAAATAAGTCAAAAGTGAATTATTTTGTTAAAAAAATTTTAATATTTTTGTGGTATAATTTACTATTCAACTATTCTTGCTTTTTTACATTTTTTTACTCCCCACGTCGTTCATCTTGTGTATTATATATAAGATATCTACCACACAAAAAAAAAGAAAAAAAAAATTGTGAAATGGCCTGGCAAGTTACAGGTTGCCAAAAGTAGAGAAATTGTGAATACCATACTTCTGTTCCCCTTCTATTCATAATTTAACAGTTTTAAACATGTATTATAGTTATAGATTCGAATTGCATTGTAGAATATCGCTATGGGCCAATCTATTGCGTAATGTTATAATGAATTTTTATTAAACAAAAAAGATAATGAATTTCTGAAATGTACAATACACTATCATCCAATGGGTTCCGTTATAACATACTACTTAGAAGTTTTCAATAAACAAATAAATCAGTTTTTAATTAAATGTACTTCTATAAATTTATAATCGTCATCATTGAAACATAATATATATAAACATACATTACACAAGCATACTATCTGCTATATCTTATTTTTTTATATACTAAGTAGCCAACCGTGCTCACTTCATCCTGCCAAAATACACTTACTCGAAGATTCTCATTTAGTGTAAAACTTGTATAACAAATAAATATAATCATTTTATATTTTAAAATATTTATTTTTCTCATCTTCATGCTAAATTATGAAGAATGTTGTTGGTGACACCATCATGCGCATAAACGAAAAGATGTGATGGCTTACCAGAAAATTTTGAGGAAAAGACGGATTTTCTAGATCTAATCCGCATATGTTTACTCTTTGTCCTTGCGATTTATTGATGGTTATCGTATAGCAAATTGTAATCGCTTGAGCGAAAAAGGCATATCGTTTTGTATCATTGGAATTTTTGTCAATAAAACATTTTCTCCTTAAAATTTTCCGTTCAATATTTGTAACTTCAATGAGATTTCCCATAATTTTTTTAATAACTTTTCATGTTTCATTGCAAAGTTTTGGTGCATTTAGATTCCGAAACAAAATAATTGGTGAAATAATTTTCAGTCGTAAATTATTTGGTGGACATCCTGGTAAATCGAGTGAATTCAAAAATCCAATTGGATAATTTATGACTTGATATTCTTCTACCGCTGCATGTCTTTTTATGAGTCGTTTGCCAGTCGATTAGGTGAAGGCATATCTAAATTTTTGAGTGGCTCATTTGAGATGAGTATGCACATGGTCTTCGATCATTACCAATGCTTCGGTATGCACTGCTTGAAGATTTACGTTTTGATCATTTGCTTTGATCAAGTCTGTGTCTTCATTCATTGAATTTGTAAATTTTTTCCATAGATCAGTTGGGTTTGTTGGAAAACATATTGCTAACAATATCACAAATAATTGACGAGTTTGATGGGGAAGATGAAATAAGTACAGCATCAACAAGACCTGTTGAGCCCCAATGATGGTCACTTTCAAGTAATTACAGTTCTCGGCAAACATCATGGTCGCTACCTTAAGCACTCAGGATTTTAGAAAACAGCAAAAGGTGTATTTGTTTATTTTTGAGGGACTATTTCTAAGTACCAATTTGCGGGACTGTAACACCTTTGGTTTTCGAAATATTCCTATTAAGTCCTGCGAAGTGTATGACTACAAACCACTCAGAATACCGATTCAAAAAATAGACATTAACTAGGTGAAGCATAAATCCAACCTATGATTTAAATATTATTACGATGCGTCTAGTTCTTTAAAATTTTATTTTGCTGTCGGAAGCCTTAGTTACCAAATATTTTGCATATATATTCTACAGCAACCAAATTCTTTATACAATATAGATGTTCATATTATACTCGTATTCATACTTTTATAAAATGTAGGTACAGCAAAAATAATATCAACTAGCTCAATTATAACAATAACAATAATTATACAAAAACAGTTAGTTGTGAATCAAGGAACGAGAATTGACAGAATATGTAAACCAATTTTTAAAAAAAAATGTTTTAAGGATATAGGTGTGTAGAATCTATTGCGAAATATTAATGCATTACGATGAGAGATGAAACATATTTACTTTAAATTTGTTATTGATGTTTTGAGTTAATAATTAAACTAGTAATGGGTGAGACTGTATTACATAATTAAGAGAAGAGTGTAACTTTTTCTTTGATAGTATAATAGTATAATACCCTCTTTGTCGAAATTACTGGCTCCACTATACTAGTTTATAACTATAATTGTACCAATTATTTATAATCAAATTTCGTACAAGCAATTAGGGTGTTTATTCCATTATGGTGGTATTAAAAAAAAGGTTATAAACGAAAACTATCTGATAACTCTCCCCATATTAATCAATACCGTGGTTTTTGCTTAATCATTTTCTTCTTCCATTTACCTTATTCAGACCGTAGTGACAAAAATTTATTGAAGGGCAAGCGCAAATTGGCGATTTTTAATCATGCAATTTCAGAAACTTGAATTGTATTAAAATTGCGAAAATAAATTGTATTAAAAATATATATTAGAGAATCGGGTGAGTTTTAATCGTCCGTGCGTGGATATAATAATTTTTGAGTAGTTTTAAGATAAAAAAATAGGCAATATGCGCCAATATTAATATGCAATCCAAACTTCATTCTGAATTTCCTATATTATTAAATAGAAAAAAAAGCACTACAAAAAATAAAAACAAAAACAGTTTCAATGCGCATTAAAAAGAATGTTGAGTATAATAAATATTATGGACAAATGGCATAAGACTTATACCGTATACGAATCATCATCCTGCCGATGTGTTTTCACACTGATGGAATGGTAGTCCAACACGTAACAAACGGAAGACTAACATTAATTTGATTTATATAAATATTCTCTTCTTGATCATTCTCTATTTCAATCGCAGTTCAGTAGGACGTAAGGGTCAAAGGTTTATAAATTACCGCGCGATTGTATTGTAACAATTAAAAAGAAAAAATAGATTACAGAACTATGGACAGATACTAAATTCCATCTTTATATCGCGGTAAAATTTTAATATTAAATTTTTTTCTGCATATAATTTTATTTTCAATTTTTCAATTCACGACTGTAATTATTTCTTATTTATAAATTCATTAAATTTACACTTTTTGAATGTTAAAAAGTCCCCTTCAAACCGATTTAATTTATTTTTTTTTTTTAAATTATTTTTAATAAATTTAAAGGGGACTTTCAAATGTTTCTATTCTTAAGTGAAAAAAAATAATGATAATTATAATAAAATTTCAGTCTAATTGAATTGTAATTGAATGTTCATACACACATACCCATATATACTTTTATAAAAATATATCACGTTATAACTGTAAAAAAAAAAAAAAAAAAAAAAAAAATTTGGTGTTCTCTACTTGTAGTGTGTAATAAATAAACCATTTTTTTTTATACATATATACACGTTTTATTTGATGTAAAGCCACCACACAAGTGTGTTGAATATTAATTAAAATTTTGAAAGTATACATAATATAGTTCTTAATAGATTATTGCACCAATTTATTAAAATTGTATTCTTCTATTTCTTCTATATAGGAGACATACATCTCCTATGTTACTTCTCTACCAATATTTTCCTACTTACTTCTTATGAAATTATATTCAAAGTATTTTTTAATAAATTTTTCAATTTATCATTCTAATAATGTGCTATGGAATGGTCTTTTAATAAGCACCTATATAAGACCCCAAAATATAAAAAAAAAATTTAAATGTCTTAATGTTAAGACATTTAAAGCAACTTAGTACCAATGAATGTCTCATTTTATTATAGAAAATGACAGAAAAATTGTAATAATACTAAGTAGAATAACATTTTTTTGTTTTTTTTTTTTAGTATTGTTGTTGTTGTTTCTGTGGTTATTATTCTTGAGAAACTAATTTTTTCTTTCTCTAATTTGTCATTCGGCTCTGACAAAGTAACAAAAATTAACACGAAGTAAAAATAAAATTGAAAAAAAAAAAATATCATACCCACTAACCAACCACCTCCTTCTCTGATAATATTGTGAAACAATTTTCGAAAATTTATTTTAATGATGTCACGTAGAAGAATCATTATCGTCATCATCATCATCATCGTATATATAGAATAAAATCTTATAAAAACTTAACTTACTAGTTTGTTATTTCTGTTTATTTTTTTGATCAGTAGTAGTTACTGATTTAGTTACGTTTTCTAAATTATAAAAGAAAAAAAAAAAAACAGAAAAAAAACCGTAGTTACAAATTCACACCCATACTTTTACACTTCTACACTTTTTTAAATATAATTTTATTAAATATAGGTACTCTTAATAAAACAAATTAATTTGAAATATTGGTCTAAATTATTTTAGTGGATTTAAATAAGGTTGCCAATAACTTGCAAATTACGGGATTAAATGTTCATAGTTGTATTTTGGTGCGTTGCTTGTCCTAATATCATATATTGAATGTTGAACATGACTTTAAATCTGTTTGCAATCAATCAATAAGCTACAAGGACCTCTGGATACTAACCGGCGAAGATCCAATAGCGGAACAAACCAAAAGAAAGATGGATAGGCCATACACTCAGAAAGCCATTAAAAAACATCGCGCGAGTGAGCTTTGAATGGAACCTACAAGGTACAATAATACCGGGTCGTCCAAAGAACATAGAAGAACATAGATCATAAAACAAGAAGTAGAAAAAACAAACATAACGTGAACAGCAGCTAATAATCGAATACGATGGGAATGTCAAGTGGAAACCCTATGCTAACAAGAGGAATATTTATTCAATACTATTTTTTGCAATACCCCTTCACCTGGAAAGCATATATTTTTTTTAATTTTTCAAGTACCATGTATTTTTTCTGATCGTTAGTGAACTACTATCACGTTATGGTATATTCAATTTTCTTTAGTTATATTCGTCTAATTCTGTTCACATTTTCTTCACAAGCAGAGCATTGCTCCACACTTCTCTAATTACAGTTTTTATTTTCTGAATAGTGCTGTCTCTGGTGAACATATACAACGTCTTTGGTATATACATAATTACTTGATTTCAGTTCTTCCGGTGCTTTTCAATTTCTCTTCACAACTTCTTACCCGACAAAATTCCAAACCGCATTATCCAGCCCATTACCCAACCCATATCGGTGCTACGTTGTATGATTGTTGTATATTGATAATCTAATATTACGTCTTGGTGTATGCAATTTTAGTTTTAGTTGCATTCTGCTACTCCTGCTCTCTGTTAGATTCGTCGACCCTCTTACTAGGTGATTACTTAATTTTTATTGTTGTTGTATTTAGAAGTTTCATATTTTGTAACATCAGTGATGATGGTGACCATATTAGCTCCTATTATAAATACAATTTTTATTATCGAATTAGTACATCCCAATCTTATTAAAGCCATTCAAGTACATTACAAGTACTTACGACTGTACGAGTCTTGTATGGTTACATATTTAGTGATTTAAATGTTCATCGAAATTTGAGATGGTAAATTTTTATCAATAGTTGTTTTAAGGTATGCTAAACTCGCCCACTCAAGACATAATTCTATAGAATCTGGACTTTTCTTCTACACTTTTTTTATGCACCAGATAAAATAAGGTTGCATTATCATTTTAATTTTGATTCCAGAAGACTCAGTGTCTGAAAGTGTATGCCCAATTGTAATTTGGATATTTCAATGAGTGCTTTTCCTGTTAAATTAAAATTCAGAAGTAAATAAATCGGTTTATAAATAAAATTTTATTAAAATGCCCTCTTCAAGGGTGAATCATTGTCATAAATGCGGAAAATTAAAAAGGACACATCAATTTTAGTGCACACTGTATTTTTCAAGACTATGGAATCCCACATCAGTGCATATCCATATTTTTGTAGTGTGGACATAACAACGTAGAAATTACCATTCCAGTTGCTTCTGTTGTACATAACTAACTATATTGGTTAGTTTTGAACAGAAGCATCGTATTAATTTATGCGCTGGGTGGTGCAGTAGGTAAGGCGACTCCTTACCTGTCTTCGGAAAGGTCTGTTTGGAAGTGAAATGTACCATGTTCGAAGAAAAAAAATGCGTTATGGGTTTTTCTACCTGATCCATTACTCCTTGTCATTCGGATAAAATAAATGACAACAAATAATTGAAAGTATAATCTGGTTACAACTTAAGTAAAATGGAGCTATTATATTTAAGCAGGGTCAGTTCTTGACAATTGTAGCAGTTTTTCACATTTGATGAGTTTATGAGCCAGTAATTTGATAAAAAAAAATGCTCGAAACATATTGTAGTATGCAGTACCGTACTTAATTAAACACGAAAAGGTTATCCTACCTAACCTACTGTCAAGAAAATTAAAAAAATACTAATAGAGGTGAGTTAATTGCTATTTGAAAATTAAGTTGGCAACCTTGAAATTTATAAAATTAACACTTTTCAAAATTGGACACCCATTTTGACTATATATATATATATGAAAAAGATGAGAATAACGTTTTCCTTAAGATCACGATTTACCATAACGATTAAACGATTAGAGTGATGATGAAGAGTTAAAATGAATAATTGTTATTTTTATTATATTTTCTATTACTATTTTTTTTATTATTCTTGTTGTTTTTGTTGTTATTTTGTTAAATTATTCGTTTGTATATTCTTGAAAAGTTTTTCGGTCAGAAATTTTGTTTTTCTTTTATTGAATAAATTTAAAAAATTTCTGTTTATTTTCTTGTTTTTGTTTTTTTTTTAAATATTTTTTGTTTGTAAAATATTTATTTAGAAATGAGTGAGTGAATGTTAGTCATAAAAAAAATCAGTTTTAAGTGAAAACAAATTACTAATTCGAGAATAAATTTGTTTGTGTTGTTGTTATTGTTGTTTACGATTTGAAATCAGTGACGTTGCAGTATAATAACATCATGGAATGAATTATTTATTTTTAGAATTATCGTATTATCGTTGTAACTGACCGTAAAAATTTAAATCTGTCAACTGTCAACAATAAAAAAATTAATTATCAAAATTGTCCATACATATTATCGAATTAATCATACCATAAACAATACTCAATTTGCAATATTAATTAAATAAATGTTCAAAACCATATTTTTATATTTATGTAACGTCACTGACAACACTATACAAAAAACAAGTCTACTGATTGAAACGCAACTCAACAAAAAATATTTATTCAAAAATAATTTTACTACTTTTTTAGTGTATTACAAATGCGTATATAAAACATTTTTGAATCGAATTCGAAAAATTTAAAAACATGTTAGAGAGTAACGTAGAAAAGTAATCGTGAAATAAATTCATGAAATTTATGAGGGCTTTATTAATTTTTTTATCAGAAATTTCTAATATTTGATGTTTAAAATCTGATATGAATCCTAATGAACTACTATGTGTACATATAGATATGAAATATCCGCAGCAATTCAAAATGATGGATAATTTAGTTCATTGACTGGAAATATTTTAGAAGATATAGAAAAAACTAAACATAAAATTCTATCTAATTTTAGTTCGTTGACTGAGATCATTGCCTGTGGAAATAAAAATTTTTAAAATAAATTTTAATGGATTAGTCTAAGGCAGTGCTTTATAACCAGTATTCTACTGTTGAAATGTTATTTTTTGTTGTTTGTTGAAATAAAATATTGTACTTATTAAGTATAGGTTGAGTTGAAATAAAACGTTTTAGAAAGATTGAAATAGATATTATCTATATATATCCTAATGGGTATGATGATGGCTGAAAAGCTGCAATCTTACCATTGATATCGCGTGAGAGATCAAATTCTTGTCTTTTTTTAGTCGATAGGTGTCGTAAGGAGCACTAATTAGAATAGAAAAAAAAATCCAACTAATCGACTATACTTAACAAAAATAATGATGTTTGAAAACTGAAGCACCAGTCTCAGAACCATAATATGCCGAAGTTCTATTTCGAAGCGCTAATATTCCTAAGTACATTGCAAAAGGACACAAAAAAATATAAAATACGAATTCAAGTTAATTTTCAGTCTCTTGTTGGATTGAATTTACAGTAATTATTGATTTAATTCAAAGCACTTCGAATATTTTTTGTTTTCGTTTAGTTGGACTCACTCAATTTGTACATTTTTAGTACATCTTTAGTACATTGATTGACTGTTTTCGAATAAATTTGTTTTGGAAATTTTTTTGTGAATCTATTTATTTTAAATATCAGTATACTTGCATTAATGTGCAGCTAAACTTTTTCCGGCCCTTTTCCCATTCTAGATGTGGGCTTATTATTTTTTTCATATTGTAAATGTATTTTATCCCAATGACACAGGGTATTGCAGTGGATCAGGTCAAAAAGTCTATAAAATATTTTGCTTTAATTGGGAATCGAAGATGGGATCTTGCTGTGCACTACCCAACGTGTTTAGTGGATTTATTTTAAATTTAATTTTAATTC
The DNA here is from genome assembly GCA_963942445.1 of Argyra leucocephala. Lineage (NCBI taxonomy): Eukaryota > Metazoa > Arthropoda > Insecta > Diptera > Dolichopodidae > Argyra > Argyra leucocephala. Next base: position 28,612,946 of record OZ012680.1, read on the forward strand.
GCATCACATCTGCCATCTGAAGTATTTTTTGTTAATTAAATTTTTATATTGGTTAAATTTGAATGAAATGTCAAAAATTTTTATATAATAAATAGTTGTAAAACTTGAAAAATTATTATTTGACAAATGAGAAGCCATCTTCGATCCATCGAAAAGGATAAATAACTTTATATACATATACAGGTAGTTGACATTCTAAAAAAATTATATTGGTAGTCAAATCTCGCCAGTTGGATTTTGTAGAAAAATCTATCTTCAATTTTGAATCGGATTAACTCGGCTGCTCCCAAAGAAGACTAATTAAGAAAAACTTTAAACTGTTGCAAATAATTTTGTTTCGTTAAATAAACGTTAAATAATCTTTTCAACTTCAAATTATACAGTTAATTACAAGACTGTCTATTTAACGAAAACGTAAATTATTTGACGAAAACGTAAATTATTTAACGAAAACCGAAATTATTTAACGAAGAATATTAAATAATTTATATTTTCGTTAGGTAACGACAGTCTTGTAATTAATTTGATAATTTAAAATATTTTTCAGATATCAAATCAGATATAAATTGTAAATGTTTAGTGTAGAGTCTAGATATTAAATTATGAAAATATAATTAAATCAGAATGCATTTGCGTTTTAAAAAAATTAAGATTAAAACAAGTGAATAGACTTCTTAGAATTTCTTTAAAGTCGATAAAATATTCAAATGACAAAAATACTAGTTAAAGTTAGCCATTTAACGAAGAAATTGTATGTCGTTTTAACCAAATTCGAACTAAAAGGAATTTGGATTTTGGTTCAGGTATTTAACATTTGGTTATCCAACCAAAATTTGGAACCAAAATCCAAATTCAACATTTTCGTTCAACATTTTTGTACTAATATCTGTTCGATTTCTGCTTTGATAATTAATTTTAGCAGTTCGTATTAATAACTCCTCATTGATTATTTGAAGTAGTATTCTTTATCATTTTTTAACCATTCTGAGCATGAATTTAATATTATAAGTTTATTTATTTTACATATAAATTTTTTGTATGAATTTATTCATACTATTATCATCTGATTTATGATAACTAATTATTCATGAAGAAAAGAAATCCCTTTTACCAAGTGAAGTATATGGACAAACAAAAATTTCAAAACTAGTCGTTTGTTAAAAAATATATTTTAAGTTGATTGGTCGACAATTGTGACAGAAAATAGTCTGTCTTAGTACTCTATTGTTTGAAATACAAAATAACTTGAGTCAAAAGTCAACCACTCACAAATCAAATTTAGATTAGTCAAAGTGATGATGTTCAATAACCTACCCAACTTTTGGTGAGACAATGCCTTCTGCCATTCACTCTAATTTGTGTCGAATGTCTTAAATCGAAAGTAACTTGCAAATGTCAACTATACCCACAAATGAAATTTGGATTAATCAAAGTCATCAAAAACCTGATTTTTGATGATGATCAATAATCTACCCAACTTTGGATGACATTGGTGACAGAATGCATTCTGTCATTCATTCACTGAAAAAAAGAGGTAGTAGATTTGACAAAAAAGCATGTTAATTTGACGAAACGGTGATTAATATAGGGTCAACAGAAACAGACCGTTGATTTGAATAAATATTTTATTCAATATGAATATTTCTTTCCCTTCTTCAAATCAACAAATTATTTGTCGAATTGACAAAAGTTTTCATCAAATCTTCGTTTTGTTATTTCAACGAAAAATTTTGTCAATTTAACAAAAGTTTTGTTAAGCATTTAATTGTTGACTTGAATAATTTTTTGTTAAATTAACTAAAAAATTTAATTTTTATTTTTCATTGCGACAAAAGACTTTATCGAATTGAATATAATTATCAATTCATTTTTATTGTAGGTACTGGATATTACAATTAAAACTTCAATTTACAGTTTATCATTGCTTTGTTTATTTAAGGTTTACTATAGATTATTATAACAATTAATATTTAAAAAAAAGGAAAATAAATTAGAAAATATTTTTTAAAATAAAATATTAAACGAAATTTTTAGTTATTTTTAATTCAAGTTTTAGTAATTACTTTAGAAAATGTTTAGAAAATTCAGAACCAATAATATTATACATAGTTTTAATCTTATGAAAATATTTTTGTGTAAATTTCCAGATTAAAATAAGAAGCTATACTGGATATTCTAAATTAAATAGATTAAAAATTTTTAAACATATGTCTATTGCATTAATAAGAGAATTTATTTTGTATTTTCACCCATCAATAAACAATTATAAGTCTTTCGTTCCAACACTGTGCCAGAAATAAGAAAAGGCTGTATCTTTCTGTTCGCCTCTTTAATTCGTCCTGGCTGTCCTTCAGGCTTCCTATCGGCGTTTATAATGAAACTACATTGTGAGTCTTTTATAGTAAATTTTGTATTTACTTTTTTATTATTTTTCATTGTTACCTACTACTTTTGTTGTTGGTATTAATATGACATAGAGCATAAAAAAAAACTGCTGAGCATCGTCCATCTAAAAAAGAATAATTATGAAATTTTATTTCAAGTTACTTAAAACTTAAAAAACTTACTTCTTAACTTCTAGAATAATTTGATTTCATTCTTATATTTAATTATTAATAATATTTTAATTTTTAAAATGTTATTATATTTTATAATAAAAATATTTTTTAATTTACTTTTTTTAACTTCATAATACCACTGTTTAGTTTTTATACACCTTCGCTGAGCACTTGACAAATACAACTAGAAATATTTTCTAACAGAGCACTAGAATATTTTTTTAGCATAGATTTTTTGTTGATAGTTTGATACACAAAACAACATTTCAATAAAATAACGGTATTTCACTATTTGGTTTTTGTTAATTTGAATAAATTTCGTCAAATTGAAGAACAATTTAAAAAATTGACGAATGTACCTTCAATTTTGATAAAAAAATTACAATTTTTTTCGTAAACTTGAAGAAAATATTTGTCAATATGACGATATTTTCGTCAAATTTCAAAATTTTTAAGTGCTGAAGAAATTTGTTATTTTGAAGAATTTTTGTTAATATGAATAATTTTTTTGTTGCATTGAAGAAATTCTTTATGTATATGATGTAGATTTGATTAAAAAAGTTCTTCAAATCAACAAAACCAAATTTGCTTATTTGATGATAAGTTAGTTGTTGATTTGATGATTTTTTTGTTGATTTGACGTACATTATTCATTTTGACAAAAAAAGTGAAAAACATTTCTTCAAAATGACAAATTCCATCTTCAAAATTTAACGAATTTTTTTTGTCAATTCTACATACAGTTTTTGGTTCAGTGTTCTAGTTTGTGCCAAATATTTTAATACAAAATAACTTGCAAATCCCAATCATCCACAAATCAAATTTAGATTTGTCGAAGTCATTCTAAACGTTGATCCACTAATGATTATTAACAACCTACCCAATTTCGTTGGATCACTCCAGTAAATCTAGCATAAGTTTATTACAAAATTATTACGATTGCGAATATAAAAAAAAATTAAAAATGAAAAAATAAGACCAATTTCACAAACATCTTCATTAATTGTCAAACTTATAAGTTTAAAAGATTAATGTCATGTTAACTTTAAAACAAATAAATCCATTAAATACAATGAAAAAAAAAGGTTTCAGAACACTGCATTAAACTTAGATTTATTTTTTTTTTTTTATTAAATTCAATCGTATTAACTTTGATATTAAGATTTGGTTTTTATGACTAGTTGTGACTCATCTGAGAATGTAAAAACAAAATTTTAATTTTTTTGGTTTTCAATGGAGTTGAATTTATGAAATATCTTAAGTAGAAATTTGAATTCATATTAGGAACTACGGTTAAAAAATTTTTATAGAAAAAATGAAATAAACTTTGGAGAAAATTAACGCACAATACAAATTGCGTAAATAATTCAAATTAAATGCTAAAAAATTTTCTTATTTCTATACAAAAAAAAAAAATAAAATTAAAATTCTTTTCTCTCTTTTTATTTCTTTCTTTTTCTATTTTATTTGTTTTTTTTTTAATATTGAAAACTCTATACATACTATAAAGAACAAATCTGAAAGCAATAAAATGGAAAATGAAAACTTTTTATGTAAATTTTATTTTTATCTTTTCTCATATTATCATTTTCCATTTTACCACTTTTTGTAAAACTCCCACCTTATCGGTATACAATTTTCTTTGATCCCATCCAAATTCTTCAATTTTTTTATATATTACGAATTATATACCTACACAATGAATACAGTACCATAACCATATATGAAGAGAGAAAAAAAAATTATTTACCCAATTTTTCATTATCAACATTTGAATGAAGAAAAGCGAAACCTGGAAAAATCATATCTTACAGATACATAGTATTGTAATAGTAGGTATGTCGAGTTGTGTGAATATTAGTTAAATTTTCCCCATTAAAATTTCCGCCTTTTTTCATATGATAGATATTTTGATTTTTATTATAATTATTATTATTTTTATTTTTTTTTTTGTATTATTTGTGATGATTTATGTATTAAGAATCCCAAATGGTTAATTTGAATGCAAAGATGAACCATGAAATTGTTAAAAAAAATGAAAAAAAAAATTATATATAAATATATTTAAATGAGGAAAATTGAAAATAAAAGAATAAGTTAAATATTTTTGTCTTTATATGTAATGTTAAAAAATGTAAGATTAAGAGTTAATAATATTAATTGTTATTAAGATTAGAATTGACAACATAGATAACTCAAGCGAAGCAAATCCGCAGTGGGACTTCTGCGAACTAGAAATGCAAATTCGTAAACTAGAAAACTATGCTATAATGGTATGATGTGGTGACTTGAAAACTTTCAAGAGGCAAGTTAGTAAATATCTAATTAAATTTCTGTGCAGAAACTCATAATATTTCAAACCTTCAAACCATTAGTTATATGCTGAAATCTTATACTAAGTTAGTCTATATACTAAATATCTTTACTCAGGTTTTGCAAAATAAACTAAAATTAATTTAGTAATCGTTGATCGATAAATGAAACATCAGATAACTGTAAGTCAGTATTGGTTTCTGAAACAGTGTTGTCCATTAACAGTGTTTATGTTAGGATTTTGTAGTTAAAATTAAAAAAAAAAAAATTTGCCAACCTGTCATGGGTGTTTTACAAACATCACAGGATGTATATTGGTTAGTCCGGTCGATCCGTTACTTCGTCCGCTCGATCCGTTGTACCCTCTATCAAGAATCTTACTTCTAGTAATTACCAAACTCCGCCGTTGAGCCACAAAAAATGATATCAATTGATGCTTCAAATTGTTAAGCCCAACTGTAACAATTTTATTGAAATTCCAAAAACGAACGTTGGGGATATTTTGTGAGACGTATATTGGTCTACTTCAACTAAAATTTAGATTATCATTTAGATTAAATTACGGTACTATTAATTAGAACGAAACTATTTGTTAGAAATTTGAAGAACTTACTAATTGTTAGAAAAAAGTACAGGATGATCTCATTGTGGGAAAAAGTACCTCAATATTAGGTATCTTAACAATATACTTTATTAGTTTATCATTCAAATCAAGTTCCGAAGATGACTATTTTGAAAATTAATTTATGCAATTATTTAAATTAAAAAACATTTATTTGAAATAATTTTGAGAGTAAAGAAAAAAAATAGAGAGATTAACGGAGGTAAAAAGAGTAGAGAAATAATGTTATCGTTTTCTTCGATTCTTCTTCTTCTTTAATGTGATTATTTTTAGAAGGGTAGTTTGTTCCAAAATCTCACCCTAACTCTAAATCATTTTATCACATCTTGAACGTTACGTACTTTTCTTCTATTCTTTTTCGTTTTTTATCAAGAAATTTGTACAATACGATTATTTTGCATTTTGAAGACTGGTTCGTTTCACGATCATGTTCTATTTCTGGCTCATCTCGGACGTTTTACAATTTATCGAAATCAACAACAACTACAAAAATAAATATACAACTATCAAATCTTGGACATTATACAACTTAGTTATTTCTTCTTTTGATAAGCAATATCACCTACTTATTGCAATTTCCCCTTATGTTTCATTTTTGACGTGCGGTATTAATACATTGCATTTTTCTGGTGGTCTTTCAGTTGGGGAGTTTTAAAATCGATTTACCAGTCATTGTTTTTGAAAAAATATATTTTTTTCTTTCATTATTGCGGAGCTTTGAATAGTAACAACTTTAAATATTAGATTTCTACCTTTTCTCAAAAATTTAATTTCGACTGCACGTTATACGATTCTTGTGCTACTGGCCTCTGCTATAATTTTTGTTTTATATGTCATATTGTGGAGAACACATGTATTTTGTATTTTGCATGTTTTATATTTTTAATATAATTTATAGGATATGCTGTAGGCTCTAGAACAAACATTATTAAAATAATTAAATAAATATTAAAACTATAGGTATGTTTCTATGTTTCAAAATTGACCTCAGTCTTCTGATGATGGTGTAATAACCGAAATCGATTAAGATATTTAATAAAATTGGTAAACTTACTTAGAGTTTTAATATTTATTTAATTATTTTATATTTTTGTTTTCGGTGTGATTCTTTATACCTTACCATTCCCGTCTTTCTTCATCGCGTGAAGTTTTTAAAAATTTCGTTTTGCGTTAGTCAATTTTAATTATTGCACAGCTAAGATGCAGTTGAAAGCTTGGATGTAGTAAAAAGTCTAGGATTTCTGAATCAACGTTCCCAGAAACCATGAATCAAAAATGCTTCTGCAAAAACGCTCGCTCAAGAAAACTAAAACTCTTCTAAGCTTTAATAGAAAAAAAATACATATCATGGCAAAAATAATACTTGGTTGTCTAGTAAAAAACCATCTTTAAACAAAATGAAATTTTGTGAAGAAAAAGACTTGTGTCATTGTAGGGATCAGATCAAAACACGTATTATGATAGGGATAATAACAGGGTTGCCAAGTAAAAATTTATCTTTTAGAGTTAAAAGAGCTTAATCTATTGAACCTCTATTCTGTGAATGCGAAAAACTCACTCGTAGCAGACTTCGCCACCTGAGAACAGCATTCCCCGAAGAATGGGTGCTATTCAGCATACCATTGAATAGTATTATGGGTGTCATTACCAAATCAGGTATCCTTAAGAACTCAGACGATTAATAGCATTAATACGGGTAACCACACAAAGCGCATTTTCGGTGATATAGGGCCCGATCCGCTCCCGAAAGTATCTAATCTAATTTGATCTGTATCGACATTCATACTTGATTCGTAATTCATATTTTCTAACTTTATATATACTTTACTATTTCGTGTAACACGAGAGTAGCCAAAATTTTATTTTACTTTGCTTCCCCTTCTTACTTATAACCATCACTTCAAATTTTATGTCCAATAGTGTAGTGATATACAATTTCAATTTTTTTGGTATATACCCATTAAAGTGGGTGATTTCTGTTTTTTTTTTATGATATCAAGTATCTTGTAGTTAGTCAATTTAGTTTTACTCTTCAGTAGACTATTGAGTTAGTAAAAAAAAAAACAACAACAGCAAAAAATTCAGAAAAAATTAAATTTATGAGTTATTGTTATTTAGTAGGTTACCAATATCTACTTTTGTTGCGGTTATTTTATATTTTGTGGTTAAATTGGAAAATATTGGGTTTAAAAAGAAATAAATATCAAAAGAAATGTGAAAGCTTACCATTCATAAAGATGTCTTTTTTTTGTTTTAATTTTTACTTGTGGTATACCTATATACAAAACAAGAAAACAACAACAAAAATAAACAAATATTGAATTAAAATCAAAATAAGATCAGTCAGTGGCGATCATTAATGATTTGCTCTCTATACACGATTGTATATTATTATTATTATATTATGAATAAACTATTTTGAATGTTATATTATTGTTATTATCCAAAAATAAATAAATATCTGGTTTAGTTTTTTTTTTTGGAAATTTTAATTTGTTTACAGTATGTATCATAAGTTCTAAGTCAAGAAACGAACATAAAAATTAATAGGAATAAAAAAATGTTGTAAGCAATCACCATACAAATGAATATAATTTTAAAATGGGAGAGCAGAAAAATCTAATAAACCCAATATATAAAATCCCCGGTTGGACAAAATCCAAGTCCCAAAAATAAAAAAAAATTGGAGAATTTTTGTTTTGCTTAGCCTCTGCTGGATACAAAAAAGAAATATCTCCAGAGAAGATTTTTATTTTCGATATTTTGCCTTTCAATATTATCTTTTAGGGTATTCCGTTAACTTTGGGAAATACATTTTAAATAATTGTGATAACATAATATTAGTTTTAGTGTGATAACTGTCGATAGATAGATACCTAGATTTTTTAACGATTGCGTTTTCAGTCCCTTTTCACCACAGTCGTAATTCGATTTATTGTGACAACTCGTTGCATTCGAATTTTGTATCCGAAAATACCTCATGATTTATTGATTCGACTCAGAATATTTTTTAGCGATATGTTGGGCTATTCTTATTGTTCAAGGAATGTTGTTATCGAAATTTATTATGACTGAGACGAATATTCACCTCTATTTCACATATTCTGCACAATTTTCTTTTTGGCCTGGTCAATTTTATTGAAATAATGCTGTTGTTTTGCTTGCTAGGTTGTCTGTATTATCGTCGTCTTATTGTGAGCAATGTATAAGACTTCCCTATAGTATCCACATTGATTTGAGCCATTTTAGCCAGTTTATCGCTACGCAATTGATACAAATTTTCGAAATACCAACCCCATACATACGAATTTTAATATGATGGTTAAATTTGAAGCTAATATAGTCGATC